>CADEHL010001198.1:0-61798 GCA_902827135.1 Harpagifer antarcticus | reverse complement strand
GCATGGGTGAGTGTAATAAAGGCTCTGTTTAAAGGTGGGGTAGGTACGTTTGAGAAACCGGCTCGAGATACACTTGTTGTTATATTCCATGGAATGCTCTTAACATCCTGATAGCAATGAATATCTGAAGTGCTTTGACAACAAATCCATAAAAAGATTTCATCTGTGGAAGCCGTGGTACTGTAAAAAGGCCGACCAATCATCTGAGCCGGCCCGGCTAAAGTAACTGGATGGCCTACCTGCCTGTCAGCCTTCCATCTGTGCACACACTTATCTCGTGCCCTCATTGGTCATGTGCGCGTTTGTGTGTGTTGGAGGAGGGGCTCTGTGAGGAAGGGGCAGATTTTTTCCAGCTGTGTATTTTCAAATTCTAGCGCACTCGAACTGTTTCTCCAAAATTACTTACCCCACATTTAAGCTGTGTATTTTTATCTTAAAAGAAAATATACAAAATATACAAAAATACAAAACAATAAAAATATATTTTATAATACTTAAGCAAATAAAAACAATAAGAAAAACAATACAAATATAACATTTTAATATTTATTTATTTGACTTCAAGGAAAACAATGAAAATGCATAGTTAAATAAATAAATATATTGATGTTATATATTTTAAATTTTAAATTTGTATTGTTTTTCTTGTAATTCTTTTTTAAACATTAATCCTTTTTCTTTCAACGACAAATAATAATGACTACTGTTAGAAATTAAAATCAATGTTTTATGGCATAATGTACCTTAAACATACCGTCAGTTTAAATGCTATTTTATTCTGGAAAAAAACGGAAGTTCTCAATACCAAGCTTTTATTCTGAAAATCCTTTATGACGACATCCGGGACTACCGTCCATTAGTATCATTAAAGTGGCTATTGACGCCGTTAACATGTATTACATATAAAGTTATGAAAGAGATAAGGAGGAGAAAAGGCATGTGGAAGTAAGCAATGAATGTAAAATGTCTAAATCCTAGGTTTAACGCGATATCGGACACAGAAGAACGAGGGGGGAAGTCCCCTGCGTCACTACAGCTCACAGAGAGAAGGAGCGAACAGCCAGCAAGCGGGAAGGACGAAGGCTTGTGAGCTCTCTTCTGCACGGCCACGACTGGGAGAGGAAGCTGCAGCCTTTCTCTCCTGACTGAACAATCTCCTGCTTGTAACATTACCGTGCCTTTTTCTTAATTAAAGTACCATTTGAACCTTCTCAGAGACTCCATTTATTCTCCTTTTAAAGCTTCTCTCTTGGACGCGAGAATAACGAACATAGATAACACTACCCTCTTCCTAGTAATGAGCTCATTTGCTAAGAAGTTGGTCCATTTCCTTTTTTCTAGGTGCCAGTTTAATGGTCTTTTCCAGAGGGACAACACTTCTCTGCCACCACAATCACCTCTCTCTCTGAGGTCAACATAGAGATTTAGTTTCGTCTCTAATTCACTTCTCCCTCAGTCTCCGTCCCTTCATCTACTATGACCTCAAATCCCAGGCGGCCTTTTCTGTGCTTTTCTGCCTCTGTGTCTTGTCTGTCCTTCTCCCTTCGCCCTTTCTCTGCCACCCCTGACCCCGTCTTTTCAAAAGTCGTTTGAAGTTCCGTCTTTCTACTTGCCCTGTCTTGTCAGAAAAGAAGGACTCTGTGTAATTTCCTCTTAATCTCTTCATCCCCTCTTCTCCGGAAGAGAGCTCCGTTACTTTACAGAGGAAGGGAAAGAGAGTGGAGGACAGACAGAAAAAGACATGGGGAGCGACAGGAAGCTGGCCTGTGACTGCCCCCAATCAGGCTTCCTTTCCCACTCTGTCTTTATCTCCCTTTTCCCATCACTTGTTCTTTGGCTTCCGTCTTTCTGTCTTTATCTTGTTCCCTCCACTCTGTAACTTTACTTATTTAAAGTGAAGAGAAAATGCAGCCGAGATAGAATGAGAAACACAAATAGAATTTAACAAAATAACTCGCTAGTCTGTTTCAACTACCTGTCTAAGAAAATGTAATGAGTAACCCAATCAGAGTGTTAAAATATAAAAGTAATGTAACCTGATTACTTTCCATTACCTTATGTAAGACAACAGAGCAATGTGTACTTAGTAAAGAAGAAATCAATATATTTAGGAACACAAATGTGTCTTCTGCTCAGAGATTTCATTTATAGGAAAACTAATGAGCACATACTACGGTTTAAAGAAGGAGAATCTGATCTGACATAAAATGCACTGTTTTAGTTTAATACACAGTTAAGCTCACACACACTATGTTATGGACATATAGGTTCACCTGCTGAATTAAAAACAGAACAAATGAACCAAAGAAAGTGAAAACCATGAAGCAGATTCAGACCGTAGGCGTATAGATTCACACTTAAAGTATTATAACAGTACAGCTTACAGAGAAGAAATACAATCTGATCCTTTTACAACAAACACAATATTATAATATTTAGTTTTGTAAGTAACATTGTAATCCTGCATGTAATCCCCAATATGTATAAATGTACTAGTAATCTGATTATATATGTTCATGTAAATGTAAGGGAATCTCATCCCAATTATCCCTACATGTAAATCCATTCCTAACCAAACCTTCAGGAATGCTCGAAAAAAGAAGACTGCAGTTATGAAAAGAAACAGCTTTACGTTAATAAACTACCAGTCGAAATTACTTTTTTTCTTAACGTCAGATCAGAGCCACCATGTCTGATGTGGAGGAAAGAAGCCGTGAGGAAGGAGGGTGGAGAGAGGAGAGAGGAGAGGATGTAATGGACATCCGCTGAAGAGTCTGGCCTTTCAGTAATTGTGCCTGCCGCGGAGCAGAGGTCAGCAGAGGTCAGAGGTAAATGCCATACCTGGATATGTCCTGCTATAATGAGTGGGAGAGGGTATGACACATCCTTGTACACACACCCCTGCACACACACATCAATATTATTGCCATGCAAATGAACTAAAATACACTAACATGTTTCCACACGAGCAGGAGTTGGGTGGGTTACTTTATAAATGTTCTCCATCAGTTGCCTTATCATGACTGTTATCATTCATTTCCTCAGACATGGTCATATATTCAGATTTCTGTCAGATTGTTTTTGAGGTGAAAGGTGTAATAAGTTGGCGGTGTTGACTTATCTCAATATGAGAGACACTGGACTATTTTTGGAGACACGCCTCAGCTCGGTTTGCCACAGTGGAGTTATTGGAGTCTTTACACAATGCTAATAAATATGCATATTGAGAAGTTTATTTCATTTTCATAGCAGCATACAGAGCCACTATTAGAGCTACTGTTTCTGGCAAATTGGATAAACCCCAGCTTCTTTTTACAAGCATATGAAAATATCTTCTACTCAGCTCATAATATTTGTGTTTTTTGTCTTCCAAGATTATGATCCCAAATAAAAAATGTTGCAACTTTCAATAGTGTACACTCCTTTATTAAAGCAGACTTATAACTCCAGCTTCCAATCTTCAAAAAGTGTATCATATAAGTGTTGGGTACAAGGGGAAATGTGAAATAAAGGTAGATATTCACAGGAGAGCAAAATAAGTCAAACTAAAAAGCTAAAGATGACAAATCAGATAACTCTTCCTCTAAAGAAAAGAAAACTTCTCTCACCTTATTTCCAGTGACCTTTTCTTTAAAGGTTAACAATTTAGAAGAATTGGGGGTTGGGGCGGGAGGGGCTCAGTTTGAATGGGATTGGACTTTGGACCGAAGGGTTGCCGGTTCACGTCTCCGATCGGACCAAAAAATACAGAGTGTGGACTGGTACTGGAGAGGGGCCAGTTCACCTCCTGGGCCACTGCCGAAGTGCCCTTGAGGAAGGCACCTAACCCTCAACTGCTCACTGGCGCCGGCTAGACTGGCTGCCTCCGCTCTGACCTCTCAACTTCATGTGTGCATATAACTGCGTGTGTATTTGTATGTTCTAAAAAGCGTGTAATGTATGACTTGTAAAAAACGCGTGTGTGTGTACGACAGAGTGGAAACTGAATTTCCCCCTCGGGGGATTAATAAAGGTCCATCTTCTTCTTCTTGTATCCATTACGTTTCCTGGTAGAAATGGTTGAGATAAGGTGAGTTGACATGTCCCGCCAATTAGCTTATCACGTACAATTGGTTTGATCGTTAGCCAATAGAAGCGCTAGTGATGTCACTGTGTTCCGGAAGTAAAGGAGTCCAATGGAGGTGTTTTCAGGCGGGGGGGGGGGGGGGGGGGGGGGGGGGATGAGTGGAGGAGAACTTTTGGATTTTAGCCATCGAAGACCATTTATATGCACAAAAACCTATATAACACAATACAGGAAAGGGGAAACCCCTAAAGGGCCTGTTTAATAGGGCCTGTTTAAGCACAAATTACTGCATTAAACCAATTAAAACTACATTTATGTCCAGCCATTTGATTGTGCCAAGTAGCAATTGTAAATGCAGTGCAGACCTCACAGTGTTTCCTACAGCTGCTTACTGGTTACTTCTTGAAAGTCTGAAACTCTCGTTCTCTGACTACGCCTGCTGATCACCTGGGAACATGCCAACTTGACCCCGAAGGTTGAAGGGTAGGGTCATCCCAGATGTGTCCTGACAGCTTTGCATACAAGTGTGTCTCAGCAATATATCCGTGTTTGCATTGCTTGTTCCCTTGTGATTTCGTATGCATTGAAAAAGCAACAATCATGTGCCAGCTTGTGTGTTCACCTGTGTGTTTCGCTTCACCTCACCTGTGAGTGTGTGTCTGCGTGTGGTCCCCACCCCCCACCGGTTCAGCAGATGCCACCACAGCCTGATCCAATATATCTTCTCTCCTGCTCTCTCTTTTCATTATGTACCTTTCCAGGTCATTGTCAGGGCTCAAATCATAAATCCCTTCCTATTCATTTCCCCATATTTGGGCCATATACTGTATTACTTTCTGTGAATTTAGTTTGATGGGTTAGTTATTCGTGAAATACATGGGAGAACATTAATCTCACTGAAAGATAATTCACTGTCTTGGGCGTTAGTCGTTGCATATAGTGTGATACTAGTGGAATGATACAGCTGTGTGAGATTATTACAGTAATACATCAGGATTTTCTTTCCCATTTTAGAGATGTTTCCCAAAAAACAGAATGTAAAGGTAGTTTTCAGTAGAAACCTGTTCCATCGGTCCCATCGGCCTCACAAATGCATACCAAAACAAGAAGAGGAATTAAACTAAACTAAATTATTTGTTTGTTCACTTTAAAATAAATCTCAACTTTCAGTCATTTGCATTCACAAGGATTTTCTGCTACAGGGTTGCTGGCAGCAAGAATAAGCAGTGTCCTGAATTATCGATGAGAAATACATCAAAGAACCGACTGAACATACATTCAACTTCAGGCTTCGAGAGAAACAGGATTGTGTATTCAGGATACACATTTGTTTGAAGTGTACTCCCTTACGCAGCGTCCACACGGCGGCGTGCGTTGAAGCTTGCCGGTGAGCTTGTCTGAAACTCGACCAACAACCAATCACATGAATCTCCCGCCCCGCCCTCTGATTGGCTAGAGCTTGTACTGGCATATGATTTGATTGGCTGACGCTTCCGTCGAAGCTTCAAAAGTTGAACATTGCTCAACTTTTGAAGCGAGCAACGCGAGCAAAGCGAAGCAACACTCCCACAATGCAGTTCGGCAATGTGTGATGTCACCCCATTCAAAGTGAATGGGCAGAAGCGTTGAAGCTTCAACGCACGCCGCCGTGTGGACGGGCCGTTAGTGTTACATTAGAAAAGTCTGATTACTTTTCAACTTCTAATAATTGTGGATTACTAGCAGGATTTCATTGTTAGTAGATTCTATAAGAGCATAGTGTTTGTTGTGAAAATATCAGATTGTATTTCTTCCTTGTAAGCTGATTTAAAGCCTGAATCTGCTTTATTGTTTTCACTTTATTTGGTTCATTTGTTCTTTTATTTTATAGGTGAACCTTTATGTTCATAAAATTGTTTATGGAGCTTAACTGTATCTATACTAAAACTGGGACGTTTCTGTTGCTCATATACTGTTGTTAGAATTATAATTAGACATGTCCTGTGCAGAAGCCATGCATTGCTGTTCCTCACAGTGCATACAGCAAAGTAAACACAACCAGACTTACACAGCAGGGGTTGGGGATACATCTGCACACAATCTCTATATACTGTAAACATGAAAAGATATTAATAACCTTGCATTGTATACTCTGCTGGATGTATACATGTCCTGGTTGTTTTTGCAGCATCACTACAGAGTTATTCAGTACCCACTCGTACTGTATATGAAATAATCTTACCTTCTATATGTAAAGGCAGGAGAAATACCATGACCTTTCAGTAGCATGTGTTTTACGTTTTTGAATGTGACTGTGGCTGTGTACCACGGTGTTTCAACCTGTACATTGAGAGTGGTTTCTCTCTGTCTACCTATATAACATATGTTTTCAGAGCATGACATTTCAGCAGCATGTATTTCAGGGGCTTGTATGTGTGTGTGTGTGTGTGTGTGTGTGTGTGTGTGTGTGTAGTCTTCTGAACTTATCAAGGTGTTTCTACCTGCAATGCTTTTCTGTGTCTATCTTTCTCTATGTGTGTGTGCATGTTTGATTGTCAGCTCTGTGTCATTCAGGGTGATAGTATTTAAGTAGTGATTCCAGGATGAACTACTGAATGAAGCAGCCTGTCCTACTACAAAAAACGACCATATAGGCCGATTGTTCATGCCCTTATTACGACCCAGAGACACGTTTTAAAGTGTATGTTGTTTCTTACACGACCACTAGAGGTGCTCTAGTGGTCGTGTAAGAAACAACATGCTCCCGGCCGTTTCATTGCAAACGCTCCGGAGGGACGTTTATTCACAAATAACCCTCTCTGGAAAATCCTAAATTGTGGAATAGTTTGGCCATTAAAATGCTTTTTGATTTGATTTGAGTACTCTTGTACTCTTAGAATCCACGTCCAGTCGATGTGTAGGATCTATAGTTTGATAGATATTACGAAGATGATTTGAGGTCTCGCCAGGATAACGTGTATGCAGCTTCCATGATAAGTTAGCGTGGGTGAAAACAGTATTTCCGGTCTCGACGTTTTCATAATAAAACCGGATATATTCCCCTCACTGTCAAATGATTTAACAGTGATATCTACATTACTCATCCACTAAAAAACATCAGTTTATCCTTGTTAATTTCACAATATTGATTGGTTTAAATTGTGTACAATGCTTTTGTGTTTTTAACCTTTGATTCAGAGAAACAAATAGTTTTTTTCGGAATGTAGACACTTCAGTTTCCGAATACACTACACTACCCAGAATCCCCAGCTATCGTTTGGGATTACAACATCCGCCTTGCTTTACAAACCCCGTGATTAGTCATCAAGCCCTGTGATTGGATGTTGGAGTGGCAGTGCGACAAAGTTACGCCGAGCGTCAACAGCTCTTTGAAATGGAATGGAACCACGGCAGACTTTCCAAAACTGGAATTGGACAGGTCCCCCCCCCCCCCCAGAACTACACATGCTGTGTGTTTCGCAACATGTTCTATGGCACGTCTCTTTATAAGACGTTTTCGTATTTCCCACAATTAGAAGTATTAAACTGTGTACACCCTGGAGGTTTAGGGGATACGAAACACACTGGTGTTATCAAATTTAAAACATATAATTAATACATGGGTGAATTAATATACCCACATGACAGCTAAGGTCAGAAGAGCTTTATTTAACAGCTGGTCTTATGTCTGTGACCCCTCCTGTTGTCCATTGATAAGCCTGAAACATGCACTTGTCAAGGTTCAGAGGCATATTAAAAACTACAAAAAAAATCCCTTTCTATCAGCTGTGCACCGTTATGGTGTAAATACAGCCTATCTAACAATTGGATCAAATATAAAAGTCAGCCGAATTAGTGCTGATACTGCAAGGAGACGTATTGTGGGAAAATAAATGGAAGATGTTGTTTAGTTGCTGATATATTTATGATCCACGTCAAGTATTCAGTTTTGGCGGCATCTCTTCCAGTTTGTCAAAAGGTCTTCTGATCAGGGCTCTATAAATAAATATCTACAGCAGATCTGTAATATTTAATGCAGCCGAACCGTGTATTACAATGCCGTTATGTGATGACTTCCAAAGAGAAAAGCAAGCACACTCGGAATAAAGTATTAATTTATTTAAAAAAAAGTTTTTTCGATTTCATATCGAATAAACTCGATATCCCGACATGCATTGCGACTAAAACAATCAATGTTTTAGCCTATCAAAACCTCTGAAAAAAGAAAGGTGTCTCTCAGAATCGAAAGAGAAAAACCTATGGGAAAAACACAAAAGCATTGTACACAATTTAAACCAATACATGTCGTATAATTAACAAGGATACACTGATGTTTTTTAGTTGATGAGTACTGCAGATATCACTGTTAAATCATTTGATCATTGGTTTTATTATGAAAACGTTGAGACCGGAAATACTGTTTTCAACCCGTAACTTTACATGGAGGCTGCCGCATACCTCAAATCATCTTCGTAATATCTGTCAAACTATAGATCCTACACATCGACTGGACGTGGATTCTAAAGGTACAATATACTTCTCGCTAGAAATCTAATGAAAAAGCGTTTTAATGGCCAAACTATCCTACAATTTAGGATTTTACAAAGAGGGTTATTGGTGAATAAACTACCATATTTAACGTTTGCATTCAACGGGAGCACTAGAGGGCGAAAACTTTAAAACGTAATTATAGGACGTATTAAGCGCTTGAACAATCGACACATTTGGTTGTAATAAGGGCCTGAACAATCGGCCCATTTGGTCGTATGAGTTGGAGGACTTGTTGGAATGAAGCAAGTGAACCACCTCAGTTCATAAAGCAGACACTTAAACACAGTCTCACTGCGTCATTACTGAGTCTGGTTAGGACGGCGATTATTGTCCCTCCATAATAATTCACTGTTGTAATAATCGGGTAGCAGCAACTGCTCTATGACCCACAGAGAATGAGACTGTGTTTGTATTAGACCCAAACTAGCTGCTGTTAAATGGAGGTCAACTGGTATGGGGCAAGGAGTCTGGCACAAAATGGTCACTGTTAAAATGAGGATGTGTGGGCCATTGGTTTCTCACACATGCTGAGCAGGGAAAATGTTTGTTTTTGTTTAGTCCTAGAAATGTGTTGGTGCAACACAGAAATAATATTCATGAAATCAAAAACAGCCAGAAGGAAAATTAATTTATTTTGGGTAAAAATAATCAAATGTGTCCACCATTTAATTTAATTTGATTAGGCAGGACTAGGCATTTACAGATGGAGCCATTTGGTGTAGTGCCAGTCAGCCGAATGCCTAGCTTGGATCCATGTTGGTGGAAGCTACTGAGATAATGAAATAACTTACTTGCAATTGGGTCAATTTGGGTCGTAACCCCTGGTTTCTCCCTCCACGTTGAAGGCCAACTGACAGCCTTAAGCCTCCTAAATCCCGAAAAGGTACACCATAAGAATTCTTGGGTCTGTGTTGTTGGAAGCCACGGCGATGATGAAGAACATACTGAGAAGGCGAATTGACACATCCATGAATTAGAAAGCCTCAACACATGGGTGCTTGCACATTTCCTTGCCATGCAGTCTTGCTTCGCAGTGCAGCAGAAGGTGAGCCAGGTTCTTTTTTGGCAGAACAACCCTATATCTGCTTGAGCTCTCTTTGTCGGCATTTCTACTGCCTCCAAAACCAGTGACTTGGCACAGGTGAAATGCGGCACCACGTCAATGAATTCTGAATTAGTCAATTTGAAGTTTGGAAACTCAGAAAGGCTAACACAAAGGTCTCACTAAGGCATCAATACATCTTTAAGAAAACGAGCTGTGCCAAGACTGCAACTGGGGAGGGTTGAAAGAGGTCCTTTCATGCATAACTCATCAAACCAGCACCACTGTTCTCTTATCATTACCCGGCAACCTAATGTTATGTGATGTCATTCATAATGCAAAAAGAGCAAAGAGAAGACAGCGGGCTCACATGTATAAATATGCATGCATTTCAGAGCCTTGAAAGATGCTGAGATACTGCCGGACAAAACTTTAATCAAAAGATGCGCTCCAATATTTGTTAGGACTCTGCAGTATCTCATTTGCAACAGATATATTTTGGATTTCATATTGTTGAATATGTTTTAGCTCCTGTTGAATTGTCAAATGATGTATGTTATTGGTTAAACATGTTTGTATCACACACAATATATCATGCATGAATCTCCGTGTGTGTTTCGTGAATATTGTTTTGCACGAGTGTGTGTTTGCAGCAGTTCCCCTGTTGTTTTGTAATTAAAGCTGAAGTCAAGTCTAATTTCCCTTACTTTGCAATTCTGGAGGTTAATTGCAAGAGCCACGCAGCCCCTGGCAAGCTCTCTTCCATTTTAGTACTTCCCTGTGTAAACTACAGAGAGATTGCTAGTGAATGAGAGGATGTGAAGATGCAGTAATAACACCCTTATTCTCCTGGTACATGAAGAAAACAGGGCAAGGCAAGGATGCTAGTTAGTCCCTATGCACATTTTAGTGAGGGTAAACCAGATGCTTATGGGGAAAAACGAATCCTAGGTTTAGAGATGTCTGTGACACTTTCCACTTACATATTGGTAATATTGTCCTATTTGTGCCTGGTGTCATCCTATTCCTGCAGCTCTTGCAGTGGTCCCAAACTTCATGCAGACTTGGATATAGTATTTACTTAATATTACTCAATATAAGATATATGTAATCTATTTGTTGTAGCATCAATTAGGGAATGCCTTCTTCAGCTGGGTAAACAATAAAGGCTTCCATACCTCCATAGTCAAAGAATAATAATTAGAGGTTTATTTTTTGTATGGGACACATGACCACACCAATATACTTATTGATTTCTTACAGAAAGAAATATAGTACACCAGGATCACAAAAAACTTGAGAGGATGTTGGTGTGTGTGTGTATATATGTGTGTGTGTGTGTGTGTGTTCTCAGTGCCTGTGGGCAGTCGTAGCTGTGGATCTGACAGACAGCCGCTAACCTCCTTGCCACGCAACCCTGTGATTGACGTCTCCATGGAGAGAAAGTAGGCGGCAGGAGCACCAGATATTACTGTGGAGGTCAGGGATGCGCGGAGTGTGCAATAACTTCAATTCATGTGTGTGTGTGTGTGTGTGTGTGTGTGTGTGTGTGTGGGTGTGTGTGGCCTTGCATTACTATACTTGTGGGGACCTAAATCTGTTTACACAGTCACGTGTGGGGACTCGCCTCCCTTACAAATTGGAGGTCCCCATGAGGGGAATCATTCATTTGAGGGTGAAGACTTGGTTAGGTTTGGGATTAGGATTAGTGTAAGGGTTAGGTTAAGGGTAAGGGTTAGGGTTAGGAATGTGTTGGTTATGGTTAAGGTTAGGATAAGTCTCCAGGAAATTCATGTAAAGTAAATGTAATGTCCCTTGAAGTGATGTATACATGGTCGGTGTGTGTGTGTGTGTGTGTGTATGTGTGTGTGTGTATGCGTGTGTGTGTGTGTGTGTGTGTGTGTGTGTGTGTGTTAGTGGGCATATTTGTGTGTCTACCTCCCCTTTGCAATTTCCCCCCCTTGTGATTACATCAATTTAGCGCATCGATAGCACTTGCTAGGAAATAAAGAGAGTGAGGAATGGGCAAAATGGTTAATAGATAGACAGATAGAATAGATAAACATACTAGAGACTACACTATCATTTAATTTTATGCTGCCTGAGCTTTAAGGCCTTAGATTAACCGTGTTGCATCAACATTTTCATTCCTGATTTTCTGAATGTGAGCATCCCACAAACTGTCTTTCATTCACAAAACCACAGATTTCATGCTGTAATTGTTGAGCTCTGATGATAAACACTGTTGACACAAACCTCTCTAGGTATTAAATCGCTGCCCCTCGGATGCCATCCCACTATTGTTTGGATTTTGATTGGAGACGGAAATGAAAGTGAATGGCTTGTTGAGGGAGAGAGAGAAGAAGAAAGGCCTCGGTGGAAAACAGGCTGAACATTGAGCGTTGCGGTAATTATCCTTTAACGCTTTTAACTGTCTTTTCTAATTGGACTTTCATATGAGCCCACCTTGCTCTTTTCCCATGGACTCTGGTTAGCACCAGTCAAACGTGTCATTAATCATTAGTGTGTGTGTGTGTGTGTGTGTGTGTGTGTGGGGGTGTGTGTGTGTGTGTGTGTGTGTGTGTGTGTGTATGTGTGTGTGTGTGAGGGGGTGGATGGAGATGTGTACATCGTCTGGTGGTTTGTGCAACGCTCTTCGCTGTCAGCTCATTTGTCTTTATCATCCACAATCAAAATGGCCCCACAAGGAGAGAGCCATTATCATCTAGTTATTGTCAACAGCACTTTAACAACCTGACACACACACACACACACACACACACACACACACACACACACACACACACACACAATCTTAAGCTAAGACACAGATGACCACACCACGCTTAAACACTGCCTTTCAAACACACTCATGCACTCAAAGAAGTACAAACAGCGAGATAGAGGCAAACATAAAGGCAGTCTTGACTTCAATCACTTAAAAACCTCATTATTTACAAAAATGTGTGCAGAATGTATCGCTCCCTACGTCTAATTTATTTTTAGCAGAAGACAGACAGGCAGCATGATAAAGCCGATTCATAATTTATCAGGACTAATAGCCACCTGCCTGTGCCACTAGCTGTTATCTGACACAAAATATGTGCCCAGAAAACATTACGTTTTGACTGAGTCTTCATGTGGAGTGACAGAACGTAACATTCTTCTCACATTGCTGTTAACAGAGGGGTTCATATGATGTGCATGTAGTTGTAACCGTGGGTGCTCAACAAGCTGGATTGTGTTTGTAGTTTTCATATGTATGTGTATACTATGTATATATAGAATTTTGTTTATCTGTGTGAGTTTTTAATTTATTTGATCCTGCAGCAGGAAGACTAACAAGAGGGATAGTTCTGTATAAGTGATGCTTTCTTTAGGGAGGCTGTGGCTCAGTTAGTAGTGTTTTGGACTTCAAATCATGGGGTAGCAAGTTCGAGTCCCACTGCAGTCAGCATGTCGTTGTGTCCCTGGGAAAGACACTTCTCCCCAAATTGCTCCTGTGGGGATTGTCCACAGTACTCAATGTATGTAAGTCGCTTTGGATAAAAGTGTCTAACACATGACATGTAATGTTCTGCCCTTCTACTAATTTTTTTGTTTGTTTTTTAGTTGTATAAACTAAATAATCTAAATTGTTGAAATAGTAGAATAAATAAAAAAAATAGACTGTAGAAGACTTGTCAGTAGTCAATGTGATTGCAACTATTTTCTTGTTGACTACGGTATTGAAGCCTCGCGTTTGGAGGTTTTTTGTCTTTACCATCATGGCGTTTGCCCACATGCTCAGTGGTGACTGGTCATTAGGGGCAGGTGCACAGCCCCACCTAGTGTCAGCAGAAAGTATTACAAATAATGATTAAAAAAAAAAATATATATATATATATATAAAATATATTTTAAGATCATGTGTAATCATCTGATTCGTCTGTACATTGCTGTTTTAGTCTGTGTTCTTCTAATTAGTGTCTACAGTGTGTGCCTATTGAGCTGTTTAGAGCCATGTGGGACAAACCCCGATCATGCCCCTCCCTCTCACTGTCTAAGTGAACGGTGACTGTAAAAACTACACTGCGCATGCTCAGAATATTTTCCTATTTAATGTGTGTGGCAAAAAAATAATGACCATAGGGGCATTGAGCTGCCATCCCCACCATACATCATCTCACATAATTCAGAGCTGATTGGCTGTAAGTACGTGTGCCGCGAAAAGTGTGGTGTGTGAAGAGCAGGTGAAGAGGAGGAGAGAGACGCGTCCTAAAACCAGGAAGTAAGCTGCGCATGGCTTCCATCGACAAAAAAGCAATGAGATTTCTCCATAGGATTTTAGAAAATAGCTCCAAATAAGATCTGTGGGAAACAAACCTGTTAGATAAATGCACGTTTTGTTCAGCCGGATAATATCCACATGTCTACCCTACTTTTATCATTTTCGAATCATAAATCTATTGATTAGATTAGATTTATGATAGATGTGTCGTCCTACGTGCACGTATCTCTTGTGCACCTGGCTGTAGGACAAAATTATGGCTGTGGCTAACGGTAGTTCTACAGAGGAATTTACAACACACATTAACTATCATCTCAAAACTATTCTCTATAAACATACACTACGTTTATATCAATTGTACGTACCAATAATGCGACCAAAGGCACGGAACGTCAAGGATTAGGGCAGATTGTGGTCACCAAAAAAACATGTGGCTGTCCTGTTCCTTATGCACTAGGTCACATGGTACATATTTTACACATTACGACTACCGCCAGCAGGGGGAGACAAATCCAACAAATGAACAACAATGTCCTGATGAGGACAGAACATTAGACTCTTGAAACTACAAGAACATAAGGAGGACCTTTACAAAAAAGTAATAGAGATTTTTGTCCAGAGGGATAGGCAAATGGACTTAATCTTCAAGTCAAGGTAAGACTGCAATTTTATTGAAAATGGGATCTTACTAAGAGAGAACAATTCAATATTTAAATGATAAAATTAAATGTTTTGGGTATCCTTTTGTTGAACTGTCTGTTTAAAATTAATTGAAGCATCAGACAAAAAAAGCTTTTGAAAATAATATTATATTTTGATTTAGATCAACATATAATATTTGTAAACCTGAAGAGTCCGCGCCAGTGCTTCACCAGCCATGAACCTCACTCCAGTAGCTTATAGACATCTACGTTTTTTGTGCCCCACCACTTTTGTACATATAAAAACGCCACTGTACATGCTACACCCAAATGCTGAATGAAGACATTTTTAGGTTAACAAAATATTACAATTCATTTTCATGACCTGAAAAACAAACTGTTAAAGGGTTTATAAGGATAGAGGGTGTCGTTTTTTCTCATACTGATATTCTGAACAACCTGTGCTGTTGTATTTGCTGTAAAGTGCCTCTACTGTAGGCTATCTTTATTATATGTACAGCACTTTGGCTCGACCAAAAATCATTTATAAATGTGCTATATAAATAAAACTTGATTTGATTTTGATTTGATTTATCGTTGTCAGAAAAGGAGAGAACCCAGACAATAACCAATGTCTTAACAGCCTGACAATAACCAATGTCTTAACAGCGAGTTGCATGTCCAAGAGCCAACTTTTAGTCTATTGCTTAACTTTTTAATTTCACATTAAATGAAAATTATGATTAGAGATTATCTTCTTTAGTAGAAAGCACCTGTGTGAGATGGTTACAACATCGTATGCACACTGCAGAGGAAATTTGCAAGATGATTTGAACACTTTGATCCTTTTGATGACTTCCATTCTGGAAGGCATTAAGACTAGAGAGGGTTTGTTTTATCATTGCTTAAGCACTCTACCTATTAAACCTTCAACCTTTTCTAACTACGGTACATCCACCTCTTTAACACCCACAGTTTTTATCTACCCCTGGACTCATATGCATCTAGAAAATCCGGATTTCTGATATACTCCAAATGCCTGGTGAGGAAATACGATGACCTGAACTTTCAAGCTTTTAATCAAAAGTTCACACTAAGTCTGTTCCATCACACTTTACATAACGCAGATAGTTAGGGACACACATTCACTTCCTGTTAGGGAAGTTTTAAGAGTGACGTTATGGAATACAAGTCATTAACTTAAATGATAATAATAAAACAAAATGACAGAATTAAACCACTGAAATATATAAACATTACTGTAATGCCTAAAAAGGTAAAACCGCTGGGATTAATGGGAAACTGGCATGTAGTACATGATGATAATGGCCTTGTTATTGGCATTTTAATCAATCAATCTAGCTATCAATAAAATACATTATTAGGTAATTAACTAACTTACATTACATTACATTACATTGCATTTAGCTGACGCTTTTATCCAAAGCGACTTACAATAAGTACATAAGACCAGGAAGACACAACCCTGAACTTGCCTTTAAATGAACAGTCCCTGCAAACCACAGAAGTTTAGTGGGACCAAGAAAGTTGCTTTAGTCTTCGTTCCATTCACTCTCTTTTAAACATAACTTTTCACTTCCCCAGTCCCAGGATCCAAAATGGCAAAGCCAGGTGGAGAAAGTAATTTCAATTTGTTGTGGGTTATCAAGATTATCAAGAGGGAAAGTAATTAAGCAAGACACGGGACAAAATTGTTCTCAAATCATTTCTGAGTTTACTTTAATTTACTTTCACTGTCAAGTTAGTCCAACATCCAACGACCCAGGAGCCTCCGTTTGTACGTGTTTGTGTGTGTGTGTGTGTGTGTGTGTGTGTGTGTAAAATGTAGCGACTAAAAATCACCTCCTCTTGCTAAGTACTTCAAAACATCCCCCATGTCCCCTGTCACCCGATGTGTGCGTCTATCTTAGATTGTGGATGATATAAATAATTGAACAGGTAATTACAGAATGTAATGTGGTGACTCACAAACGTGCACTTCTGTCCTCAGACTCAGGACATCTCTGAATTATAATTTAAAGCCAGACACAACGTTATCTTTCTTGCCTACAGATCTCCTCTCTGACATGAGCTGGATATGTGTTAACAAATCTATATGTCACACTGAGTCATTGATAATGACAACTTGTATACCTACACTTTATCTGTGCATATAACAGCAAGACATTTGTGATCTGTTCTGTCAACATCAGTTATGTCAACCACGAAATATATAGAGTTGTACACACTTTTGTAAAGAGGAGATTCTAAGCTTTCCAATGATATCCTTATTGTTCCCCAAATTCAACAACATATATGTCAAATATCGTAGTGACTGTTACCAAGAGACAATACTGCTTTTTTACGAGGGGGATCCATGGTTTTTATTTTGGGGGCATACTACCCAATGACTCACGCCCTTAGGACCACCATACTTAGCTATAGTTCTGTAAACTTCGTTTTTCTCAAACAAAGCTTGTCAGCAGGCTGTCCCTCTCATACTGTTCAACAGTCATCAGATGGATGACGGAGATCCATCAGCGGTAATGATTAGGCTAACTCATTTTAAGCTAGTCGTATCGAGAACTCATTTTTCTTTTAAACTTGAATTAAGAAATTTGGTGAGTGTGTGTGTGTGTGTGTGTGTGTGTGTGTGTGTGTGTGTGTGTGTGTGTGTGTGTGTGAGGAAACACTCACAACCCACATTGGCTGTTGTAATGCTCTACCGTTGAGTTGCTCATTTGATCCTCATCAAACCTTTACACGCTTCAGCGACGTATTTTTTATTTGGTGATATCATTTTAAAATTCTGAAAGCTTTGTGTTTACTTGAAATCAGATGGACTGCCCCTCCCCCGAACATTGCCGTGTTTTAAATATTCCAGGTGGGGGGGAGCGGTGCTGATCAGAGTTAGAGAAGATGGCGATCGCCTTTCGTCATCAACTAGTTTTCACAAGCTTCAAAAAGGCATTTATTGTATTAGTAATGTTCTGAATGCCAGGAATGTGTTTGATCTAAACCAACCAACATTAGCAAAACACACATTTTAGACATAAATCCATGTTTATCTCGGAATGCGCCGATGCAACATGTGATCTGATTTCTAAAGAGCGGGTCCCGAATATGCCCTTGAGTATGCACAGATAAACCAACCGACAACAACAAAAGCAAATGTACACAAAGCCTGCTCCTTCTCTTTTAGTCTCCGGCTGTTATTGCCAAAAGGAATTTGTCATGTGTCAGTTGTGGGCTTTTAGTCTGCTGCACAGGAGAACTTTGCCAATCTATTATTGGTACATTGGCTGATCGACAGAATAGAGGAAGTGATAAGAGGCGGAGGAGGCCAGGACACAGAGGTGTGAAGGTGACTCAGACTCGGTATGAGACATTTGTGTGTGTACGTCATGTAAGGTGAATGTATTTTGGCGTAACGTATATATAATATATAATAATATATATAATATTGTATGTGTGTGCCAGACTGAAGTTTTTAGATTCAGATTACTTTATTGTCCGTTGAATTGGCATGAAATGAAAATGTCACTGGCAAATAAAACAACTTTCACCATACCCAGCACAACATGCAACACAATGCTTCTACACAGAAGAGAGGTCCTTTATTGGAGATGCAGAGTTGAGATAGAGGGGGTGCCATTGCCTGAAATGTTTGGCACGCTCAGGAGTCGAACCCGCTTACTAGGTAGGCAGAGGACACTGCACACAAGCCGCCAGCTCTAAACACTGATCCAACCGGCAGCCCATGATTTTTCATCTTAAGGTCTAAAAGTGAGAAAGGTCTAAAGCTGCATTCACATGATACTTGATTAGCACTAGACGGGGTGAGTGTTTGCTTCGAGGCAGTGCAATCGTCTTTCAATGGGAAGGTTGTGCCTTGTGGGTTCAAACTAAACCACTGGAGTCAACATGTTGATGTATACTCGGGCAAGATACTCAACCCCTAGTTGCTCCGATGACATGGCCAATTGTGTTTGAATGTTAGCTACCTTGAGCAAGTGGCACATTGCTCTGTACGAATGGGATGTCAATGAGTAAATGTTGACTTGTAAATATAAAGTGCTTTGAGGGGTCATACAGACTGGATAAAGGGCTATATATACCATGTATTTACCATTTACTCTATGGTTATGTACCCTGCAATCTTGCACCGCTTAGCACAGCTCTTGTCTGATTGGGTGCGCCCCCAGACAGACTTTTTGGTACCTCAGCGAGCCCTCCCTCAGGCCATAGAGCCCCCCCTAGTAACCTTGACTAAACCCCCCTTATACGCAAAAGATATCTTGTCGATTATTGGGCTCGTGCCAATATTTAGCCTTTTTAAATGAAGTTATCTACCCACTTTGGGCTGCATTCCCAAACAACCGAACTCCTGGCCTCACACCGTCCACAGGCTGAGCCTCGATCAGAAGGACTCGTTTTAATATATCTTTTTTTATTCACATACACATTTAAATCAGGTGATGGTGTTGGTTGCAGAATGTCCTCAGAAGCATCGTCGTGTGTTTGTCTGCGCCTGCGACAGCGCACGCTCCTGTGCTTGCTGGCACAAAGTGTGCATGAAGATGAATATGTGAATGATGCATAATAATGCAATCAAAGGCTGTCAATCTTCCCGCTGCTAGGTGACTGCTCCGTCACACTGGTTGTTAATTCAGACTCTGTGACAGGCTTTAAAGTCTATTTGCCTTTGTTTTGGCTGCATGCTAATGATGGTGCGAATATGAATTGGAGGTTTAGGTCACCCCGTCTCATTGTCAACAAGCAGACGACAGGCCTGCCTCCCCTCAGACTGAAGCTGGGAGATGCTGAGACACAGAAGCACAAACGCTCAGGTAGGCAATCTAAGCAAGACTAGCAACACATCGATACATGCAGCTAACACACACACACACACACACACACTAAATGGCGCTTGTGCTATTGGACACCTGTTCATTGTTTCTCTCAGTAGGGAAGTTAGCTTCCTGCCACTTGCCATCTTGTTACACCCACGTGTGTACTTTGCATTTGTATTTGTGTGTATGTGTGTCTATACTTATGTGATTATGTATGCTTGCCTCTGCTAGTGTGTACGCATTGCAGAGAATTGTATCACCGCATGTTTGTTCTACATGCTTAATACTGCTGTTGAAAGATTGCATAAGCTATGTATGCATTACAACATGACACAGTCTACATGCATTGCCTTTCAAGACATTTTAATCAACCTTGCTAAATGTAAAAACCATGTTTTTTGGTCATGCCTATTTGAAGGTAAATTACACACTGTAACCACTTGGCCTATTTCCTGTGCCAGTCTGCACCATACGTCCATATTGAGAAATTATAATAAACTAAATTCTGATTACATATTTCTAAAACAAATGATTGCCGCCCATCTTTGTGTATCCACATACTGGATAAAGAAAAATAGGCATAATAAATGACACACTCTTGCCAATATTTGCTCCATAAAGTATGCTCTGCACTAACCAATGCATCCAGTGGAGTTCACGCCCAGCGGAGCGGCAGGGCAGCAGAGTGCAGGAGTGGGAATGACAGAGTGAAGGAAATGGGGCAAATCACTGGGCCAGCCTCCATGTCCTCACACCACCTCTGAAAAGGTCATGCAAACTTTTACCCCATCGCTTAATTTGAAGGGGGACATGCGTTGGTCACTTTCCCACACTGCCTGTGCTGCAGCACTTCTTTTCACCCTCTGTCTGAAACCAGAGCCGAGTCTGCTCTGATTGGTTATCTGGCCGGCTCTGCGCACAATGTCTGGTCAAAACTGGTCTTCAATGGCATTAAAACGATAACAACGATGATGTAGTTAATCCATAGGTTAATATCCAATGTGTCTGTGTCCCCTTTGAAATGTTCTGATAATCTATAAGCAATAACACTGCAATTCCGTTTTCAAACATCAGAGCAGGCCATTCCTACGCTCTGTAGAAAGATTGAATGTGCAAAGGCGTCCCTTTTTTTTTAACATGAGTGTGTGCGGGACGACTTTCCTTCGATTCTATTGGCTCTAACGGTCAGAAAGAGATGTCACATGTCAAAATCGCAGAAGGGGGGCCAGAGATAAGGGAAATCCACCCAAATGGCCCCAGAAGAGGGTTTTTTTGCTAAATCTGTCTAAACAGGTCAAATATCACTTGTTTTGCATCAATCTTGATACAGGGTACTTATTATATGTTGTACTTTGGATTCCTAAAGCTTGTAGTCTACTAACCCATCATCCAAGGTTAGTTTTCACTATAAGTACAAAATATCTTTTGGACGAACACTATAATTTACAGTTTTTTACCATGTTCAATCTGAATTTTCTTTAAAATAAAAAACATCTATATTGATTCTGACTCTTCTACATCCAACTCACAGGTTTATCATTACTTTGAGAAAAAAGATTATTAATTTAACCCTTTTAGAAGGGAAGATATGGTCATTTGTTCTGGGAATGTCATTTTCGAGCCTGAAACCTGAAAAACAGGCTCGGGGCTTAAGAGGTTAAAACAGTAGCTTTGTCCCGAATGCATTAGTCAGTAAAAGTGAAAACAATGAAGCCATTTGTTGTTGTTTTAAAATCGAGCTGACCTTGTGACTATGCACTGCGCTGGGTGTAATTTGGGGATTTGACTCTGAAAACGTCTGTAAACAAGCTTGTATAAGGATTACAGGATCAGGACTGTTTATGAATTCCCAGCCATCTGAACCGTAAATGACGCTCGTCTTAATCTCAGAAAAAACACGAATGTTGAGTGCACATGAAGGTTAGTGCTTAACTTGTTATAAGGTGACCAAATATAGAACAGAAACACCCGTACATTACTTCCTTCGTCCTGAAGACCCAGCAGTGAACTGAATAACAACATTATGCTCGTACAAAGACTCGTATAGATCTACGTTTCTTTTTTGTTGCTGTGATTGGATCAAGCGTAAATTGAGCTTGTGTTCATTGTCCCGTGGCAAATGTGGGATTTCCAGAGCTGGAAACAACCGTCAAGAAAAAGACAAAGAAAAACGGGAAACAAATGTAAAGAAGACAAAACGCAGGGATACAAAAAGAGGCTTCTAGAAACAGATAAAGAGACTCGAATTAAATCCGTGAGTTTTTTATGAGAACTATCCCTGATCTTCTCTGCCTCATAAAATCTTCTTCTTCTCCATTTCCTCCTTCAGGCTTTAAGATACCTGTATTATACCAAGTAAAGAGGCTTTAGTTCAGGGATATTGGTTTATGTTTAATTGAAGATGGTGCAATTAAAGCTTTCTTGGAAGTGGTGAGGGAAAACGATCATGGATTTTTTTTCGACAGATTTAATATATTGTGATTAAAGTTGAGAATATGGGCGAAAAAATGAAATGGATTAATCTATATCATCAAAATGTGTGTGCATGTGTGGCGTATTTGCTTCACCTTGAAGCAGCAGCAGGCTGAACAATCAGATATTTGATCTGGGCTTAGGAGGAAGATTTAATCCCCGGAACGGTGAAAAGGTTTTCTCCCAAGTTGCATTTATGCAATTTTGCCTTCTAGTGCAATTCTATAGAAATGTATCACCGCAATTCCAACAGCCGGGCCAGGATTAGTGTGTGTTGGTTTCTATTTGTGAGCATTTGTGTGTGTTGCATGTGTGTGTGGGGTCTTGTAAATCAGGCAGGTGGCCTGGTTGCTGAGTAAAAGCGGCAAATACCTCGGAGCGACTGTCAACGCAGAGTGTGAGAGGGCGCTTTAGAAAAAGGTGGAAACAAGAAAGTCTTTCTTTGTGTGAAACTCCTCAGGGCAGAAGGTACACACAACCAGACACGTATATGCAGAGAGAGAACGTGAAGCCATCTTAAAACCTTAATGTGTGAATACATTATATCATTTCTGAAGTGAGCAGGACATAGAGGGAATGTCATACTTTTAAGATGATATCATCGCAGAAAGTAACCAGAGAACGAACAATATTAAGGAAAATGAGGGAAAATATTGACTTAACTTGAGTTCTACTGTAACAACTTATAGATTGATTTTACACTAAAGGAAACTAAAGTATGTTGACTGAGAAACATCCACAACTCCCTAGGACTGCTGTGGGTACAGTAACTAAAGATGTAAGCACGGGGTAATGTACAGCGAGGTGGTCATTAATGAAGAAAGAACACAGACAGGGTGATCAATGCACATTATCCCGCCTGTCACACAGCTACCTACTAAATACACCAATGACTCAATTGACTCACAAAACTGATTGAAAATGATTTTAAAATGATCGTTTAGTTTCCACTTAGAAAATATGTGCACATAGTCCCTTGATCAGAGCATCCCTAGCAGCGCTCTGATAGCAAAACATAGCCTCTGAATTTCCAAATGACCAATCAGAATCAAGTATTCAAACATAGCTGTGTAATGAACTAAATTATTGTGGTGTTGGTGCTACTTTTTACTGCCACTATTCTTGCTTCACCCTTTTCATAGGTACTAAAGGTCACGTTAAAACTTTGATAAGACAAACTATAATGAGTTAACTTTGTTTTTTGCATGTTTGTAAGAATTGTCAGCATGTCTATCTCGAAACAATGGAACTTTGTTTTATTATTTTCTGTCTTTCTTTTCCCTGTTCAGTGCCTTCTCTACTTCCACTGCATTTAAACAAACGTCAGGACTTGGTGTTTGGTTAAAAGCGATGGACACAGTTCATGGACCTCAGGGCCATCTGTTCCCCCTGATTAAAGGGGAGTGTAAATATCTTTCTGGCCAAATATTGATATCAATTCAATGAGAGGTTCCATCTTGTCGCTTATCCATGCCAAAATGTGTGTTTTTGTGTGTGTGTGTGTGTGTGTGTGTGTGTGTGTGTGTGTGTGTGTGTGTGTGTGTGTGTGTGTACTTTTTCAATATCTGTGCATGTCTAGCCATAAGACATGGGCCCTGCCAGTGCCGACTCATCTCATCTTCTCCACCTCTACTCTCCTGAGCTTGCGTTTTCATTATTCAGATGTGTGTGTGTGTGTGTGTGTGTGTGTGTGTGTGTTTTTGGGCGGGTAAATGTGTACTTTCCGTCTGCCTCTGTGACTCTGTTTATGTGTTTATGCATAAAACATGTTGATGTGTGTGCTCCAAAATGACAAGGTAGCCAGACTGCTATCAGATGAAGTCGCACCCCGCCTGAGTCGGGTAAGCGACGGAGAAGACGAAGAGCCAAGACTAAAATCTCTGATGGCCTCACTGCACTGACCTCCGCTTAAGCATCTCGCCAGCCAACACATCCACAGCATAATGAGCAAGAGTCTCCCCGGGGTATTAGGATGATTCTAAACACACAGTGTAACCTATTTGTATGTGTGTGTGTGTGTGTGTGTGTGTGTGTGTGTGTGTGTGTCTGTGAATGAGGTTCGTCTCCCAAGAGCACATGGGTAAATCTAAATGCAGCTCATCGGCATAAGAGGATTTAACTTTTTGGTTGTGGTGGTAATGAGCTGTGATAAACACCAGCAGATAAGTTGCATGTTAGACACACAGTCACACGCAAGTGATGGAAAAACACAGGATTTACATCGTCAGTGTTACCACTGAGATTTCCCTTGAGCGGTAATGACTGTAGCAGGAAGTGCACAGCCCGGTTTGCTCTCCCTCTGGGTGGTAGAGGAAGTGTGAAAGCCTCACAGCTCAAACCAGGGCTTGTTTTCAAAATGAGCTCCATTTGAATCACTGTTTCACAAAGTAATTTGACAGAATGAAGTCGAGAACAATTGGAAAATTGTCTTACAAAGGAGACCATTTTAGTAAAGATCCCGCATATATCTTTTGCCTGACGTGTTTACATGCTATAATGTCAACAACTATATTTTATTATTTCACTGAATTATTATCAACCAACTTCTAAAGAGTTTAATCTTGTGCTTTTAGCCAAAGCCAATAGATTATCACTTTGTTGAATGCACGCAAAAGGACGGTCAGAAAACGTATTGATGTGCAGAGCTCTCCATTGTGCTGCATTTTGATTGGACAGCAGCAACTCTCTCGTCACACACTCATTGTTTGCACTTTTCCTTGACATATAAACTCTGTATGCATTTTCTAGTTACACAATCACACATTTAGCTAATATGTATGCTTCTTTTACAAACTGCAACTTTATTATTATTTGTATACCAGCTCTTTTGCACATCAAACATAAAGGAACATCTTCAAGATGTCCAGATCAAACATTTTTTACATTCCAAACTTTATTTAGATATTATTGCACCATGGACTTTATTAAAATGTATCGAAGCCAAGCTCTAACACTTTTAAATCTCAGCTCCATGATTGTTTTATCACGCACCAACGACAAGAGAAATCATTCTGTTAGAATAGTATCTACTCTGATAAGTGCTCGACACTACTGACGGCAATTAGATGTCAGGAGTAATTACCTTTTGAATTATTTATCACTCCCAATGTTCATACACAAATCAGATATATGTCATGTTTTTTTTTCAGTGACGGTGTGCACAGATCATCCTTTGTAGCAGCCTTCTCGTCGCATTTACCGACAAGACAATCTCGTCCAGCTGATCTCTCATTCTCTTTACGATCAGAAACTTTTTGTACAAGGGGACACATATTATCATCATCTCCTGAATGATTTAGATCCACTCAGCTGCCATCAAATACCTTCAGTAACCCTCAGTCAGGACAATGTTCTCTGTTCAATTCAGAAAGTGTTTGTGAATAATATCCTATTATCAACAACGCCTGAGCATGAATTTCTATGAGAGTCGGTAAGTGTGTGTTCGTGACCGTACATCAGCTTATGATGTGGAATAAACCACGGGTTGCCCCCTAGCACCGAAGTGTTAATAATGGAACAGATAGCTTTATTTCTTTTATATATTATTAACATTGATTATAGACATGGAATGAATAAGTAAAAAAGAAGCCTGGGAATGTTTATGAACAGTTCTCACACTGTTTGTAAAGTGAGCGCAGGTACCTCATGAGGTCTTGTGTGAACATATGGTGTGTTTGTGTGGGTGTGTGTGTGTGTTGGCTGAAACATCTCCATACATTATGCAGACTGTGAGGACTCTGGGTTGCAGATCAAAGAAGGGAGAAGTAGCTCATCGAGATATGAAGCTTCAATCCAATATTTCTACAAATACATGGAACTTACGATACATTCATAGCTTTGGATATTCTTCTTTAAAAATGATCGAGGTTTTCTGTAACTGTCCAAGTCTGTTCACATTGTCTTTTCCATTAAGCATTCTTTAAACACTGCAGAGCCCATACCGTGTTCCTGTTACACACTTTAAAGAAATGTGGGGGACTTGGTTCGAGGAAAACCGCTGCATAACATTTTAAAGTGATGCAAAACGCAAATTCAGAGCAGATACCGTAATGGAGGAATAACACCACTTTCTGAACGCCTTGCAAACACATGTGCCAAATCATAAGACGATTTATTTATGGAGCCTCCCCTAAGACATTAAGATTCAAGCGATACATTTGAGATACAACTCAGAAAGTAAGAACAAAAAGACGTTTCCGGAAGAAAAAGACTTTGCTTCACTTCTCGTAACATTTATGTTGTGTTTACCTCCTGTCTGTCTTCTTCTGTTGATTTCTCTGACGTCAAGCTCTCTGTTTTAACTTCTTTCCTTCTCTTGTTCTCGTTTTCTATTCAGAAACTAGCAGACATCTTAATGTCCACATTTACCAATCAGAATAGGGTATTCAAATAATCGGTGTTATAATGTAATACAATAACCTGGTTGATACAAATATTGAACACTCCATCAGTTATACTGTCAATATTTGTTTTCTTACATTGGATGATTCAATGTTCTTCAGAAATGGTCTTACAGTCACATGTTTTAAAGAATGTTACACCACCAGAAGCACTGTACAATAATCTGTTCAAAAACAAAATATTGTCTTTAAGAATTTTAGATAATGGTTCTTTTAGCAAAGCTCTGTCATATAACACACAACTCCACCTCTCTTAATGATGTTCGTTATTCTATGATGTGTGTGTGTGTGTGTGTGTGTGTGTGTGTGTGTGTGTGTGTGTGTGTGTGTGTGTGTGTGTGTGTGTGTGTGTGTGTGTGTGGTGTAATGCTGTGCCTTTATCTCCTCTCTCCACAGCCCATTAATCCTGAGTGTGGGACAAGTAGTCATTACATATTTAACCCGGGTCACTTACTGTGGGTGGCAGATAGGTGCTGTCACCAACAGTGCGTGTGTATGTGTGTGTGTGTGTGTGTGTGTGTGTGTGTGTGTGTGTGTGTGTGTGTGTGTGTATGCAGGGCCGGTTCTAGATATGTTGGTGCCCTAGACAAGATTATCATTTGGTGCCCCCCCCCCTCCAAGGAATACACAATAGAATATAAAGAATAAAGGAAATCTCTACAAAAGACCAATACACTACAAAAACTGAAACGTATTGACATGGGTAATATACATAAAGAAGGTTTCAAATATATTCAGTATTGTATGAACATGTTTGACGATATTTGAAGATTTTTTTTAACATTTTAAAGTCAAATGCTTCAATCTGGTGCACTTTGAGCACACAATTACTAGGGACTAGATCTAGGGGGTACAACTCTAAACACCCATATGAAAAAGATCTGTTTACATTTTAAAAATCAAATAAGTATGTGAACATAACCAATAACCTACCATAGCCAATAACAAATAAATGTAACTTATTTAATTTTTGTTGTTCATTTATATCTTATTTTACCAGTTAACATTCATTTATTTATGGATATTTTTTTATCTCTCCAGTTTTAAACGATATTTTTGGTATACTGTCCTATAGTATGCATTGAAATGATTTCAAACCTGTTTATATTTATGCCAATAATGATAAAGGAGTGCCTTGGACATATTTATTTACATACATTGTGACCAAACCGTTTGAGACCCACTGAGGTAACTTAGAGTAAAGTGAACTATCTAAACACTCAGAGTCCTTTACCTCACTGAGCTGTAGTTATCAGCCTAAATCCATCAACAATCCGCGGTACCGATGCGCGCCCTCTCCATCGCTCGCTCGGAGGCTTGCTGCGGGCGTCTGATAAGTCAACATCCCCCACTTTCATCACTTACAGCGCCCATCGTATAGGGCATATGCAAAGTGTAACCGGGGTGAAAAGGGTGTTACCGTGACTTAATTATGAATGTTGTTACATAGGCTGAAAATTAGGATGAGCCAAATAGTCAAATGTTTTTTTTCCCTCCAGAGCAACCAGCGCAGCGCCCCCCCCCAAGATCTGGCGCCCTAGGCGACCGCCTATGTCGCCTATGCCAAAAACCGGCCCTGTGTATGTGTGTGTGTGTTGTGTGTGTGTGTGTGTGTGTGTGTGTGTGTGTGTGTGTGTGTGTGCACCAGTATCTCAAACACAACATCCATGTCATGCAGAAATCCACACGACCTTTAGTGTATTTGTGTTAAAGAGGACACATTATGCTCACTTTCAGGTTTATATTTGTATTGTGTGTCTCTACTGTGACATGTCTCCGTGCTTTAATGTTCAAAAAGCTCTTTATTTTTCTCATACTGCCTGTGCTGCAGCACCTCTTTTCACCCTCTGTCTGAAACCAGAGCCCAGTCTGCTCTGATAAATGCACAAACACCTTTATAACACACTACAGGTAAGGGAAAACCTAAACAAAAACACATTTGAGCATCACAAAATGTTCAACCATTTGGCACAACTTTAGAATATATTTCTTGTCCATGTGGTTATGATATGTAAAACCTGACCTTAAGATAAAACCCTCTGCTCAAGCTATCCTTATATAACCCCCCATCTCCCTCCCATCGCTGCAAGATACATTTCATCCTCAGAGAACAGGGGCCTATACTACGAATCTAGTTCAACATATCCTGGATATGTTTTGAGTTATCCGGTTGACTTAATCCAAAACAAACCCGCTCTCGCTAAACTGTCCTACGACGCTGGCTATAAGTTAGTTAGGTGCGCGTTCACATAAAAGGGGTGGTATCTGGAGCATTCGACCAATCACAAACATGGAGAAGCCAGCGCCATATAGAGAGATCTATCTATATGGCGCTGGGAGAAGCATACTGACAGCGCAGCGTCATACTTCCTGAATGAAAAGTCAACTATAATATTAGTCAAATATGAAGAAGTTAAACTTGAAACATCCATGACTTAAACACTTTATCCAGGATCAAAGCCACATAGCTGCACCTGCAAGCTGAATACAGCTGGTAAAAGAAACAGTGTTTGAATGTGTACATCAACAGGTTTATGATATCATTGCCCCGTCTAGACACGAGTGGATCTGACTTTAATTACATTTGACTCGAGTGTTTCGTCAACTTAATGTGTTGCTTAAAATAATACTTCTGCATACAGTATGTGACACTGTGAGTGTTGCACGGCCAGATACGGGTCAGCTGACTCAGATAAGAAAATATGATACATTATGATGTGATATGAATGATAATGGGACACATTGACGTCTGCACTCACAGTGCCGCGGACTGATATTTAATTATGATTTCTTAACATAATAGTATAATAATAGTATAATAGTTATAATAGTCAGACTGCTCTGAAGATGGGAGGTGATATTCTATTAATTTTCACATTCACACAGTCGGTGATTTTGGCCGGCCGTCTTTCCTGCAACGGCAGTTTAAACTGTATTTCCTCTGCACACTGAGCTCTGATTGGTCAGCAGGCGGTGCTTTCACTGAGTTGATCTCGTATCCTGGAACTTATCCTGCTCCGGAGCAGGTTAGCCGCTCAGCATAAGTTATCTAGCCCGCTAAAAAGTGAACCAGCTTCGTAAGGCAAGGCAAGGCAAGGCAAGTTTATTTATAGCACTTTTCAACACAAGGCAATTCAAAGTGCTTTACAAAAATTGAAAGACATTAAGAAAATGGCATTTAAAATCAGTCATTAAAAGAAAAGCGAATAAAATAACATTAAAAGAAAAAATACATGGATAAAAGTTACAGTGCAGTCTAAGATATGAATAGTTCAATTAAAGCAGCGGCAAAAGAAAAGTCTTCTTTCTGGATTTAAAAGTAGTCAGAGTTGCAGCGGACCCTGCAGGTTTCTGGGAGTTTGTTCCAGATATTTGGAGCATAATAACTGAACGCTGCTTCTCCATGTTAGTTCTGACTCTGGGGACAGAAAGCTGACCAGTCCCTGAAGACCTGAGAGATCTGGATGGTTCATCATTTAGCAGGAGGTCAACAATGTATTTTGGGCCTAAACCATTCAAAGCTTTATAAACCAGCAGCAGTATTTTGAAATCTATTCTTTGACACACAGGAAGCCAGTGTAAAGACTTCAGAACAGGAGTGATGTGATCCACTTTCTTAGTGTTAGTGAGGACTCAAGCAGCAGCGTTCTGAATCAGCTGCAGCTTCCTAATAGATTTTTTAGTGAGACCTGTGAAGACACCATTGCAGTAGTCCAGTCTACTGAAGATAAAAGCATGGACCGGAAACCCCTGAAGTTATAGCTTGCTAAATGAACATCCTGATTCGTAGTATAGGCCCCTGGTAAGGGAAACGTATTATGCATTAGAGACATCACCAACCCTCTCAATTTGTTTTTACTCTGAGTTGGTCAAGTAGGAATAAGGATGACTCCACACACCATATATTCTCTTTAATCCAAGTGCCACTCGTACTGTCACACATCTGCTGAAATGTACGTGTGCTAATCTTCAGTTCCCATCAGGGCTTTCTCCGAGTACATATACTTCCTATGGATTTCCTGACATTTCCACCCTGTCCTTTTGTCAGCCTTCCCATGCTATTTGTTCCAGACCAATGGGTTTCGGCAGATCTGGGATTAAAACGCCGGATTTCCTTGGTAAAGTGGCAGGTATTAGAATTCAAGGGCTTACAACTTTTTTTTATTTGCAGATGAGTTACCCTAAGATAACCTTAAGAATCCAATTTGGAACATATTTTACTTGTATTTAATGTGTCTCTAAGCATACCTGTGTGTGTGTGTGTGTGTGTGTGTGTGTGTGTGTGTGTTTGTGTGTTGGTATTTCTGTGTGTTTAGCTCAAGGGCTCAAGGATGGTCTAATATGTTTAGCTACCGAGGGAAATAAAGAGCTAATACTTGGGGTCAGACTAATCGCCTGAATACAGCCTCTCAGTTTTCATTTACTCCATCGATGAACCCACACAAACACACAGGAGGGTGTGTGTGCACATAAACAATCGCATTACATGTACACTGTGTTGGACAGAGCATTATTTTTTAGTACGCCCTTCTAAATTCCCATTGGTAATGTTTTTCCCCCTCTAGGATGGCATAGCACACACACACACACACACACACACACACACACACACACACACCACACAACACCCACACACACACACACACACACACACAACACACACCACACACACACACACACACCACACAACACCACACACACACACACACATATTCTTTCTTTCCTCATGCAGGCCCAAAGCCAGTGAATCATCCTTGCGTTTAGGACTACCTCAGGCTAGCCCGGGGTTAGCGTAGCTAGCTCAGCCATGAAGTGACAGTAATTGCAGCATGATTTTTCTTCTCCTTTTTGTTGCCTGTGTTATAAATGAATGCAGTGACCCGGCATCTGTCATATCACATTTGGAGCAACTTGGTAGAAACGCAAGGCCTACAGACAGACTGGAACCAACTGATAGCAACGCCGTTTGTGCATTTACTGTACATACAACTTTGGATCAGACTCACATATAGAAAGAGTTTTCTGATGGTGAAAACAGGTGCAGCACAAATATGAGTATGAGACAAATACAATAAATATATTTTTGAACATTAAAGCATGGAAACATTTGACAGTGGAGGCACTAAATACAAATATGAACCTGACAATGACCAGATTAGGGCCCCTTCAAAGTGCTGTAGCGACCGAGAAGCAGGCAGCTCTGTTTCTAGATGCTTTGTAAGTTGACGTCTGTGTGCCAGGATTCTCTTGTAAAACAGATTTTAATCTCAATGATTCTTGTTCTTGCTAAATAAATAAATACGAAATAATCTAAAGTGTACATGCAGCTGCGAGTGTGACTTTTTCTTTTTTAAAGTCAGTGTTTTATCCCCAAGGAGCGAGGGCTAGTATCAGGATGGGTGCTTCCCTCGAAGTGTCACTGACTATCTGCTTCTCCACTGAACCTCACCGCCAGGAGACACGAGGGAAATGTACCGTGCTGAGGGGAGAGGAGAGGGGACGAGGGTAAAAGAAAAATAAGACAAAGGGCAGAGAAGGAAAGAGAGCTGCAGGATGAATGTGAGGAGAGCAGGGTGAGAGGGATCGGACACTTTATTTATCTATGACTGAGAGGCACTCTTTATATTCTGTGAAATATGTGATGTCTCAGGATTTTTACGTTTATTTTTAGGATACATTAATATCTCTGCATACTGTAAATATATATATATATATATTAAACTAAATATCCAAGGTTGAATTAAACGACACTCCAATGGCAAAATTAGTTATCCGGTCAACATTCTACATATTCTCTCGTTTATATCCGTCTGACAAACAAGCAGACACAAATCACACACACACACACACAAACACACACACACACACACCCACACACACCACTACACAACACACCCACACCACCATCAAACACACACACACACACACCAACACACACACATCCACTACACACACACACACCACACACACACACACACACCACACACACACACACACACACACACACACACACACACACACACACTACACAGCAATTGGAGTCTGTCCCCTTTATCACCACTTTGTGTTGTCTGTCAACATGTTCATCGATTTCATCATGTTCATTGATTTCATCAAAGTGTACAGAGGGCTTTAAGGCATGTGAGTGTGTGTTTCTTTGTACTGTGTGTATCTGTGTATCTGTGTATCTGTGTGTTTCTGTGTGTTTCTGTGTACTGTGTGTATCTGTGTGTATCTGTGTGTATCTGTGTATCTGTGTGTTTCTGTGTGAAAGGACGTTTGTTATTTTTCTTCTGTTTTTTGTTTTGTTGGATTGACAGCTTAAATGAGAGAAGACAATGTGACAGACAGTTTAAACCTCTGCAGATGTTTCCTGTCTTCCTTAACGTAACACAAACGGAATATGAACTTGCAGACCTCCCGCAGAGGCCTTTCTATAAGAGCATAACCAACAACAAGAAGTGTTAGGTTAACACAGTATTATTTTCTCTGTTGAATGACCCCAAAAAGCATAAAAGGGCCTCTATGATGTACAATGTTTTGTCTGTAATTGCTATTTGAAAAACATACATAAACTCATGGGATTGTGTCACCAAACATAAAAGCTACTAACCAGCTACCTCTTATTCAACTCGAAAAACAAATCAACCACTGGCTATCTACATTTTAGGATTAAAACTAATTTAACTTTCCTTACAAGTTGGTTAAGCAACCTTGATCTTTAAAATTCGCCCGGGAACCCAACTCCCATTTAATTAGGTTGTTTTTTTTACTCCCTTTGGCAAATTCAATCTAAATATCTCCTCAAACTTAACTTGATAAACCAACACCTCCTCACTTTTAAGTAAATAAATCCCCAGTGGTGAAGGGTCCCAAATATAGCGTTTCACCAAAGAAGCAGAGGGCTCGTGTCCAACATTTTCAGGGGTACTTGCCATTGCGTGTCAGTAACTGGGTGTATTGCTCTTCACCTCCTTCTCGCCGTTTGAAGTCGACAAACTATGAAGGATGACTCATTTGAAGCTAATGGCTGTATTGAATCTACCCCGTTTGAATTCAATGTGTTTCAAAGCATGTGTGCTTTGAAGTCGATGCTTGTCCCCTCTGAAGCCACACTTCTCAGAGACAGTGCTCTCTGAAGTCAATGCGTGTCCCATTTGGAAGCCAATGCTTGTAAAGGATGGATAGTAAAGGAGCGATGAATGCATGGCTTGAATGAAAGTCTTTTGGTTGGTTGCTTGCTAAACACTGGTTGCTGACTTTCCCCTTTAGCTCGGCTCAGATGGCAATATAGAACTGCCAATATTCCAATACCCCAAATGCAAACCCTTCTTGAAACAGTTCCGTTTTTAATTGTTCATTTATTTCTCTAAATAATAAGTACCCCAATTACCCCAAAAAGCATATAGGAGCCTCTTAAGAGACAGATTGGAGACAGGAGATTCTGTGATCGACGTGTTTTTAATTGCAATGAAATAGGATATGTAATTTCTCAAAGTCAGTAGTAGTCAGAGATATCACATAACCTATGTCATTTCCTGGTGTGACTCCTTAGACAGTGTGACTTCTAATTTCTCAAAATTCAACAATGGGTATATAACTGTACTGTTCTGCTTTATGCATCTGGTGTTCTTACCATGTTCCTTTCCTTTTAAATTAAATGATGGGCCAAATGACAAAGAGGTGAACGAGCTGAAGTAAACCCAATAGGATAACTTCACATGGTTTTTCAAATGATTTCATATACTTTTCTTCATGGTAATATTTTTGGGCAAATACATACCCCTAAAATCTTTGTTAAACGTATTTGGTGCAAAAACAATTTGTCAGGCAGAAGAGAGAATCCTAGTATTTTTCGGTACTTTCTCTCCTTTTTTAATATCGTTGTTTTTTATGCTTGAATGCACTGGATGTGTCTAAGCCTGTAGCATCTTGACCTCTCCAACAATTATGTAGCTTTTTGAAAGCAAATTTGATTTAAAAAGTGAAAGTTTCTACTTCTAAAAAGTGTTTTGAAAATGACTGAAGGGCAATGTTAAATGACTTAGACATGTGTGATTAGGCGAGTGAGTCTTGAGTTGCTTATTAATGAGAAAACACTTTGACATTGTTATCATTCAAAAGGCTTCAATGTTTGAATCAGTGGCGGCTGGTGAATAATATTTTTGGTGGGGCTGTTGATATAGTGAGTAAAAAAAAGTTTTTTAAATGCAATGTAATGTAATGTAATGAAATGTAATGTAATGTTTTTTGGTGATGTAATGGCGCGTTTCCAGTGCAGCGCGGAGCTCGCTTTAATGCTGCGTTCAGACCGGATGCGATGCGAATATTGGCTTCGCTCTAAACACTCCTATCGCATCACTCTAGTTGCTGAGTTCACCGCGGCTGCCAGCTGTGTTTACTCGCATCATTCAAACAAGACGCATGGCTCGGGGTGGAGCTTACCAACTACAACAAACATTAACATATTTGACCGTGATTAAATTGTAATACACGTTTCTAAATGATGCCGAAAGTAACAAAAAAAAATCGTAACAACTACTGATACCGGTTAGTAAAAACCAGGGAATTAATGTGCTTTGATAAGTCTGCAGACAGACGGCAGGCGAAAAAAGAAAACCCTTTTAGAAATGCTTGTTTTCTGAATGGAGCTTGGCTAAGCTAATGTGTATATATGCTCCGGACCCGTCCACGCTCACAAACAACGGCCTATACAGACATAAATAAACCAGCGACTGTATTCACCATGACACAGACAGTTTGTGGTTTGTACTTGTTTAACTTTTGTCTAGTTTCTGAACTGATCGTATCTGTCTCCGGCTGTTTGAAGAGCAAGCATGGGAAACAAAAGATAGCATTTACCTGTTTGCATCCAGCTAGCCATGCCTTTCTGGTGTACCAGCTACGTGAGAAGCCTTGTTGATACGTTTTGTCTTTTTCACCAGCTTGCTGTGATATATACAAATCGGGTTGGTCCGGTCCAAGGTCTTTAACTATCAATTTATCTCCCAAACTTCTCCTTTCGAAAGGATTGGAGAGTAACTCTTGCACGGAATTGGGTGCGGACCGAGGTCCGGCGACTCCACCTGCACACCATTCTCATCCAACTATTGCGTCACCTTGGTCACTCACGAGTCTAAAAAACAACTCATGTCAACGCACGTAAGCAACGTGGGCGTCAACGTGAGCGCCCTTGTGACCAAAATATTTGACGGCGCTGATTGGCTGAAATTATGTTTTCGGTGGCACAGTTTACTATTGAGACTTTTGCAACGTGCTGGTTGCTGCTGTTTGGCTCGGGGGCTCCGCCCGGTAATGATAAACTAATGCCATGGGCAAGGCCAGGAAACATTACATTATTACATTACATTGCATTTGGCTGACGCTTTTATTTGTTGTTCCTTCCTTTTCCCTTCACTATATCTATAAAGCGTCTTTGAGCACCTGTAAAAGCGCTAACAAATTCAATCTATTATTATTATTATTATTATTATTATCCAAAGCGACTTACAATAAGTACAATCGACCAGGAAGACACAACCTTGAAGAAAACAGAATCATATAAGTACATCAGGTTTCATAGAGCCACACATTTCAAGTGCTACTCAGCTGGCTATAGATAAGCCAGTCCTTTATTAGTATATAAGTGCTCTGTTAGCAGTTCATTGTTAGTAATTCTATCGCTCGAAGTGGAGTCGAAACATGTGACTTATCAGTAACTTTAGACATTGTAACACAATTTTAAATGAGATTTTATTGTAGATTATACATTTTACTGATACCAATTGTATGATATTTACCTTGTTCATTAAAAATATAAAATATATATTTTTTTTTAAATATATATTTTTTTTATATGTGGGAAGAGGTGGGGCGACGCCCCTAGCGCCCCTATGGGCCTTCCGCCACTGGTTTGTATTCAATATCATCTTTGTCTAAAATGGAGAGACGTGTCACTCTTGACATTGTGAGGCCAAGTGTCTTCAGATGTCAGCAGTGTTGTGTGCAACAAGTTCCCAGATTCTTATAAAGTGACTTTTCTGTTAGTGTTAGAGCCACAATGAAGTCAACGTTATTATTTAGCTTCATAATTTGATAAATGAATTAATGATGGAAAGGATTTATATTGCCATGGTGAATATTGATGTAATGATTGTTTATTTTAAATCGTAAATATGATCTGTTTCCTTGTACCTTCCGGTGTTTATTTAAGTGAGGTAATTGAGGACAGCCGCGGTGCTCGGAGACCTGATGAGACGGGGAGCGGAACAGTTTTTCGACCGCAAATTGCAGACAGAGATTGGTGTTGCAAATTGGACTGCAAACAAAGTATAGTTTAGTTTATATAGGAAAGTATATCGCCGAAATATTGTTTTAGATTTGTTATTTTGAGACTGTTTAAGTGAATACTTTTTTGTTAATAAATTAGATTTTTTTGACTGAAAACCTTCGGCTGCTTATTGTTTTGGATTGCGTGTCGTCAACCCCGCTCTATAGTGGCAAAAGGAAATCTTGGATGCCATTACAGTTAGGGTTTCCATTTTGTGTCTACTTTCTTTCTCTAAGGACATTTTTACCGTGACATCACGCCCTCCCTTCTCCATCAGTCCTGAAATCCACTCATTTCAAAAGGAAGATAAAATGTGTTTTCTTTATCTTATTTGAAGACAGGTGCAGTCTGCCCTTCATGTGGTGTATGACTCACACACTCGCAGCAATCCGCTAACACACCAGACAACCTCGGGTGAACGTACGGAGCCCCCTAGGGCAGTGTTTCCCAACCGGGGTACGCGTACCCCTAGTGGTACGTGGGTGGTCCCCAGGGGGTACGTGAAAAGATTTTGAAAAGTAAAAAAAAAAAAAAATTGATTTTAGATTTTTTTTTTTATTAAATTTTTACAGGAAAACTGTACCCAAATAATGAATAATGCATAATCTGTAATAATGTAACCAAAATTGGGGGCATTCAAATTAAGTAATTTGCTGGCTATATATTATTATTGGCCGGCGTTCAGCTTCCCGCCGGACTGTCAGGTGTTACATCATCATCATTGTAGTGGCGCTGGTTTTCTTGCTAGCTAGCAAAATATCAATCCTATCAAGTGAATGCGCTGGTGTTTATTGAGATCAAAATTTCTGTTAACATAATCATTATGGATCAATGGCTGAGTCGAGCTGGTTCATCCAGAAACAACAGCACAGGTGATACTGCGGATCAGGAGAACCCGTTCTCAAGAAAATGAAAACAGAGAAGGTGAAGAATCGTCAGTTTGGTGAACATTATGTGCTCTCCGGGTTTACGGTCACAACTACAGAGCCACCGCAGCCAATGTGTTTCATCTGTGGCGACGTGCTTTCTAATAATAGCATGAAACCATCCCATTTACATCGGCACCTTAGTACTAGACATCCCGCCTGTGTGGGTAAGCCTGCAGAGTTTTCCACCAAAAGCTGGCTGAATTTAAGGGAAGCCAAGAAAAACTAAAGAAAGCGACATCGGTCTCAACCAAGGCCTTGGAGGCATCTTATGCCGTGTCGCTACTCGTTGCTAAATCGAAAAAGCCATTTACCATAGCCGAAGAGCTAATCTTGCCTGCTGCTATAATTCTCGCAGAAACTATGCTCGATAAGAAAGCAGCTGATGTCCTGAAGAAAGTGCCGTTGTCAAATAATACTGTGTGCCATGGACGACGACATGGGAATTGACATTATTGACCAAGTGGTGGAAAAATGTAAAGCCTGGTACGTTCGCTTTGCAGTTGGACGAATCAACGGATGTCAGTGGGGAAGCACAACTGATTGCGTTTGTGCGTTACAAAGACACTTTGGAGATGAACGAGCACATTCTGTTTTGCAAGAAACTCACGGGGAGAACTACCGGACAGGACGTTTTTAACGTTATTGACATTTTTTCTCTCAACACAAGCTGGATTGGAAATCCTGCTCTCATGTGTGCACAGACGGCGCTGCGGCGATGACCGGCAGAGTAAATGGATTAATGGCCCACATAAAAAAGGTAAACCCTGACGTTACATGGACGCACTGCATGATTCACCGAGAAGCATTAGCTAGCAAGAGAATGAGTCCAGAGTTAAACGATGTTTTGAATGATGCCGTAAAAGTGATCAACTTCATACAGTCCAGGCCTTTGAATCATAGACTGTTTCAGTCACTTTGTGAAGACGGTGGGTCAGAACATAAACAGCTCCTGCTTCACACTGACGTCCTCCGCTGGTTATCCCGAGGTAAGACGTTACAGCGGCTGTTCGAGCTACTCAATGAAGTGAGGAACTTTCTGTCTGAGCATTACCCACACCCCACTTGTGGCTATGTTCGACGGACGCTGACTGGGTTAGCTCGGCTGGGATACCTCTCTGATATTTTTCAGCAAACTCAACCAAGCTGAATCTCTCTCTTCAAGGCAAGGTAAAGACACAAATGTTCTTAGCTTGTATGACCAAAGTGTGTGGATTCATGGAGAAGTTCAAGCTCTGGCAGAGCAAATGTTGAAAAGGGGTACAAGTTGTTTCCTGCAGCTGAACGCCATTACATTGCTACTGGTTGAATGTGACATGAGCTCCAATTGTGAAATAGTACACAGACACATTTGTCCCAAGCTCAAGAATGAGTTCAACTTACTTACTTCCCTGATATTGACAACACGTCATCCACACATGGACTGGTGTGCGTAATCCATTTGTGACGTGCATGAACAGCAGCATTCCCCGCCAGACTGCAAGAAGACCTCATAGATGTGTCCTCAGATAGGAGCCTGAAGATGAGGTACTCAAGTACACCACTGACACAGTTCTTGGTGTGATGTGGTGTGGTGTGGAGAAGGAGTATCCCTGAATTGCGGAAACATGCCCTGAATGAACTGTTGCCTTTTTGGGTCCACATACCTGTGTGAGGTGACATTCTCTGCCATGACCCACATCAAGACTAAATACAGGACACAGACTCAACTTGGAGAATAACCTGGTCACAACTGTTGGACAATCTCCCCCAGACTCACAAAACTGATGAGGGGAGAAACAGGCTCAATTGTCACATTAATTGGTGAGTTACCTTACTTTTTTTTTTAAGTCTTTAAAACAATGGCTATTATAATGTATATGATTAGTTATGATTGAATATGATTTAAGTGTCACATTAATTGTCGCATTGGGTCACACAGACAAAAATATCCTCCTCTTCTCTATCTCTCCTCGTCACTTCTCTCCTTCTTCCACTCCCAGGTTTCACCTTAGCTACACACAGGGCCGTATCCAGGCCCCGCCCCCCGGCCCGGGTCTGATATGTGCTGCCACTGCACACACACACGCGCACACACACACACATGCAGACCACACACACACACACCACACACACACACACTTGATTATTACGGTATATGGTTATTATATCCCTCTCACATTTTCTCATCTTTTTATATTCAGATCTAATTCTATATTTCTTTCTTTCTGCTATTACCCTGCCCATACCTATACCCCCCTCCCCCATGCTGCTATGACCACCCACATTACCCAAGGGGATCAATAAAGGAATATCTCATCTGATTGTATCGTATCGCATCGTATCTCATCTCATCTTATCTTATCTTAGTTTTGTAGCAGATTCTTCAGTGCTTTGTTAACTTAATGTTACAATGGGAATGAAGTGATGATGTCAGACCTCAGAACTAAAGCTTTACTTCAATAAACTGCCCAACCTGTGTGACCATGTGACTTTATCCAGGTCATCCACACACACACACACACACACACACACACACACACACACACCACACACACACACCCACACACACACACCACACACACACACACACACACACACACACACACACCACACACACACACACACACACACACACACACACACACACACCACCACACACACACACCACACACACCACACACACACACAGCGGTCTCTGCCACAATATATAGACTATAATATATCCTGGGGATCACCACGATTGATTGCATAGTAGGGGGTACTTTAGGTTGGCTTGAAATGCTTTGGGGGTACAGTACTCAAAAAAGGTTGGGAACCACTCTGCCCTAGGGGACATGGAGAAGGAAACAAAAAAAGTTTTGCGATATCTCGCAAAACCCCGTTGCAGTTTGTAGACGGCCCCTAAGCACTCCTCTCCCTCCTCAAGCTGCAGATTGTGACCAATTCTTGATGTTTAGCTCGGATGACGGCGCGTATCGAACTCTTTATGTAAAAACGACTCTGTAGCTCGTTGTCTACCTTGCTATGATTGTAAAGTCATGTTGTTTGTATTTTACAACTTTATTGATCCGCGAAATTCGAATCTGTCAATAACTCAGCATGTCTCCTCACTCTGAGTGTTCTCTTGAGGTGTCTTTCACTTATGTGAAACCCGTGCCTATTGCCAAGCACTGATGTTATATCTTTATATTTAAGGCCAAGCTCAAAGTAAAATCGATGAACCGCTCCATTGTTGTGGTTTCTGTGTTGCCGTAGCAGCCGAACTGACCAGGAAAGTACATTGAGATAAAAAAAAACCTTTGCGAGATTTCGCAAAGGTTTTTTTTCTCTTCTCCATGTCCCCTAGGGGGCTCCGTATGAACGCATTGGCATAGGCCTGATATTAACTAGAGTGCATTTGCCAGTGAGACTTTTGACGAATGAACTCGGTTAATTGCTAGTTTCTTAATGAAACTGCCAATGTATATGCACACGGCTGTAATAGTGATCAGAGCGCGAAGCAATCTCAATCGAAGGTAAAACGTGAGGTGTTAGATATTGAAAGGGATGTACGCTCCACGTTTCAAATCTCTCCGCGTCCGTCTAGAGCTATTTCATATGGAAGGAATTCAGTGCCACCAAGTCAACAGTACTCTACTTTAATGGCAATATTACAATGCACCAGAAATCATTCCATTCAATACAATAATACATACAATACAATATACATGCAATACAATATACTTGGGAACCCAAATTACCTGGTGATCACGATAGCCAGCCAGCAGAAAAGAGACTGAATCCAGTTGCGTCTTCTGTATTTATGCTTAAGCAATGGGAGGGGTCTCTGATCCCCTCAATTTGATTGGCAGCCCAAATATCCCCAACACCTCAAATCTTAAATTCCCCCACTCACAGGTGGCGAGAGCATTTGCATACAGTGCAAGTCAAGACATGCGGCCACCTTCCCCCATCTTCCTTTGTCCTCAAAAGTCCATATGGTCTCTCTGAAGTCACATGTGCTTGCATCAAAATCCAGCTTACAGTTTTACCCAAATCATTCCCATTTTTAAGCTTATTCATTTGGAGCTAACATGAATACATTCAAATATTCCATTACAAATCCCCCTTTTGATTTAAATTTAATAAATCAACTACTTTCAAGACATTCACATTCGTTCTGGGTTTCAGACTATTTAAACGTTCAGAAATGGCTCCACATATCAACTTTATACGACCGTGTTAGAAATACCAAAATATGTAAATAACTCCATACATCAATTACATCACTTAGTAACAACAAAGTTAAAACCCTTCAATCATTCTGATTGAGTATAGTCAATCGTCATAAGGTATAACCTTCACAGTGGTGATTCAATTAATCTGTAATCTGCAAGATTGCAGTGTCTTCAAGCTTTAACATTACTTCATGTATACTTCATTCCGCTTTAGTCAAAATGAGATATTTAGGAGACAGCAAGTCTGTCTTCTCATAAATATCAACAACCTGAAATGCCCTGCCTCCTATCATAAGGAGAGGCAGCTGCAAGGTCATATACAGTTCAGAGCCACACATGATATCAGTGCATTAAAACTTCCCAAAGAGTGGAGACAAACAGTATGTCTCCAACATATCCCTCCTGTTTTATACTCCGGAATAACATAGAACCGGAAAAATACAAATGATTGTAAAAGATCAAAATTCATATACAAAAGTACCCAAACGGCTGAGGTAGGTAAGATTGTATAGGCACATGTTTTAATGTAATCCCCATGGTCTAATTCTTTCTCTGTACATTGTCAGTTTCTATCCCTCAGACCCGTTACTGTTTCCCTGCTCACGTCCACTCTTTAAATTCTACTGGGTTCTGTTGGTTTCTTCACTGGTTTGAGACAGGTGCCCTTATTGGAAATCACCCCTCCCTTTGTAGCCAGACTTCACCACAGTAGAGGCGAGTTTTCTGTCTTTTAGGTTTAAAACAAGCTTCACAGTCAGATGTATCCAGGATGGTCTCTCCGCCACTCTAACTGCAGTCGATGTAGACAGGAGTGCTTGTTAGGGACCCTCCCCCTTTGGCGAGTGCCTGCTCCTCCTCTTTATCGCTCTGGTGAACACTCACTTTCCTGGTCTCACTGTCTGCGTAGTGTCAGGTACTTCCATCCGTGGCGAGACCCGGAACTCCTGATACTGCGTCCTTGGATACGCTTCCCACACCGTGGAGTCGCCACCCTTGCTTGGTCAGGTACAGCAGGCCCAGCACGCGGAAGATGACAGCTTTCACACATCCTTCCTGGAGGTTTCCCCACTGCGCACTGATTCCAGTGGTACCAGATGTCTCCTTTCCCTTCCAAGCGGACAGCGTGAGATGTCCTCTGCATCGCCCGATGGGGTCCAGAGAACCTGGGTCCCAGCCACTTGGGTCTGATGTCCCCCTTTTGCCTCTGCAACCTGTGTGGAGAAATCTGATACAAATCCCTCAATCCTACGCTCAGGGCTCCTGGGAACTGGTGACCATGAGTGAGCTCAAATGGAGAGAAACCTGTCCCTTTGTTAATTGAGCTCCTGATTGACATAAGAGCTAGGGGCAATGCGTCTAACCATTTCATGCCTTGTCTCTTCACATGTTTTCTTTATATCTAGTAATATATTTTATTTCATGTTTTTACTCATAAAACAATATGACATTGTCCAGAATAGTAGTTAACTTTATATAACTTTTACTCTTTCTAATCTTTTCAAACATCTTAATTGTCTTGTCTCTCTCTCTCTCTCTCTCTCTCTCTCTCTCTCTCTCTCTCTCTCTCTCTCTCTCTCTCTCTCTCTCCTACATACTTTTTCCAACTTCACTCGTGGTATTTTAACCACCTTTTATCCTTCTGAGCAAGATATCACTTCAACACATTTAACATCTTGCCCTGTCCATCTATTTCAGTCTTCTTCTATCCATCTGTTCTCTTTTCTCTTCAGCCTTCAACAACCTTTCTTATTTCCATTTCTAACCAGTCTTTTACTTATAATCTGTCCCTTTCCTAGGACAGGTAAATACATCCTGCTACTGTAGTGTTCACAAATAAATCTCCATGCAAACTGCTACTGTACACTCAAAAGTGATCTGTTTCATTTTGAAAAGTCAGCTTTTTGAAAACCAAACATGGCTCAGTTCAAAATTTTGTTTCAAAACAAAACTCCTCATCTCTTCCCGACATGATTTGACATAAAGATGATTTGCTACCACTATTTTTCATTGTGATATTTGTTCAAACAGAGACTGCATCTGTCTCTGGATTTAAATATATGCCTGATGGCAGTATATGCATAAAAATAAAAATAAGTGTCCAGATTTTTAACATCTGTCATTAAAGGACTGTATAAAATAAGACATGTCATCTGATTAATCTAAAATCAGAATTTAACAGATAATTTGTGTAGTACATCACACCATTTTTAGGGACGCATAATTAACATTCTCAAATCTTCAATTAACTTCACCTAAAAAGCTAAAACAGTGCTGTTTTATGATACCTAAAAAAATACTACAATAGATTTTAGACTATAAAAATGTAAATATCAAATTCCTATTGTCTAACAACCCCCCCTTTTCTGAAAAAGAATCCCATTTACTGTGTTTTCATTTTCAGAAAACATCAAGAAAGAATGGTAATGCATAGGATGCAGAGGCAAGAGCTGTGACCTGGGAACTTTACGACCCTGGCGTCCTGCTTCAAAGTGTCCTCATAGCTGTGTTTTACGACACTGGCCTCCTGCTGTCTTTCTCTTCCTTTTATGGCCCGCTATCCCTTCACCACTGTCCCCCTTGGACATGGGTGATAAGACGTCTCACCTCTCTCCCCCTCCTCAGCGCGCCTGTGTATGTTATCTCTGTTTGTGTAGCGCCTGAGTGTCTCTCTGTAAGATCTGCCAGAAGGGAAGCCAATTGTTCTGAGTTGAGGTCCCTATTAAGTGGTCGACTGTCCCTGCTCGGGGAAACCCCCCCCTGGTCTGAGAATAAGGGGGAGGGGTTTGTGTAATCTAACTACCTAAATCCGGGTAAAGGAGAGAGGAGCGTGTGAGAATAGCAGGATTTAGTTTGGGCTCCGTTTGAGATTTGTGCTCTGAGTTAGAGACAACATTATTTTGCATTGTTCTAAAATATTCGACTCGTTCTGCGACATAGTCCAGAATGTCGCCATCTGTAGGCACCTCCGTGTCTTTAACACCATGAGGGAACAGCAGAGTGTTACATTCATCTGTTTTTATGGGGCTGTGGATTGCCATTGCACCCGGGAGATTTTGGTCTGTGACGGGAGGAATTCTAATTCCAATCATTGCGAGGGCAGCATTGTGACAAACCCTCCTCAATCTATCTAGTGCCTGCGTCTGTTTGTTCCATTTGCTACGAGCAAACCATCTGGGTTTCTGTTCGTTTAGGTGTGCAAGTTGCTTTACAATCTGTCTTTCATATACATTCAATGCTGTGCCCAAATTACCTATGGTGTCGTCATCTCCCACTCTATTCTCTGTTATCATTGTATCGTGTAGGAATCGGAGATCAGTACAAGCCTTTTCTTTAGCCCCCTGTTTGATACCGCTTAAAATCAATCTCTTAATCTGTTCCCATTGCTCCCGGTAACTCCCTGGAATTTCAGAATCGTTTATAGCATTCTGTCGTTCCATATTCACTTCGCTTTTATTTATCTGACTCAATTAATATGTGCTCACATGTATTAATATACTGGGCTATTGTCGTAGTTACTATTAACGCGCTTCCCGTCTTCAATACCGGTCAGCAATGTAATGTTTAAACTCAGCGCTTGAAGCTAAATTCATATAAAAATGTCAAAGGTGTACTACCCCCTTTCAGCCACTAGATGGCAGCAGCAGACCACAAATGAGCCTCACTCATCCGAGTGCTTCTTTGAGATCCGCAAATATTGAGTAATTACCATAACACAGACCTCCGGCCCTTAGCTTTGAGCGTTCGTCTGTCCTGTAAAAACCCCTCAGTTCTAGACGGCGACCCGATCTGAAATCGGGTTTCCAGGTCTGGCGTGTGGGAATCAAACCTCTACAACCTCCAGCCCTACGCCACTCAGGACTATATCTACCTGCAGATCCGCGCTAAACTGCTCTTATGTACGCCACTCAGGACTATATCTACCTGCAGATCCGCGCTAAACTGTAATTAATATGTAACTGTCTATGTACGCCACGCAGGACTATATCTACCTGCGATCAACGACTATGTTTAAAATATGCATTGTATATTCCATTTAAACTTTAAAAACACTGTGAAACGCCTTCAGACAATCCTAAAATGTTAGTGTATTCAATCACAGACAATCAATTTTCATAACAGGCGTCTGTAAGTACCTTCTCTGTATTATGCAGGGCCCTGCTGATTGTCTGAGGTGTTTAAAAGCGCTTATTCCCGACCCAATCCGGTCGTCTGAATTCCTCCTCAGCTCGTTATCCTGCACGTCGGGGTCACCATTTGTTAGATATTGAAAGGGATGTACGCTCCACGTTTCAAATCTCTCCGCGTCCGTCTAGAGCTATTTTATATGGAAGGAATTCAGTGCCACCAAGTCAACAGTACTCTACTTTAATGGCAATATTACAATGCACCAGAAATCATTCCATTCAATACAATAATACATACAATACAATATACATGCAATACAATATACTTGGGAACCCAAATTACCTGGTGATCACGATAGCCAGCCAGCAGAAAAGAGACTGAATCCAGTTGCGTCTTCTGTATTTATGCTTAAGCAATGGGAGGGGTCTCTGATCCCCCCAATTTGATTGGCAGCCCAAATATCCCCAACACCTCAAATCTTAAGTTCCCCCACTCACAGGTGGCGAGAGCATTTGCATACAGTGCAAGTCAAGACATGCGGCCACCTTCCCCCATCTTCCTTTGTCCTCAAAAGTCCATATGGTCTCTCTGAAGTCACATGTGCTTGCATCAAAATCCAGCTTACAGTTTTACCCAAATCATTCCCATTTTTAAGCTTATTCATTTGGAGCTAACATGAATACATTCAAATATTCCATTACAGAGGGAAGCACCAAATAGTGCTGACATGAGGTTATTGTTGGGATAAGTGTTGGAAGAAATATCGGTCTGGGCCAGTTGAAGAGTCCGGACCTCCTTCCTAACACTTTAACTCAGTGGTTTTCAAACTGTGGGGCGCGACCCCTGCTGGGTCGCGGAGGTACTGCAGGGGGGTCGCGGAAAGATATTATTATTTTCTCCTTTTAGCTTTGTGAAGCACCTTGAGAGATGACGTTGGTTTTAAAGTGTGCTATATAAATCAAATGTATTATTATTATTATTATTATTATTATTATTATTCAATTGTAAACAAACACTGCTCAGAAATATCTCATTGGTCAGTGGGCATAATGCTGCCTTTTGCAACATCCTACTTGTGTGAGATAGGCTTTTCTTGCTGCCATCAAAACGACATACAGATCAAAGCTGAACATTGAGAATGAACTGAGAGTGGCAGTCTCAAAACAACAGCCCCGGTTTGAGAAGGTCTGCAAGGGAAAGCAAGCACACACAAGTCATTGGCTATGTGTGGAATAGGAATGGTAAAGTGATAGTTTGCAACCTGCAGTAGAAATAGTAGTTCATTCATATTTTTTCCTTAAAGAAATTTGAATTAAAAAATCTACTACTCAGGGAAGAAGGCCAACCAGTTTTAATTAGGCCAAATAAATTCACAGTATCTATTACAAGCACTTTTGTTCATGTGTAATCTATAATAAAATATACAATTATAGTTGGATCTTTATATCTTCATATAAAAATATTTCCAATTACCCAAGGGGGGCCCGACTGAAAAAGTTTGGGAACCACTGCTTTAACTTATCTTACTGTAGGAGTTACACTCTAACAGGTTCAGAAGAAGTCGCTGGAGGCAGATTATAATGCAAAATAACTTTACTTCGTCAAAGACAGAAAACAAAGTCCACGACCCCCAGGATCATACTCATGAACACAAGTAGAATGTGCCCTTTTATAGCTAAATCATCCTTGCTTTTCATTGGTTGACTTTAGTGAAGGAAGATGCTTCACCTCCCATTTTCTTGTTGTAACCCTTTTTCCTATACATTTTCTTACAGGCACCATGGTCATGTTTCCTACAGGTGTCCATGGTCACGTTATCACCATATTGCCATGTTATCACTACCTAGACCAAACCTTGACCTTGTTAGTTTCCTCTAGCTAGGCACATACCTCTGCCTAGCGCTATGCTTCCCTCATTTTAAGCGGAACTTTACACTCTGCAAACTATTGGCCTATAACCATGGGCCTACTGTTCCTTGAATGAACCCTAATGCAAACACACACACACACTCACACACACACACACACACACACACACACACACACACACACACACACACACAACCACACACACACACACACACACACACACACACACACACACACACACACACACACACACACACACACACATACACACACATACATACAGACCTGCATACCAGCCTTAGCAGCTGAGTCCAGAACTGTCCACATGAAGTAACACACACATATCTGGTGGAAACACTGGGCTGACGTTGTACACATCTTAACATTACACTACATTTGAATGAATACTTATTATACACTTATTTTCTAATACAGAGTAGGATATTCCTACACAAGGTGGTTTAGAGAAAATTCAGTAGAGAAATATCCAGGCAGACAGCTAACGTAAATACAGAATGAGGGACTGTAATAAGTGAAAATTGCTGGAAGACGTGCCTCGTCTTCACCACAGCTCCTTCAGGGCGGAAACAAGCAGAAAGGAAACAAGTTTCCCCAGGGTAATTCTCTGGGATGCTTCAGCGCTAATGTTATTTTCGAAGCATAAACAAGTTAATTAAAGCGAATCAAAAGAGCATCCTCGCTGTAAACAATCATCTGTTTGTGTGTCCCAGCAGAGCGAAGCCTTGCGCCTCCCTCGCAGCTAGACGGCGGCCATTTGAAAACAAACACATCTATTTAGCTTTTTGTGCATCTGCTCCTCTGAGATGAAGCTGATTCGGTCTGTGTTTGTGTCAAATTAACATTTGTCTATTTGTTCTATTGTATTCAACAGTATCACATTGAAAATGTTAACAAAACAGAAATCATATTACTCCTATTTTTTTCTTATTCATGAACAAGGAAACACGTTACGTTTGATATGTAAGTGATGATCCTCTTTGCGTCGGGATCAACGTGTATGTTAACCTTTTGTTTAATGAATCAACTCATTATCCTGCTAATTACACGCCTACATACCAAGTAAACCACCGACTTGACTCATAATAATGATTTGTAATGATTTAAAATTCAAATCATTATCAATTATTTAAAAAGTATTCCACAGCTTTTTTTGATGGATGGACTAACTAGGGATGCACGATGTTGTTTTTTTTAAACCGATACCGATAACTTCCTGCTTCTCAAGACCAATACCGATACCGATAATAATATAATATATATATATATTAAATGTACCTGTAGTTTTTGCACACCTGGTGGTAAAAAAGAGACTAGTAGTGAGCAAATGACATGAGCATTACTACTATGACCAAAACAAAGCCAAGAACAGTTTTGACTCTTCAAAGTGTCCATATTTATTTTCCCAAATAAAGTTCTTGCCTTTTTCAAAAGCCTTGTCGATCGGTAAAAGCCCCGGTGCCTTTGCAGCTGGCTTTGGATTCGCGCTAGTTTAGCAGCGCAGGCGTCTTCGTACGCTTTGAACACACCATCGTAGCGATGGCGATGTTTCAGGTGACTAATCAGGTCTCTTCCTAAACCACTAATACCACAGTACTGGCAAAACGGGAGGAGCCGAGTGAAAAACAAGCGCCCCTCATCCCAATCCACACCGCAGTATCTTTTTCTTTTTTTTTACTCAAAAAATATATTGTATATTATCGGGGCTATTAATACTTTTATCGGGTTTATCGGGATGACGCCATAATTCCTAATATCGGACCACTAATGCACCACTAATACTAATGTTTGATATGACTGAACAAAGTTAGCCAATAAAAATCACAGAGTTAGGCGTTACAACGTTAACCTTTTGCATCAACAACAAAATGCAAAAGGCTTCAACTGGCTTTATAATAGTGACACTGGGGGCTTTTATATTACACTTGATCTAACTGACGTTTTTACAGAGAGCCACATACACTTCATAGTCACAGAGTAGTCATGTAGAAATGCTTAAGAGAGAAATGTGGGGTTGAGTAGTCAAAACTACGGCCCGGGGGCCAAATGCGACCACATATTCGGTAAAAATTGTTAATATCTTCAGTTAGCTGAGTTTCTAACCATTAAGTGAGTATGACACATTAATAGGTTTTTAAATGTTAAGAAGCCCTGAGACACGGTTTCGTGAAAAAACTACCCGCCAGACCAGGATTAGGGTCCTCTCGGGCTTAACAGGTTAAGAAGCCCACTTTTCAAACAAATTCAGTCAATTCAAGTTGAAAACATTTTCTATCAAATCTAAGTTGATAAGAAAAAAGCCCAGTAACTTATTTTCATAACACGCTTGAAATAAACCCTTCCTATTTCCTCTTATTATAAGCAATCTGAGGCTTCTGTTTTAAGGAATGAGCTGCTAACAAAATAAATGGAACCCTATGGAGAGCTGTGATGTAGGCTGTTGTTTTTCTTAAAGCATATTCAAGTATTAAGCATCATTTAGCTACATTTGATTCATTTTGTTAACTTATGAGGCAATATACCTCACCCCTAGTGAGTGGCCCAACCCTTCGTATATTTTGGCCCTTGGTGAAAAAAGTTTGGACCCCCCTGAATATGGCGAGAAGGCTTGAGGTCATGTTGCACACACTTTCTGTTTCTCTATCTTTCAATCTCAACACAATTAACAAACCTTCTTAATGAAAGCTCCCTGCTCTGCTTTCTTCCATTCATTCCCTTATCTCAGTTTCTTAGAGTTACACAAATCCAATCCTGGCATCGTCTGGCCAACAGCTGTTACCTAGAAGAGAAACCAGTGATTATGAGTAAGTGCTTGCTGCGTCTTATCAATAGCTGTAATTATAGGGGAGAGTCTTGAGTCGCACTGCGAGGAAATCTCTGTTTTGGAATGCATTGACACTTTTTGAGTATCTCCATCGCCTGTTACCGAGCCTCACACATTACTGTACTGCAACTTTGAAGGTTTTGTAAGATGAGGCTTCTAATCATCCAGGGAAAGATCGATTAAAAACAGCAGCTAAAAGACTTTCAGCCTTGGCTGTAGGTTACGGGGGTTTATGACCTGATTATGTTGCTTTAAAGTCAACGTAATGCCCTTCAAATTATTCCAAACTATAATCTTTTGTGTGTTTTACAAACCATCCGCTAAAGCAGGGGTGGGGAACCTCATTTCTCAATGCTTTAATGTTCAAAAATATCTTTATTGTTCTCATACTGCCTGTGCTGCAGCACCTCTTTTCACCCTCTGTCTGAAACCAGAGCCCAGTCTGCTCTGATTGATTAGCTGGCTGGCTCTGTTGTGATTGGTCAACCGCTTAGAGATGTCCCGCCCCTTAGCCCATCATGTACAATGCGTCAGAGCGCTAGCCTTTGCAGACCATTTACAAGCGGAAAAACTTATATAACACACTACAGGAAAAGGAAAACCTGAAAAAGCATAAGAGGGCCTCTTTAAGTAAAGTTACTGTCGAGCAGAACAATTTGTTTTCATCATGTAACTCCGCCAGATGGAGATTGAGACAGGATGACAGTGATGAATAGTGTGACTAGTCTCACAAACTACCAGACAAATTGCCATTATTCGTGGTGACGCTTCAGAAACTCACCATTCCTCATTAGCACTTTAAGTGTGGGATACACTGTTGTCATAGCAGGGGCAGAACACATTTAGGAGGACACATTTCTGCTTTTTCTCCCCATCAACAGTTGGGTTAAGCATGCCTGGTGGAGCAGTAAGTTTAAGGAAGACATTTTCACCAACTCCAGGGGTGTAATTCCAGATCCAGGATGGGCAATTGGCAATTTAGGGCTGAAATCCATTTCAGTTTATATCAATGCTATACGCTCAGGTTTGTTGATTCATATAGTGTACGTTATAGAAAAAAGTGGAGCATTTTAGCGAGCGTAAGTGGCCTTTTCTAAATTAACTTTATACCGGCATCTCACTCAATCTATTGATATCAATTGATGTTAAAGTACTCCTTGAGCTGAATTACTAGCAGCTGATATTGAAGTTGTACTTCCCGTCTGCTGCTGTGTTCACTGGAGTGCTGTTAACAACATGCAGAGCTGTTCGGATGAAAAAGGTTCCCATGGTTGTTAAAATCAAGAGCATCCAGCTGTCTGAGGACCTTTATGATCTTTGAAATGCACACACATGCATGCGCTTTTATATGTTTGGGGTTTTAATGTGGTGAATCTAAGCTCATCTGAAATAAAAGTTGTATTAACAGGCAAGCAAAGTGCTCAACATAAAATAAAAAAATTACAGCAATAAAGAGGACTTATTATGCTCATGTATAGGTTCATTGTATTTATGCCTCTACTTTGACATCTTTCCATGCTTTAATGTTCAAAAAGCTCTGCAGCACCTCTTTTCACCCTCTGTCTGAAACCAGAGCCCAGTCTGCTCTGATTGGTTAGCTGACCGGCTCTGTTGTGATGTGTCAACCGCTTAGACATGTTACATCCCTTGGCCTATTATGTAGCATATGTTGGATTGCTAACCAATAGAAATGCAAGTGTTACATAGTGATGTCACTATTTTCCAAGGGAGTCCAATGGAGGCATTTCGGGCCCCAATCCGATTTCTCTGATGTATGCTCTGGGTAAGCATTTGCCCCTTCAACTATTGGGCAGAATTCTTCCTCACTTCCGATATCTCAGCTACAATTTAGCAAGGGTACAGTTAAAGGTGAGGAAGGTAAGTTTGAGAAACCGGCTCGAGAAACACTTGTTGTTATATTCCATGGAATGCTCTTAACATCCCGATAGCAATGAATATCTAAAGTGCTTTGACAACAAATCCATAAAAAATATCATCTCTGGAAGCCGTGGCGCTGTAAAAAGCACGACCAATCATCTGAGCCGGCCCGGCTAAAATAACTGGATGGCCTACCTGCCTGTCAGCCTTCCATCTGTGCACAAACTTATCTCGTGCCCTCATTGGTCATGTGCGCTTGTGTGTTGGAGGAGGGGCTCTGTAAGGAAGTAGCAGATTTCTTCCGGCTGTGTATTTTCGAATTCTAGCGCACTCGAGCTGGTTTCTCCAAAATGACCTTCCCCACCTTTAAAGCTTCCTGTGCTTATTGCACCAATTAAGACTGTGATTGGTTGAAAGAAATACAAACAAGCCACAGTGGTTTTACTCGGTGCAAGTATGATAATATGTGGAGCCAGCCCTTTCTCCAGTGCTGACACAGCGCCGTGGATATTTGGATTAGCAAGACTACAGTTAAGGGGGAACCTTTTGATTATTTCCCAGGAAGGCTTTCATTGTGGAGCATGGGCACAAAGTACTCATAGCTGCTTAATATCACAACGTGCTAAATGCTGACTGCAGTTAGTTAGAGAAGAAATACAGTTCAGAAGAAGTTAGTATTGGCGCTGACAGCATTGCACTCAGTAATTACTGAGATTTATGAATAAGAGATAAGAAGAGATAAAGGTAAAAAATGTGTATTTGTATGTATTTTTGGGGGAAATAAAGCATTGCACGTGGAAGTCTTTTTAAAGCATTAATGTTTATAGATTAATCACTAGTGTTAGCGCATTAACGTTGATGGCCAAAGATAAAACCAAATGTGTCACCAAACTGGGACATCTGGTGACATTAATCACATTTTAGGGCCAGATTAACATTTCAACATGTTTTTTGAACCAAGTTTTCTTGAGCAAAAAGTATTATTCACAACAATCCAGGTGTGCTCACTTGCATGTGTACCCCTGCATGATGTGTTTTAAACAATGTGATTAAAGTGATGGTTCATTTTCAACCTGTGGGATTATCTGACCACATTTAAAACTTTGATGTTGTGATTTGGTGTAAAAGCAACACAACCACATAAACAAAACACGGGGGGGACTTTGAAAATGATTTCACGCATTTGGCTACATTACCACACAATAGCCCCCAAACTATTTATGCCCGTTTATCTAATATGAACTCGCTCTGTGTGAATTTGGCCTGAAAAGAGAACACAACAATCAAGGGATGTTTTTTGTCTCTGCCTCCACTTTTGTCTCCGACTCCAGCTTTTTCTAGTGGAACTTGAGGAACTATGCGACATATTGTGTATCTCGAGTGTGTGTTTGTGTGTATGTATGTGTGTGTTCTGGCTGGTTGACCATCCGACAGAGGTTGTTGTAATCCCTATTGTTGCTGAAATGCCACCGCTGTTATTAGGGAAGATTTATGTGCTGTGCCCAGGGATGAAGTCAGAATGCCAGCTTGTGTGTGTGTGTGTGTGTGTGTGTGTGTGTGTGTCTCTGTCTGTCTGTGTGTTATTAATACATTGCACAGGGGAGTCACAATGTCAGAATGCATCCATGTTTATGAGTCTATCAGATGTAGCTTACATTTTTATATTTATGGATTTATGTAACTGAATAGTATCAATCAATCAATGTTTATTTATATAGCCCAATATCACAAATGTTACATTTGTGTCAGTGGACTTCACAGTGTGTACAGAATATCAGTATGACAATACGACACCCTCTGTCCTTAGACCCTCTGTCCTTAGACCCTCACATCGTACAAGGAAACACTTCCAGAGAAAACCCACAGTTTAAAGGGAACATGGGAGAAACCTCAGGGAGAGCAACAGAGGAGGGATCCCTCTCCCAGGACGGACAGACGTGCAATAGATGCCGTGTGTAAACTGTAAAGATAATACATTTACAGCATAGTTACACCAAATGTTTGGAAATGCATGTGTGTATAATAGGAAGATTAATCCATGAGGATGTCAACAGTCCTGTGGGAGCCATCAGGGAAGTAGTATGATGAAAGCCAGGCAGGACCACAGAGACAGGTTCAGCCACGACTCGAAATCCAGGGCTCAGATCACGACTCAGGACTCAGGATCAGTATACAGGTTATCCTTTTGGTCAACTAGATTTTCAGCAGACACAATAATTGAATTAACAGCAAGCACAATGTATGATATCACATGTTGCAGACCGCTATATGGACCCCAACATTGGACTTATTATCTAAGCAATTCAAAATATATCAATGCTTTTAAATGTTGGTTTCAGTATTGGTTTATGTTTGATATAAATACTGAAAATATGCTGGTAAAATAGTTGGTTTCTGTTGCTTGCCTCTTTGTATTCGTAACTTTCCTACAACTTTGTTACTACTCTTACCATGTTGAAAGGTTTGAAAGTTACGAATACAAAGAGGCAAGCAACAGAAACCAACTATTTTTGCTGAAACACTTCTCCATATGATATGACATTAAAGGTGGGGTAGGTCATTCACTTCAGAAACACTTTTTGTTATATTCCATGGAATGCTCTTAACATCCCGATAGCAATGAATACATTAAATGCTTTGACAATAACTCAAAATTAAAAATGTCATCTGTGGAAGCCGTGGCGCTGTAAAAAGCATGACCAATCATCTGAGCCGGCTAAAGTAACTGGATGGCCTACCTGCCTGTCAGCCTTCCATCTATGCACAAACTTATCTCGTGCCCTCATTGGTCATGTGCGCGTTCGTGTGTGTTGGAGGAGGGGCTCTGTGAGGAAGTCTGAAGGAAGGGGCAGATTTCTTTCGGCTGCATACTTTCAAATTCTAGCACACTCAAGCTGGTTTCTCCATTCTTACCTATACCCTACCTTTAATTTAAGCTACAATTACTGCATCCTGTCTGTTCATACCTTATATTTCATGCTTTCTATCCATTAAGCACTTAAATATCTAAGGGTGAAGTCAGGTAAAACATGGCGAGGCCTCCAGATGCCACTCACCTCTACATTTGACCCATTGTTGGCACATTAATCCTTTTGTTACAAAACGGGTTTTACTCTCACGAGTATTGGAGGAGGGGATGGACGATGGACCTAAAAAAGACTTAACATTTAATTTGAGGTTTTAATCCAGGCAAGGCAAGGAAAACAGAACCTTGTGTCACAAGTTAGACACCCATTTTATTGTTTGTTTGATGCCTCATCTAAACTCTCCTGTCATTTCAGATCCCGCTTTCCCCCAGGCCCTTGCAATCAGCTCATTCCCCTCACCTGGTCTCCTCAGCTCTTCCCCTCACCTGTTACTCATTCCCTCATCACTCCACAGTATTTATGCCACCCCATTTTCAGTTGTCAGTTGCCAGATTGTCTTGTGTATTCTGCCAAGCACTCCAGCGTTTGATTATCTCCTGCCTAGTTACCTGTCCTGCCCGGTTTTGACCCCTACCTGCCTGTTATCGGACCTCGAGTTTTCTGCCTGCCCCTTCTCGGATTTGTTTGCCTAAACTGCTGGATTTCCTGGTTTTGACGCCTGCCTGTCCCTGACCCGATTAAACTGAACATTACTACACTGGTTGTATCTGAGTCGTGCTATTGGATTCTTATCTGTACCTGTGAGCGTGACATTACAATCTGGCCAAACATGAATCCAGCCGACTCAGCGACAGAACCGCCTTCGCACGATATCGTGTTACAACGCCACGAGCAGCAGCTTACCTTCATGGCTGAAGCGATGCAGGAGATGGCCGCTCGTTCCGAACGGACCTTTGTGAATCTCCGTGATCTTCTTCAGACCCGTCCCGCAACGGTCCATGGCCCGGAACTAACTCCAGCTTCCGCTGTTCGAATCCAGAGTCCTCTGGCATCGGATGCACGCCTGCCTCCTCCGGAACGTTACTCGGGAGCCCCAGGTTCGTGCAGACCATTCCTGGTCCAATGTTCCCTCGCCTTCGAGCTTCAGCCTTCCGCCTTTCCAACAGAAAGATCCCGGGTGGCGTATATTGTCTCTCTTCTCACGGGCAAAGCTAAAGACTGGGGTACCGCCGAATGGGAAAGACAATCCGCTGCCTGCTCATCTGTAAGCGTATTCTCCGATGAACTGCGTAAAGTTTTTGATCACGCTACACCCGGAAGAGAGGTAGCTCGTGGACTGTTTAACCTGGTGCAAGGAGGGAGATCTGTGTCGGATTACTCCATCGAGTTTCGTACCATAGCCGCCGAGAGTAACTGGAATGCTTCTTCACTCCTCGATGCCTTCTACAACGGTCTGTCGGATCGCCTTAAAGACGAGCTGGCAGCTAGGGACCTTCCTGCTGATTTAGATGAGCTGGTGGCTCTCTCCATCCGCATTGACTGCCGTCTGCGGGAGCGGAGGAGAGAGAGGGCTTTCTCCATCGCCCCTCAGGCTTCGCCTCTCCCGTCAGCGCATGCTACTGAACAGGTGAGAGGAGGATTTTCTAACTCATCTGAACCTATGCAGCTGGGGCGGACCCGGCTTTCCGAGGCAGAACGACAGCGCCGCCTGCGGGACAACCGCTGTCTTTACTGCGGCCAGCAGGGTCATCTTGCCTTCTCTTGTCCTGTAAAAAGACAGGGCTCACCAGTCATCCAGAGGGCGCTGGTGAGCCGTATGATGAATTTAGAAATGCCTTCTCGACCCCTAACCCATGCTCAGCTGAGCTGCTTGGGGAAAATGCACACTGTGGCAGTTCTTATTGACTCTGGTGCTGATGCCAGTCTTTTGGACATAACACTGGCCTTTCAAATGGGACTTGGTCAGGAGGCTTTGGAGAAGCCCATCAATGCTACAGCTCTAGATGGTCGTCTTCTCTGCAGAGTGACACACCGTTCAACTCCAGTTCAAATGAGCATGTCAGGTAATCACAGCGAAACACTCTCTTTTCACCTTATCCATGCACCACATCAGCCTGTCATTTTGGGGTTTCCTTGGTTAAGGAGGCATAATCCTCATATAGATTGGGCTTCAGGGACTATTAGAGAGTGGAGTGCTCATTGTCATGCTGTCTGCTTAAGATCTAGTTCCTCAATTGATTCCAGTCAGCCGAGGATCTCTGAGTGTGAAGACCTTTCCGGTGTTCCCAATGATTACTGGGACCTTAAAGAGGCCTTTAACAAAGTTCGGGCCACCTCACTCCCACCTCATCGTGCTAATGACTGTCCTATTGACCTGTTACCTGGTACTTCTCCTCCTAGAGGTCGACTTTTTTCTTTATCGGCTCCTGAAACTAAGTCAATGGAGAAGTATATCAATGACGCTTTGGATGCAGGGCTTATCCGGCCTTCATCATCTCCTGCTGGTGCAGGTTTCTTCTTCGTGGGTAAGAAGGATAAGACTCTGCGCCCATGCATTGACTACAGAGGACTCAATAACATCACTGTCAAAAACAGGTACCCCCTTCCACTTGTTTCCTCTGCATTTGAACTGTTACAAGGCGCTACTATTTTTACCAAGCTGGACCTACGTAATGCGTACCATTTGGTGAGAATCAGGGAGGGGGACGAGTGGAAGACGGGATTTAACACTCCTAGTGGACATTATGAGTACTTAGTCATGCCTTTTGGACTCACCAATGCACCTGCAGTCTTCCAGGGGTTGGTGAATGATGTTCTGCGGGATCTTCTCAATATCTGTGTTTTTGTATACCTGGATGACATTTTGATTTTTTCCAAGTCTAAACTGGAGCATGTGGTCCATGTTCGCCTAGTCCTCCAGAGGCTCTTGGAGAACCACCTCTTTGTCAAGGCCGAGAAGTGTGTGTTCCACACCACAGAAGTCCCTTTCCTGGGATTTGTGGTCTCCACCGGAAACATCAAGATGGATCCTGAAAAGACCAAGGCGGTCACTGACTGGCCACGCCCTTCAACCCGCAAGGAGCTCCAACGCTTTCTGGGTTTTGCCAACTTCTACCGGAGGTTTATCCGAAACTACAGTTTGGTGGCAACCCCTCTCACAGCTCTCACCTCTCAGAACATTCCCTTCCGGTGGTCCTCGGTGGCCGAAGGGGCTTTTGGTGAGTTAAAGTCACGCTTCACCTCTGCTCCCATTTTGATTTTTCCAGACTCTACTCGGCAGTTTACTGTAGAGGTAGATGCGTCGGACACTGGAGTTGGGGCAGTTCTTTCTCAACGGTCGGCCGAGGATCAGAAGATGCACCCGTGTGCCTTCTTCTCCCGGAAGCTGTCTCCAGCAGAAAGAAATTACGACATTGGTAATCGAGAACTGTTGGCAGTGAAACTTGCCCTGGAGGAATGGAGACACTGGTTGGAGGGAGCAGAGCAGCCTTTTGTGGTCTGGACTGATCACAACAATTTGGAGTACATCCGTTCAGCTAAGCGGCTGAACTCTCGTCAAGCCAGGTGGGCTCTGTTTTTCACACGCTTTGATTTTTCTCTTTCTTACAGACCTGGTTCTAAGAACATCAAACCTGACGCCCTGTCTCGCCAGTTCCAGCCAGAGAGCTCTCCATCTCATTCTGAGAATATCATCGCTCCTACATGTGTCATTGGTCTGGTGACCTGGGAGGTGGAGGATAAGGTCAAGCGCTCTCATGCTGAACACCCAGCCCCAAGTGCCTGTCCTGTTAACCGTCTGTTTGTTCCTGCCACCCTCCGTACCCAGGTTCTCCAGTGGGGTCATAACTCTCGCCTGGCTTGTCACTCAGGAGTGAGACGGTCCCTGGCCCTGATTCGGCAGCGTTTTTGGTGGTCTTCCATGGAGAAGGATGCCAAGGAGTTCATTGCTGCCTGCCTAGTCTGCTCCCAAAACAAGACCTCACGCCAAGCTTCCTCCGGTCTTCTTCATCCCTTACCTATCCCTCATCGTCCCTGGTCCCACATCGCCTTGGATTTTGTCACCGGACTACCACCCTCAGACGGTAACACAGTCATACTCACAGTCATAGACCGGTTTTCCAAGTCTGCCCGACTTATTCCACTAACCAAATTACCTACTGCCAAGGAAACGGCTGAAATCATGCTACAACATGTGTTCAGGCTGCATGGTCTTCCCAGTGACGTTGTGTCTGATCGGGGACCACAATTTACTTCTCGTTTTTGGTCCGAGTTTTGCAGACTGCTGGGAGCCAGTGTCAGTCTCTCGTCCGGATTTCATCCCCAGTCCAATGGGCAAGCAGAGCGAATGAACCAGGAGATGGAGACTGCCTTACGCTGTCTAGCTTCCTCCACTCCCTCCTCCTGGTCGAGGCAGCTTCTATGGGTTGAGTATGCCCACAACACCCTTCCTAGTTCTGCTACTGGTCTTTCGCCATTCCAATGCTCCCGCGGATACCAGCCGCCCCTTTTCCCGGCACAGGAACGGGAGGCCAGCGTCCCATCTGCACATGCGTTTGTAAGCCGATGTCGACGCATATGGTTAAAGGCCCGCTCCGCGCTCCTGCGCTCTTCCGACCGTTATCAACGGACCGCCAATCGCCGTCGCAAGCCAGCTCCACAGTACTCCCCAGGGCAACGGGTCTGGCTCTCCACACGGGATCTCCCTCTCAGAGTTGAGTCAAAGAAGTTGTCTCCCCGTTTTGTAGGCCCATTTCCCATAGCTAGGATTATCAATCCTGCAGCTGTCCGCCTGCGTCTGCCCCCTTCTATGAAGATTCATCCTACCTTCCACGTGTCCAGGATCAAACCAGTTAATGTGAGCCCTCTTCAGCCCCCCTCTACACCCCCACCACCACCCCGGACTATCGACGGGGAGACTGTTTACACTGTCCGTCGCCTCATCAAATCCCGGCGACGTGGTAGAGGGTTGCAGTACCTGGTACACTGGGAGGGTTATGGTCCTGAAGAGCGGTCATGGGTCCCCCGCTCGCAGCATCTATGATCCTTCTCTCATCACTGACTTTCACCAGGCCCATCCCGATCAACCTCGTGGGACGTCAGGAGCCGTCCATAGAGGGGGGGGTTCTGTCACAAGTTAGACACCCATTTTATTGTTTGTTTGATGCCTCATCTAAACTCTCCTGTCATTTCAGATCCCGCTTTCCCCCAGGCCCTTGCAATCAGCTCATTCCCCTCACCTGGTCTCCTCAGCTCTTCCCCTCACCTGTTACTCATTCCCTCATCACTCCACAGTATTTATGCCACCCCATTTTCAGTTGTCAGTTGCCAGATTGTCTTGTGTATTCTGCCAAGCACTCCAGCGTTTGATTATCTCCTGCCTAGTTACCTGTCCTGCCCGGTTTTGACCCCTACCTGCCTGTTATCGGACCTCGAGTTTTCTGCCTGCCCCTTCTCGGATTTGTTTGCCTAAACTGCTGGATTTCCTGGTTTTGACGCCTGCCTGTCCCTGACCCGATTAAACTGAACATTACTACACTGGTTGTATCTGAGTCGTGCTATTGGATTCTTATCTGTACCTGTGAGCGTGACACCTTGTATGTCATGCTACTAGTAGTTCTGTTCTGTTAAATACAGGTTAACCTAATGATGGGTTAAAGTGCAGGTTTACAGAAGGTCAGGTGATTGCAGTGTTGAAGGGGAACAGGATGATAAAGTGATAATAAAGCCAGGAGAGGCAATCAAAGGCGGGAAAACACACAAAGACAGGAAGTTAGAACAGACATTAAACAGAATGCGAACATTTCAAAATAAAACAGGAAAGAGAAACAGGAAAGAGATCATGACACCTTCAGCCAGTCGAAATTCACTTTACTGAATGTGTACAGTCATCCTACAAATGATAAATATATGTTTTCATCAGAAGCTGTGTTTGATTTGAGTTTTAACATTAAACTAGCAGGTTTCACTTGAACCCTTATGTTGTGTTCGGGTCTCCCGTGACCCGTTTCAAGTTCAAATTATATAATAACTACGCTCTAGTTTTATCGGAACAAAGCTTCATGATATCCTCCACAACAGCTATATAAACACTACAAAACAGATTTTGACAATTTTTGCCAAGTCTGAAGGTCTCTAAAAAAAATTCAAATGTGGTGTTCGGGTCTGGGGAGACCCAGCAGAATTGTTTTGGGTGACTCGAGGTCAAATTTGGCCCAATCAAGATTCATCTTTGAATTTTTCGCAACATGCACCTGGTCTCCCCTCCCTCTGCCCCCCTCCCCCCTCTGCCCCCCTCCCCCCACGGGAACTCAACCTTTCTCAAAGAATATGCACACTAACACTTGAACCTGAACTCACACATGCACGTGTGGTTTAATGTGTTTTGGACCATAACATTCAATTACAACAGGATTGTACGGTTATGAATTATAAGTTAGTAATGATGTAGTTAAAACAATATTGGATGATAGTAATTTTTTTGTTGTGTT
>CADEHL010001197.1:22500-318607 GCA_902827135.1 Harpagifer antarcticus | reverse complement strand
TTTTTTGTGTGTTTGGACTGAGATAAATCATGGGTCGAAATTGACCCGCGGACACCATGAACGGTAATAGCTTTTCAACACAACACAAGGTCTGATTGCCTCATGTGCCAAATATTTTAGACTTTTATTTTAATGATATATATTGACTGCATCCTATACCATTTGACACTGTTTCCTAACAATAAGTCCATCTATGATATAAGAACAATATGTCATACCCATACCAATAAACAGCTTCAATAATTCAATGTGGTTAACCTAAAACAAATCTGTTGATTGAAGAGAGCATAGAGTAACTCACTGGGTTTGGCGTTTGATATTGTTAGCACTGAAGTACACACACAAATACACATCCCATGATGGATGACTTATGAACCGTGAAATCAGTGCGTTTGCTCCTGTGATAAATGCTTTCCACCTTGCTCTATAATATCTGAGTCTACGTTTAATGTGTATTAGTTTGCAGGACTGATTGTCATCACAGCATGATGCATAAACACACTTATAGGTCCTTTAATAACGTAGGAAGGCAAGGACACCCATACACAAACACACACACACACACACACACACCACACACACACACGCACACACACACTTAGTTTTAATCATGAGTCAGGTTGGGTGGCAGCATATCAATGGTAGGGTGAGGATTGATAACCTAAAGGATGTACAAGGAAGGGTCACTCTGTCCTCTCCTCAAGGTCTTCTGATATTCAAGAGAGACCTTCTTCTAGCCACTTATGTCACTTGTCATTCATCTTCGTTGTTTCTTCTAGCCCAGTGTGTGTACGTGTGTGTGTGTGTCTATTGCTGAGCCTGTCTGCCCTTGTATGGTAAAGTGCATCTGAATCACGTGTGCATGTGATCTTTGGTGTGTGTGTGTACGAGTGTTCGAGTGGCTGTCAGGTCATATATGCAGTTCAGTGAAGGATGGCACCAATGAATAAGCGTGCAGCACCAATGTCATGTTGAAACCTTCAAGCGGAGGAATATGAGAGACCAGCGAGATGAGGCGAAATGAGGCAAAGGGAAAGACGAGAGGCTGATGAAGGAGGAAGGGAAGAGGATACGAGGAGAAGAGACTGGGCGAAGATTAAAAGAGACAAAAGAACAAAAGGCCAGGGGTAAAATGCTAACAATGATTTTGGTTGCACCATCAGACACAAAATTGACTTCCGGCATGCATATGTTTGATATAAATTCCTACATCACTGCAACAGAAAAGCCTGTCGCAAATAAACCCACTGACCCTAAGATATACATCACACAAAACGTGTTATTTTGCTACAGGGATTAGCTCATATTAGCTAGCAGGTGACACGCTGTTTCAATACAGACATATTTGTCACTTAAGTAAAACTACAGTTTGAATGCAATATAAATAGTATTGATATAATCCTGTCTGTTTGTCACGGAACTTTTCTCTGAATTCCTATTTGACCTTTTGTTTCCCCCTCCCTCCATTATTCAGACCTTCCTTCTCCAGGCAGTCATGTCACTGTTGTTAACCGTACAGTTCATGAACCCCCTGGACCCTGCTTTAATACGTTGGTAGTAACAGAATGGTTGTTAACCAGCTCTAAATGACAAAAATGTTCTTCTATGTTTTTATTAATTACAGTTACAATAAAACCTGGTCAGACAGAATACCATCATGGTTTGAGGAAACACTTTATTACCTGTGTGCATGAGAAGTGACGTATGATGTACTTGTTATACATTTGGTAATTCACTTCAGTTATATTAATTTATTTTTTTTCTTTTCAGTAATTACCGAATATTAGTTGGCTCAAAAAGACATCAACATATATCCTCTCTAGACACTTCTAACATACATATATATTCATTTGATTGTTAAGTCATGTAAGATATATTGTCTCATTTACACACAAACTAAGCATTGACTTGCATTTGACCTTTAAAGAGTCATTGAGCATCTGAAAGAGGAATTAGTGAAGCTCAGAAAGGCAGGTCCATCTCTTTTATCTTCCTTTTGATATCCCTTCTCAATTCTTAGTGGTAATTTGTCTTTTTAAGGGTAGATGTGTGTACAGTATTCAGGTTGGGTGTGGGTCTTTCTCACAGTATTAGAAGGCAAGATTTATCGGTTCAGTCTCGAAAGGGCTTTACGCAAACATCCATTCAAACATACAAAGAGAGACAAACTGCGTGAAATCTTTCGGATTTACTCACAGTTACAGCAGATAAATAGAGTAAACCTTTAGTAAGGCTCTGTGTCTTTTGAAATCAAAAATGGCACAAGCTTTTATAAAAAAAAGGTCACCCTAGATAGCAGATTTAGACATTGAATACAAGATGAGATAGTAGACATCCACACACACCATCCAGCACGCACATAAATACTGTTTACAGACACAAGCCAACAAATGCAGTACAAACAAACTCACACACTTGGCATCAGATCAGAGAGACACACTTACCAGTTGGCAGTTTCCGTTTTAATCTTTGAAATCGGCTTCCACTTTCATGGCTGAATGTCATACTGACAAAAATGCAGCTCTGCATTCTCTCAGAGGTAAGACGCCCATTAGATCTGCTGTGGCTTTCACTTCCACAGAAGACAGTGAGAAGTGCAACTGTATACCCCCCGAGTTGAACCAGCTTTCAAGTTCAAGCGATGCACGTTCCACGCTGTTGCACACTTCAAGCTTGTGAGATGTGTAAAAGCCTGGAAGCACAGAAACAGAGCAGAACCGTCAACATGTCTGTTCTGACAACACTTGGTTTCAATATAACTAGTTTACCTGTATTTAGCCCAGTGCTTGAATCAGTAAAATGCCGGTACTCAGCTGCCGGCCGCCGGCAGCACGTCATGACGGCCCGGACGGCCCGGACGGCCCGGACGCCCGGCCCGGACTGGCCATCGGGAAGACCGGGAGGTTTCCCGATGTCCTGGCCTGTTAAGTGGCCTGCTGGCCTGAGGATTTTTTTATACGTATGTATTGTGAACGCAACGCTGTGCACAGAGGGTGACTGGCTGTCTACATGATGTGGCCTGCCGACATGGCCACTTTCATACAGATCATATTAATGCTCTCGATTGGTCTCTGTGTGTGATTCAAGCTCGGGAGGGTGTGTGTTAGTCTATGTGTGGCGCGAGCGAGTGAGAAAGCGTGCACACCGGTTACGTGTATTGTTGTTACCATCTGGTGGTAGCTAGCTGCGCTAACGGATATAAGGAGCTGTTTCAACAACAAGGTGGAGGAGAGTCCTCTGCAGTCAGACTGAGAGGCTGATAACTACAGCTCAGGTGAGGTAAAGGACTCTCTGAGTGTTTAGATAGTTAACTTTGTCTAAGTTATCTCAGTGGGTCTCAAACGGTGCAGTCACCATTTATGTAAACACATATTTCCATTTGAGGGGGTAGTGATTTGTAAAATATGCATGAATAATAAAAATAAAATGTTAACTAGGTGAAAAAAGGCAAGATAAACTTGTTGAGATCTAAAACTAGTATTTGCAAAAACAAATAAATAAACACCTTTCAGTGTTTTTTCATATTGGATATGGTATGTTATTGGTTATGGCCATGTACTTATGATTTTATGATTATTTAAATGTACAGTTATGTTTCATATGGGTGTAGTCTCTTTATTTCCCCTCAAAATGCACCAGATTGATGCATTTAAGTCCAACATTTAAAACAAAAATCTTACCGGGGAGCATGCCCCCGGACCCCCTATAGGATTTGCGGTCCACCCCCACTTAAAATATGTTCACATGGATAGGTTCCTAAATAGATTTGCACATTTTTTTAAATAGTAACCCATCTCCATATGTTTATTTTTGGGTAGTAGTTTTAAACTAGAGGGCTATCACTATGGCAGCAACGCTGTAAATATTGACAAATAAATCCAGGAAAATGGCACAAAAAACTGGTAGTGGCCTGGCTGGGTGTATAATTCCGCATGACAACAAATATGCCCAGCGTACCTATGACGCGCCGCAGCGATGGACTAGAGCAGAAACTACATCACATAACGTTAGCATTTCGAAAATGTTGGCGTGGCTTAATAATAGCGCAAAAAGACAGCGGTTGTTGCCGGCCAAGGATCTCCTTTCCTGCTGAAAGATGGAGTGTACTCAGGGACGAGGAGTCATTTAACCAGCTGCCAGTAGGAGTCAGGCTTCACTTTCTTTTATATCCATAAAGACAAAGTAAATCTGTTTACTGTTGTTTCATATGGATGTTGAGAGGTATCCATAGATCTCTTCATTTTGCTCTCAAAGTGCACCAGATTGATGCATGCCCCCGGACCCCCCAAGAGGGTGTCAGGTCCACTCCCCACTTATAAAAATAGCACTTTACTCCTGCACCCCCTCTAATCTCAGATGCACTCTGAGTCATTTTGTTTAAGTACAGTGAGCCTTTCTAAAATATACAGTAAAGAGACAAACCCACCAGCATTATAGGATATACTATGACTTTGAGCCAAATACTTGTTTTTGGGCTGTATAAATAAATTGCCTTGAAACAGCTGCTGATTTAGAGTACTGGCACCTTTTTTATTCCAATTCAAGCACTGATTTAGCCACAAGAGAACAACCTTCTAATAAAACTGCTTGGTTTTTAGGGTTGGCAACAATTAGGTCATTATAGAATATTATTGCTTTGGATGACATTGATTTATCTGTAGAGTGGTGCAGTGATGACCTATATTTGAAAGCCGATTCTGAAGTTAGCATCGCAAGAGCTCAATCTAAAAAAGGCAAAGGTTATGATATTTGAATCCTTGGGTCCCCTTAAAGGCGCTATATACATTTTAGTTATTATTATTATTAAATGCAATTGCCATAATTAGAAAGCTAACGTAGTAGGTTGGCGTGTGGCCCAGTGGATAGAGCCTTGGTGTTGGGATCAGGGGGTCAACAGGTTCAACCCACACTGCAGTCAGCATGTCGTTGTGTCCCTGAGACACTTCACCCCAAATTGCTCCTGTGGGGATTGTCCACAGTATTGAGTATGTAAGTCGCTTTGGATAAAAGCGTCTAATAAGTGACATGTAATGTAACGCTAGGCTATAAACAAACTACGGCACGGTTGCATGGCTGCGCAACACCACCGCTAAGCTAAAAGCGGCTAATGTTCAACGTGAGTTTGTTTAGTCACTTGTTAGTAAGAGCCACCACATTCCCACAGTCAAATAATAACCCCAAATGTGTTCTTGTTTCATCATGAGTTTGGTTTCTTTAGTTCCAGCTCAAAAAATCACAATTAAACATTTTTCCCCAAATCGTTCAGCTCTAGTGATTTTTTCTGTTACTCAACATTTTAGTGTCGAACATGAGGTCGGTTTTCCCTTCAAATAATTGAACTGAGACTTTCTGTCTCACTTACTGAAATGACACGTTTAGGTATCAGAAGACATTTTAAAAGGTAAAAACCAACATATTGATTTTTAAAGTACATTTTCTTTGAACCAGGTCGAAGCACTTCCCTGATGGGGATCGTCCGCAATTAGTTTTTAATTCCACACTCTTCAGGATGTCAATACCAGTGTATTTCAGAAGGGAAGTGTCTCCTTCTTTTACCTATCAACTTTTTCCCATCTGGGTCTCCTCTGTCTTCCCGTCTCTTTCGGCTCTTCCCTATTGCCTATAACTGTCAGTACCATTGTGCAATGCCCCTTGTTTATATCCCTTAATTTGTCATTCTTCCCATCTACCCTGAATGCTCCTCGACTTTTTTGTTTCTGTTCCTCCCTTTCTCCCAGCTCACCTCTCCGAATGACAGCTCACTCTCCCATGACAGCTCTGGGCCACTCTGTCGTCCCTTGTGTGTGTAAATATATCTATATGTGTGTGTTGAATCTGTGTGACTGCGAGTGTGTGAATACAATGCCTATGTGGCCCTCAGCTTCCTGTCTGATTAAAAGATATATAGATTTCTTTGGGGTTCACTTTTCTTTTCCAAATCATTCTTACGGCTTTATGGGAGCTTTTGTTATGATGTAAACGTACTACAAAGGCCCAAAACATTTCCATTAGGAGAAACACGCTGCAGCTTCAGAAAAGATCCAAAGATAAAAAGCATTTACTAAAAGAACCGCATCAAAAAACGAAAAGTGATGCAGCAGAAATGAACATTAACATGTTTTGGCACATTTGTGTATTTTTTATTTGCATTTTTTCTGAACCCGCAGCACGTTTCTCCTATCGGGAATGTCTTGGGCTGTTTGTAGCGTGTTTGCACCTGTCGACTGCAGTATACCGGTGCATGCATGGGTGTATGTTGTTGCCGTGTGACATATTTTCTTACAGATAACGGCATTATCCGTCTTAGGTTGAATTATAACCTTCGTGACGAGGCATAACATTTCTGCTCCTTTCATGAATTTCATGCCAGAGAACGTGAAGGTCGCCAAATGCTTGAATCCATTACAGGCAATGATCTAGAACTTTGTGTGTTATGGATCAAAATAATGTTTCTTCTTAAGTACCCTTTACATTTCTCACAAATGAAAAACACATGCAGGTATACACTTTTGCAGCAGGTCATCAATAGAGTGCAAAGCACGGTGAAAAACGTATATAAGTAGATCATTTACAGCAAAGAGCAGATTTAAATCCAGGAGCTAACAACGTGGCTCCTGTTTTCAATAACTCAGTATTCATAGACTGACTTGTGCCTAAGAAACCTTTTCAAGTCAAACTCAAATTATCTCAGGCGATGCTCAGAATATGCTAAAAAGATCAACAGTCCTTGCTGAGTCAAAAAAGATCCTGGGACCTAAACTCACAACACGATTCCCAAAAGTAATTGGTAACGCTGAGATGTGCCGTTAAAGTCAGCTTATTAAAACAGCCTTGACAAAATGTGAGGCCTGGGGAGAAGTCAGCATTTCTCAAATATTAATGCTAAGTTTCTTGCCAGGATATTAGATTTTCGTTAAAAATGAGAGACAGATTCACTTTGACTTGGGAAATTATTACAATATCATTTAGAGTGGGAATTTCTGGTGTTCAATTTCACGACATTTACAGAAAATGACTTGACAATATTCAAATCAATCATTTGTTAAGCAGAAGTTATATTTGATAGCAACCACAGAATAAAAAAAGGAATATTCTGTAAGAATATAATGTATGTTTAGATGTGGTATTAGCCTTCAGTGATTTAATGATAAACATGCTAATGTGACAGACAGAAGAAGTTATGAATCACATTCCCGTTTTTAAACCACTTCCCTCTACCTCCCCTGTTTAAGGCTTGGGCATTTCAATGGATGAAATCATGACATTAATTAGCATGTATAAATCCCAACTTTTAGAGAGATGATGCCTAAGATCCACGCACGGATGCACAGGCAGACAGGCACGCATGAACACACACACACACACACACACACACACACACACACACACACACACACAGTGAGCAGAGCAGCAGACAATGTGTGAAGCAGTCATGAGTTTTACTGTTCCTAGTAAGTACGCTCTATAAAGTCCTGTTGTTAGTCATGCTCCCATAAAGCTACATTTCGCTCCTGAGACTCAAATAAGGTATGAGAGACATTTACCACCAATACACACACTGACACTCACATTGAGTTTATGTATTGTCACAGCATTGGCTATCTTTGTAATTATTTTTCTACCGTCACATACAGATCCTTGTAAACAGCAAGTTTTATTCTTTAATGCAATGGGCCACAGAACAACACACACATAAACACACACATGCTCACTCACACACAAACATTTATGTAACAGTGCCTCATATGGTCTCCTTTAATTTACTGATGAGGCCAGGAAAAAGCGATGGAACCTTTCCAAATCTGAGTTTTGGCTAAGGGGAATATTTTTAATGTGACACACTGAGTTGTTCGAGTCCTTAAACACAGGGCCACAATCTGCACACAGTACACACACACACACAACACACACACACACACAACACAAACAACACACACACACACACACACACACAACCACACACACACACACACAAACAACACACACCACACACAACACACACACACACACACACACACACACACCCACACACACACCACACACACACCACACACACACACACACACACACACACACACACACACACCCCACACACACACACACACAAAGAATAAGTAATTTTCGGGAGAAATAAATACCTTAGTGGTAATGTTATTATACATTTGTTATTACATTACATTACATTACATTGCATTTAGCTGACGCTTTTATCCAACGCGACTTACACTAAGTGCGTTCGACCAACAAAATACAACCTTGAACAAAACAGAATCATATAAGTACATCAGGTTTCATAGAGCCAAACATTTCAAGTGCTACTCAGCTGGCTATAGATAAGCCAGTCCTTTATTAGTGTATAGGTGCTTTGTTAGTAATTCTATCGCTCGAAGTGGAGTCGAAAGAGATGAGTTTTCAGACTGCGCCGGAAGGTGTGTAAGCTTCTGCTGTCCTGATGTCAATGGGGAGCTCATTCCACCATTTTGGAGCCAGGATAGCAAACCCACGTGTTTTTGCTGATGGGAACTTGGGTCCCCCTCGCAGCGAGGGTGCAGCGAGTCGTTTGGCTGATGCAGAGCGTAGTGCACGCGCTGGGGTGTACGGTTTAACCATGTCCTGGATGTAGGAAGGGCCAGATCCATTCGCAGCATGGTATGCAAGTACCATTGTCTTGAAGTGGATTCTAGCAGTTACCGGGAGCCAGTGAAGGGAGCGGAGGGGCGGAGTGGTGTGGGAACATTTAGGAAGGTTGAAGACCAGACGAGCCGCTGCATTCTGGATGAGCTGCAGAGGTCGGATTGCACATGCAGCTGTTATCCCATTAAATCAGCAGATGATGCGTATAAGAATTGCAAGAACATTTCATGTTAACACAAGAAACTTCTGTTGAAGAATTACAATTATTGACACAATTTGTAGAGTTCAGAATTAGGGTTAACTCGCTTATTTTATTAATTCAATCCGAGGGAGTAGTTTTACTAAGAATACTTTTGTAGAAAAACATGCTTTTCCTCATATACTTGACCAGATATTTGAAAATGGATGTTCCTACTGTTTGAATAAAACAAAAAAGACAGCTGGCATTGGAGTTTGTATGAAACCATTTATCTGAAGTTGTTTTGATTAAACTCCTTTAAGAAGTGGGACGCAGGATGTCCTCTGTCATCATCATGGACATTTTCTTTTTTGGTTTTGAATACTTTGTGGGCTTCTTTAGAAGTGAACATTTGTACCGAGTGATGTGTGTACCGTGTTGACCATCTGTCTGGTGATAAGGCAGTATGGAGAAGGATGCCCATGCCAGGAGGGAGGTCAAGGATCCAACTCATTCCTCTTTGAGACACTTCCATTTATCTGGCCTGACTGCATGCATCACACACCCTCAAGGTAGGGCCGTCTGCATGGGTGTGTGTGTGTGTGTGTCTACGTGTGTCTACGTGTGTTGGCTGAAGAAAGGGCAAAAGACTCACAGAGATGACTGGAAATATGGGCGTTGACCATACGAGGAGAAGTAGACGAAGTAGAAGTGGAATTCTTTTACAATAATAAATCAATTTATTTTAAACTGAAACAATCTAAGGATCTATATTTATGAATGTTACTATACATACATATCAGAGGTTTTCACAAGACTATAAATCAAAGCACTTTTTTTAGAAGAACATATATTTTTTGGTTCAAACAAATTTGGAGGCAAGATTGTTTTTATTTAATCATTACTGCTTACATATATTAATTAAGTGTAGTTTATATGTATCCTATGCTACGGTATGGTGTTCTCTTCTGATATTAATTGTCCCCATGTACTTTTACTTTGTGTCTACACCTGCAAAATGCTTAACATCATGTCCCCATGCAGTCAGTTTATTCATTAAATTAAACTATTCTTTAATCATCTGTATAACAATTGGGGGTCACAATGGCCCCATGCATCTAAATACAATGTGCTTTTCCTACAGAAGAGCACAAGTCCCTTACAATGATATATGTCCGTTTCAAGCTTAATCTGAAAGACAATGAAACGTAACCATCCAACAAAAATGTGATTGACATGAAAACCTGTCAGTTTGTGTCATTTTTAGACTAATGGAGATGACAGAAATAACCTGTGTTGCTTGACAGGATGGCTTTCAAAAAGTCTATTTCCTTTTCTAGGAATTCAGTATTGTCTATGTCTTATCAAATGTACAACACACAGAGAGAATGTCATTTTTTGCATTCCTGTTCACCTGTAATGCTGACATTTAGATTTCTCTATGTAGTCTTTCCAAATGCTCAAAGAAAGACAATTCCTTTTGTAAATGTATTAATAAAGTATTTACATATTGAAAAGTTGAAAAAGAGAAACATTGTGTTTTAATGACGGCTCCTACCTCATTAGAGCAAATACTGTAGATGAGGCTGTCATTTTTTCCCATGAAGAACTTGTCACTGCTGAAGTGGAGTCAAATCAGCTTGAGGATGAGAGCGTTGTGTGAACAATTAAATCCTGACACGTCTTCGTATATCTACCTGTCGTGGTGCTGAATGCACAAAGGCAACAGTTGACATAAATAGACCCGGAGATGCACACACATTAGATCAGTGGGTGTAACATAGAAGCAATTACATCCTTGACATGGGACATCTCAAGGTGTCTTTCACACTTGCTTACATTCCAATAATTGAACCCACACTTTCAGGAGACATATCTGCAGACAGATCAGATCTGTTGAGCAGCTCTGTTGTTTTCTGTGTGTGTCAGTGCACGTTCGCTGCATTGAGGCAGCCAGGCCTGAACCGGTGACAGCAGCACAGTTGGTTGAACACTTCGAGCTGCCAAGCTGTCAGCGTGATGTCTGAATTACAGTGCACACACATCTGTAGGAGTCAACCCGCAGTTAATCTCAACATCTGTATGTGAGTCCACTGCCTAAGAGAGACAAAAGGTTTGTAAAATAAACATGGCCGACATGGAATTTGTTGTTTTTTTTATTTCAAAACAGGTTAATAAACAACATGGCATGATATGCGTGCTATAGTGGCTTTTATATAATGTTTCAAGGTCCTAGTTACTTCAGTCTGCGATATAAATGACGTATACGCTACCGTCTTTATCAAATATTTACAACGATTACAAGAAAACACGGTCAAAAGTTGTTGCGATTCAAACTTGCATAACTCCAGCATCTTACTAGCATACCGTAGATGTGCAATTATTTTTGGCTATGTGCGCGGAAATCTGCTTTACTGCACTATCACCTGTTGAAATAATAACAGAAACTGGTCTCAGGCCTTATTCAAACCCTGGTCCTCCGCTTATGGACAAAGACCCATGGGTCGGCAGCTCTACCAATTGAGCGGCCCAGCAATACGATCACTTTTAATGAATTTTAAAGTTGTTGGTTTATTTAGTGTGTAGCTGTGTGTAATAAGCGGGACAGTGTGCAGCGAGATGCTTCATGCATACTTGCCAACCCTCCCTTTCGCGGGAAACTCCCGATTTCATTGCCCTCTCCCGGTTTCCTCCCGGGGTCATATTTCTCCCGATTTCTGACTAAATCAGATTTACTCAGGACTGTTTCCACTCTGACTTTAATACAGCTATACCATTGTTTGGTTTCCATGGTAGCACGTCTCTTTAGTAGCGTGCGCAACTGAAAGTCTGAGAGGGTGAGGAAGATAGTCACAGAAAACAGAACAAGAACCGACAACTCGACCCTCTGCTCACTCTCTCCTGTAAAATACAGGTCCAGCCCACACATATGCTCCATCAAGGATGGTGCTACAGGCCGCAAGGCAGTGCACTTACAACTACAGTGAGCATGTTAAGTTAATCTAATATCGCTCCGGCAATCCACTATCACCCCCCCCCCACCCCCCCCCACGGTGGTTTTGAAATGCTCCCGATTTCTGAGGTCTCAAGGTTGGTGTTGGCTGGTGTTTATTTTTCCATTAACAACCTCCTCCCTGTACACAATCTATTACACACAAAATGATGCATAAACAATGGTATTGATTTAAACAATATTCAAGAATATGTAATCTGTCATGCCACGGTAACACACTTTTCACTTATAAATAAGTGCTCAAGTTGCTCTTACACGTAGCAAACATTCAAAAAGGTTTTTTAGCTACACTGAATTCATGTATTTTGCGATGGCCTTGTCAGATGGTTATTTGATTCACCACTTGTACCAAACTGTAGTATATATATATATCCAAAGGTTGTAATTACTTTTTCTCCATGATATTGACATTTGTGGGTTTGAGTGAAATAAAATCAGAAGTCAACACATGTAGCTAGTGTGGCATGAACTGCTTTCACTTATAAAATGTTTAAATGGGAGATACAAGATTTGAAATTGACTCAATGACATGCCTCTCTAATTTGCACCTACATTATATCAGCGTGCCGTTTTGGATATATTGAGAGCTCTTCTCTGTGAGAGTCTCTTTTCAGGAGTAGCTCTGCTCTTGTGTCGGCTTTGATAAGGGCCCGGTTCCAATGACTGTTTCAATTCAAAATTCATAATTTGTAATGTCATTCACACATTATCCATTCAGCTCGGAACGATAGGGTTGGGAGAAGAGGCAGCTCATCCAAAAGCTTCTTCTACATATACAGAATTCAGGTACATTAGCAAAAATAACCCTGAACAAGAGAAGCGTTTGAGAGGATAGATGGTAAAAAAAAAGGGTAAATGGAAACAGAAGGCGTTGATAAGCAATAAAAGCCTCCAGCTGGAATCAAACAGAGGATGTTGACGTTACATGTTCCTCGCCAAAAAAGACGCCCACCGCTTCAGCATTTCATAGAGGTGCAACTACAAAGAGTGGGTGCTTTATTTCCAACATTTACTACCTGAACTGATCATAACCATAGACTGTATATATAGGATCATAACTCACACTATTAAAGGGGACCTATTCTGCACATTTTCATTCTCAGGTTCATATTTGTATGTAGTGTCTCTACGGTGACATGTCTCCATGCTTTAATGTTCAAAAAGCTCTTTATTTTCACATACTGCCTGTGCTGCAGCACCTCTTTTCACCCTCTGTCTGAAACCAGAGCCCAGTCTGCTCTCATTGGTTAGCTGGTCGGCTCTGTTTTGATTGGTCAGCCTCTTCAGCCCACGTCGCACTGTCCCGAAATTGACACACGAATATGGAATTGTGAATTTCGCACGAAGATGGCCCCGAACTTGGTCAACAGCCTACAGAAGGACACACGATGGCACCCGAACCACACACTCAGTCATGTTGTTTCCATAGCAACAACAACTTCCTGTCAAGAGCGTAAACTCGCCTTCAAAATAAAAGCATCTAAATAAAACAGGAAGTTAACCTAAATTACATTTAAGATATACAACTGCAGCGAAAGTAACAAGAACAATGTAATATCCTTTTCAGTTTCACAGAACACAAATTGTACTATAATACGATGGCTACACGACAGCATTGCGAGGGCTTCACGTAGTCGTGTTGCCTTCCTAAGACAATCGGGCAGCTTCTTGTTTCCTTTGTATTGTCTTCGTGAGGCGAAAAATGCCCGATGGCACCAATGATCACACGAAGTAAAGACGAAGATCACACGATTTGAAAATATGCCCTCACGATGGCCTTACGAAGGGCAACATGGACACACGAATTCAACACGATAATGAGTAAGTAACATGTAATGAACTTTCGCAAGGTCTTTCGGCAATTTTTTGGCATGCCAAAGATTTTGCCACGAAGTTGATGCTGGAGCCTGAGAAACTCCACCGGTGGTCATACGATGGCTGAATATGCCCTCACGAATGGCCCGATGTTGTTACGATCAGAGCCAAATTTGAACATTTCCTTTATCGTGTGTCCATCTGGTGTCAATTTCGGGGACAGCGTGACTCAGGCTTTGTCCTGCCCCTTAGCCTATCACATACTATGTGTTTGAGCACTAGCCAATAGAAGCACGAATGTTACATAGTGATGTTACTAAAACAAGGGGGGGATTGTGTGGGAGAGAAACTCCCTCTGGAGGGATGTACATGAATAAAAACCCTCTATGTACAAAAACCTATATGACACTCCAGGAAAGGTAAAGCCCAAAAAGCATAGGGCTGAAAACTTGCTTTTACTTTGGTCTTTTGTTTTTATTCTACAGTGCTGTTAACGAGCCCTTTCTTCACTTTAAATGTACTTGTACATTACTAGAATCTGTAGATGTTAATCATCATTTAATTGACCAATCAGGGGTACAAAGGATGAAGAAGAGGGAGAGCAGGAAGGGAAAAAGTCGATAAGAAGATGTTGTCAAAGAGGAACAACTGAAAAGAAAAGCTTGAGGTAAGAGAGATCAAGGAATTAGACTCTGGTCCGATCCTTAGTTAATATACAATGTTTACTGATGGCATGTTTTGTTGACATGTGCAATGTTTCCTTTGACCTAGTGCATTTTAGTGATACACTGTAAACAACGACACCTCTTTCACCTTATATGCACAATATATTCTGTATCTCAATCTATACCACCATCTCCTCCCATTTCAGAAGTGGATATGATACTGTAGATCTAATCAGTAAATCCAAGGACACACTCGAGGATTAAGGGGCCAATTTACACCAGATGTGTTCATCCTGACAGATGGAGGGGATATCTTGATCAGAGGCTCGGTCGGGGCTGATTGTCAACACAGATTATCGGGTAATGTGAGGATTTCAGAGAATCAATCTTAACGGGCCCAATCGATTTACAGGCTGATATGAGCTTTTCTGGATAACACCATGTGTTTGATATTTTAGAGCATGACATCCACACCGGTCCTAAGGTGTGTGATGATCAGGGTTTGGAGGGTCACTTTAAAAATGCATTCTGTTATAATTACAAGTTACCTGATTACTTTACTTTTTGATTACATTGATATCAAATGCAATGCAGGATACAAGATAATAGAAATATCAATTAGGTGTATTTTACTTACGTTTTGTATTGAAGACAACAGAACAATGTGACCTTAGAAAATAAAAATATATTTAGAATCAAAATTTATATTATTTATAGGAAAACCTGCTTTTCATTAAGCATATTAATATACACCAAGAATGAAACACATGAGCACATACTACAGTTTAAAAAAGCTGACAGAAAATGCTCCATTTATACACACAGTTAAGCTCACACACACTATTTTATGAACATAGGTTCACCTGCTGAGTTAAAAACAGAACAAATGAACCAAAGAAAGTGAAAACCATAAAACAGTTTCAGGCAGTCGGCGTATAGATTCACACTTACAGTATTAGCCCTGTGTGAAATAGAGTTACCTGCAACAGAGGTCAGGAGTTATCCCCACCACACAACTCATAATTATTGCTTAGCGACATTTTGGTGAAGATAGATTAAAGATTAAAATAGTCTAATTTGCCCACAGGATTACACCAGTGTTTGCTCGGTCCTGTATGTATCGGGGGATAACAGATGCGGTAAATATTTGCTCATACCTCATCTATTCCGCCCAGAGTAACAAACACGAGAAATGTAAACTGTTTGGCAGATGGCGTTATCAAAATTCAGGAAGGAGTATAGTGTTTCTTCAGTAAAACGCTGCGACACACAAAACCATGTATCAAAGAAGGGAAGCAGATTCTGCTTTGAAATGACTTGGACTTTGTTGGAATGTGTATTGATTTGTTTGTTTATAGTCTTTATTTTGCACCGCTTTTCAATTGTATTTCCTCGTATTGTACTTGTCCAAAGTTTCTTTACATACACAAGGGACGGGACAACAAAAGAAAAAAAGAAAAACCAGCCATTCCTCAGACTTGGAATAGCACGATATCTTTGATGCATGCCTTTGTTTGCAAACCAATTTCACCGAAAGCCAAAGTGCTACGAGAGCAAACAGAAACCATTTCCCTCCAAGTGGTGTTTCCGTGGAGAGGCACAGGGCAATTTATAGCTCGGCATGACAAATGGGTCTGTATAAACCACGCAGCTTTACACGTTTGATGGAGTCAGGAATGTAAAGAGTTTGGATTGTGAATATTCATTCCAGGGACACACACCATTTATCTGTCTGGCAGGCAGACCACTGGGTGGATATCAACTCCCTTGTTTTATCATTTGCGGTGCATCTTGTCTGTAGGCGGTCTCTCCCTCCCTTCATCTTGTCTGCAGCCGATGGAAGTGCTCCTATCTGACCCAGATCACAGAAATGAGTTTTTCAACCCAAAAGCATTCTGGAGACAATTCCCCGGCCAAGAAATGGAAATAAACCATCAGCTGAAGCATCAGATAAGGCAGGAACAATCAGTCATTGTATGCGTGTAAACATGCATTTCTGAGTGTGTGTGTTTGTGTGTATAAGTGTGCCTTTGCTTCGGCCTACATGTGTGATGAAGTACCACAGATGCTATCAGGCTAATTCCTCTGTCGGGGCCTTTGACTAGGCTGAGTGCATCTCCATGGTAATTCTGCCCTCAGAGTGTTTGTCCTCCTCAAAGCTGAGAGACACAACACAACAAAGGGAGGGAGAATGGATAAGAGAAACACACACACACACACACACACACACACAATTGGGGGGAAATGAACACTGAGAGCATGTTAATGTTATCGGATGTTGTGGAGTGCAGGTGATCAAGCCCAGAGGAGTCAGTGAGAGTCCGAGCAGATTGTGTGTGTGTGTGTGTGTGTGTGTGTGTGTGTGTGTGTGTGTGATCCCGTTTTATCAGTGCTGGGAAACCTGGCAGTTGTGAGTGTGTGGATTACACAATCATTATATTCAACTTCCTTTCCTTAACACATGCTGAGTATAAATTATTTCCCACTAGGCCTGGCTGAACACACACACACACACACACACACACACACACACACACACAGAAAGGGCCGCACATATTACACAATCTCCCTGTGCTGGAAGGTAAATGATTTCTAAAATGTTAAAATAATAATGGTAATTTCTATATTGAAGCAAAATATAAATTACCCTCGATAACCTCTATTGGGGCCATTGAGGACAGAAATACCAGAAACATTATTTATTCTTCTCCCATTTACATATGCAAGTGAACTATGTTGAAAACCACACACACATCCAAGTGCAATGTCTTTATCTGAAAAACTCTACTATAAAATGCTTTGACTATTCAAATATAGGAGCCTTAACATTCTTGTGTAGAGCTGATAAGATCTGCCTCCCAGTAGCTGAATTAAATTCAATGAATAACCAGAATCATGTTTGATTTCTCTTGTTTTTTAACCAACCGACAATTGGTTCTGAACAGAAATACATTCCATTATTCTGAGAGGTCTGCATATTTGAATAGACATTGCATTGTGTTTTTGAGCAGATTTTAACTGCTTCAATGCGTCTTGCCCAGGGACACAACGGCATGCTGACTGCAGTGGGGTTTGACCTGTGACACCCCTGATCCCAACACCAGCGCACAACCCACGGCCATCATCATCATCATCATCATCATTTTATTCAGTTATTTTGGTTGTATTAGATCATCTTATTTCTTGTACTGTAGCAGTATCAATACCAGACTGCTTTTACAAGAGAGCTGACTTGAAGAACATTTACAAAGCGCTAATTGCTTTCATGCCGTCATAACACCTTTTAAATGACAAGCATTCAGAGAGGGAGGCAGAAAGGCTGCAGGAGGCCAGAAAAGGAGCCAAAGATAAAGACACATACTGCGGGATTATGTCAGAAAAAGTCTGCATTAAAAGTGATGTACTTTATGATGCTAAATGGAGTTGGAAGACTGTCAGTCTCCAGCCATGCTGCTTGATGGAACTGACACTTGGGCTTTTATTGTAGTCCTAAAAAAAGAAGTTCTGTCCCGTAAATCATCCTTTCCTGGAAGCTGTTTTAAAACTTTAGGGATATCTTTCTGACTTCTGCTGTGGATTTATGTCTTTTGAGAGATTCAATGTGTCTTCAGGTGAGTGTGAGGACACACAGGTACATGTGCGTGTCCTTCCCAATGATTAATGTTGTCAAAGGGTCTGAAGAGAGATTTCCTGTGTGTCTGTCTGCAGTCTCAAAGGGTGTATGCATTCATGTGCCAGACTTATATCAAAGATTTTCTTCAGTGCCTTTTCAAAAATGTAATTCTGATTTGTGTTGTGCTTATATTTACTTTCAAGCCTTCACAGTTTTTCTTTCTTGTGACGTTCTCTTTGTTCTAACCTTCTTTAGGTTTCGTTGTCAAGGAGAGATGTCTTTATGTTCCTCAGAAGTCTTCAAATCCACTTTGACCTTCCTTTGAAGTAGAACTCAAGCAAAAAAGTGAATAAGGTTCTCAAAAGCATCACCTGGATAGTTTTACTTAGTTTGTAATGTTTTTCTTTCATTTTGTATTTAGTCAGGTCTTTCATTTTCATCAACTATGATTTTACTTTAACCTGAAATGAACTGCAAGATTGTACTTGTATTGAATTGATGAGATATAACTCTCAGCTGGTATATGTTGGGAAACATTGCTTTGACATTGTATATATTGGCACTACCAGAAGCTCCGAATGGAAAACTAAAGACTGGCTCAAGATAGAAGTGTTCATGTTTTTACATTTCCTGAAGGCCACTGCGGCTCTCTAAAACTCTTGTGAAATTCCGATACTGAAAATATGTACAAATGACATTACATTCCATGTCATTTGTTAGACGCTTTTATCCAAAGCGACTTACGTACATTCAGTACTGTAGACAATCCCCACAGGAGCAATTTGGGGTGAAGTGTCCCAGGGACATAACAACATGCTGACTGTGGTGGGACTCGAACTTGCTATCCGCTGATTCGAAGTCCAGCACACAAATATAAATATACACTGAACAAAAATATAAATGCAACACTTTTGTTTTTGCTCCCATTTTTCATGAGATGAACTCAAAGATCTAAAACATTTTCTATATACACAAAATAACCATTTCTCTCAAATATTGTTCACAAATCTGAAAAGATCTGTGATAGTGAGCACTAGGGGGGGGAGTGTGTGGGAGATACATTCTCTACGGAGGGAACCTTTTAGCCTTTGCGGACTATTTACAGCAGGGGTGGGGAACCTCCGGCCTCCGGGCCGTATACGGCCCGCGAGACAATTTGGTACGGCCCTCGAGGTAATTTATAAACACACGCAAAAAAGAAAAAAATTTAAGAAATCTAGACCGCAACAAAATTAAACAAGCGAGTGCCTGTTTTTTCTGGCCAAGGTCAGGGTCGTTGAATACAACACCAGCCTAACGTGTCATCACGTGGTATATGTCTCGACCATGGTCTCGACTGACAGGGGTGGCAGTTCTGACAGAGAGCACCAGAACGCTGCTCCGGCACTTCAGAAATTGCAGTACCGATAAGGAGCCGTGCACATGCCGCAGTTTCTGAGTGTCTGTGTCTTTAGTTGAAAGCCCAGTGGCGATCTGTTCATCTGTCATACTGATCATTAGGGTCAATAACGTTGTTGTTATTAGCATCTGGTTAGCTAGCTATGCTAACGAATATAAGAAGGTTTTCTACAACCAGTGAGGTAAAGGCACATCTTTATATATAATAAGAGAATAAAGTAAACAGGTATAAAATACTATATGACAGTAAAAAAAAGTTGTTATTAATAAAGAAGAATACAGTTTGAAAGGGGAGTGATTTGTAAAATATTCATAAAGAAAAATAAATCTGCTTCCAGTTCTGTTTCATATATGGATGTTGAGAGATGTATCCATAGATCTCCTGATGTTGCTCTCAAAGTGCACCAGATTGATGCTTTTAACTTCAACATTTAAAAAAAAATCTTCCCGGGGGAGTATGACTAGAATAGAATAGTGTAATGTCATTATACATGTACAATGAGATAAATGCTTCTCCCTTTCAAGGGTGCCATCAAAACAAAACATCACAACATAAGACAACAAAATACACGCATACCTAGGAATAAGGGATAAAGGAATAAAGAGTAAAGTGCAGTAATTATTTCCGGGAGTATAAAAATAAAATCTGTAATGTAATAAATAATAATAATAGTATGTATTTTTATAATAATAGTAATGATATATATGTATATGTATGTACAGAGTCACATTGATTCACATGTCAGGTGTTAAGAGCAATGATGGCTCTTGGGAAAAAACTGTCTTTGAGTCAGTTTGTTTTAGATGTGATACACCTGTAGCGCCTGCCGGAGGGCAGCAGGTTGAACAGGTGAAAGCCGGGGTGTGAACTGTCCTTGATAATGTGTTTGGCTCTACTGAGGCAGCGGGAGGTGTAGATGTCCATCAGGGAGGGGAGAGGGCAGCCGATAATCCTCTGTGCTGCTTTTACGACTCTCTGGAGCCTCATCCTGTCGGCCTCAGTGCAGCTGGCGTACCACACTGTGATGCAGTATGTCAATAGGCTCTCGATGGTGGAGCGGTAGAAGGTCACCAGCAGCTTAGTGGCCAAGTTGTTCTTCCTGAGCACCCTCAGGAAGTGCAGACGCTGCTGGGCCTTCTTGATGACAGCTGTGGTGTTGTCCTTCCAGGAAAGGTTGTTGGTGATGAGGACGCCGAGGAACTTGAAGGTGTGGACCCTCTCCACACACTCGCCGTTAATGTCGAGGGGAGCGAGGTCGGTGGTATTCCTCCTGAAGTCTACGATGATTTCTTTGGTTTTTGTGGGCTTCAGTGCCAGGTTGTTCACTGAACACCACGCTGAGAGCTTCAGTACCTCACTCCTGTAGGCCGACTCGTCTCCTCCTGAGATGAGCCCCACCACAGTGGTGTCGTCGGCAAACTTGACGATGATGTTCTCTGGGTGGGCTGGACTGCAGTCGTGGGTGTAGAGCGAGTACAGGAGAGGGCTCAGCACACAGCCCTGAGGAGAGCCGGTGCTGAGAGTGTGGGTGGAGGAGTGATGGGGGCCAAGTCTCACACGCTGGGGGGCGGTTAGTGAGGAAATCTTTGATCCAGGAACAGGTGGGTGGGGGAAAGGTTTGACAGTTTGCAAACTAGAATGTCCGGGATGATTGTGTTGAACGCTGAGCTGTAGTCAATAAAGAGCAATCTGACATAGCTCCCACGATGCTCCAGGTGGCTCAGTGCAGAGTGGAGAGCTATGGCGTCTTCAGTGGATCCATTTGCTCTGTAGGCAAACTGATGTGGGTCGAGGGTGGGGGGAAGGCAGGCCTTTCTGTGATGTAACACCACCCTCTCAAAACACTTCATGATCACAGGTGTAAGTGCAATGGGGCGGTAGTCATTAAGGCTGTCTGTGGTTGCTTTCTTAGGAACAGGGATGATAGTGGCAGTTTTAAGGCAAGGTGGGATAACAGCGAGGTCAGGGAGAGATTACAAATGCTGGTGAAGACCTGTGAGAGCTGGTTGGCACACGCTCTGAGCACCTTCCCAGGTACTGCATCTGGGGTTCACTGCTTTGAGCACCCGTCTCACATCATGCTCCTCCACAGTAAGTGGGGGGGGTGCTGTAGGCGGTTGGGGGCTGGGGTGGAGTTGCTGATTGCTGCTGTGGTGTCTCGAAGCGAGCAAAGAAGCAGTTCAGTTCCTCTGGTAGCGACACGCTCGAGTCCCCAGTTGCTGTGTCACACCCCCTGTAGTTGGTAATGTTCTTAATGCCCTGCCACACCTGCCTAGGGTTTGTTGCTTGTGAGGTGGTCCTCAATCCTTGACTTTTGTAATTCCTCTCTTCAGGTCGGCTCGAGCAGCACTGTAGAGAGCTCTGTCCCCTGACCTGAAGGCTGAGGCCCCCGGACCCCCCTAGAGGAGGTTAGGTCCCCCCCCCTACTTAAATCAAGTTCACATGGATAGGAAACTAAATACATATGCACACATCTTGTGTCCATATCTTTCTGTGTTGGTGGTCATGCCACACCGTGCACGTGCATGCATGCTTTTTATTTGCACAGAATGAAATGAATGGGCTGTGATTTTAGTTTTTTTAAGCAGAGGTCAATAATGTGTACGGCCCTCTGAGGATATTGTAAACATTGAAATGGCCCTTGAGGGGAAAAAAGGTTCCCCGCCCCTGATTTACAGGCACACAAAACACACTAAGGGGAAAAACCCCCAACACATAATAGGGAGAAAGAATAATTATCATCAGTCTCTGTTTGTATTTGCTCTTCTGTATGTGTGTACGCTTTACTCATCTGTGCTGTCCAGCGCACGCGTGTGTGTGTATTTGTGTATGTGTACAATCTGGCACAGTAGTACTGTTAGCACAGCTGTCCAATCCAAAGACACACAGGAGGCGGGACACAGGTGTCACATCAACAAACCACATCTATAATTATTGGGCTGTGTTTGCCTCATTGGCAGTGTGTGTCTGTCTGCGTGTGCCAGCGTCTGTATGTTAATACAAGCAGCAAACCGTATCAGATGTATCAGATAGAAAAGAGCATGAGAAAGCATCACATAAGACTAGTGAGACAAAATAAAAGCATACATGGATTTGCCTTGATGACACATTATACTTGTGGCTGATGGAGAAGGATGAGTGGTGCAGTGATAGCTTATTTAGCACAGAAGCTAGCATCGCAAGGGCTCCTTTGCCAAACATGGGATCTTTCCAATGCATTTGGAAATATGCACAAAATAATCTCTGTGGCAAACACGCATGTCTGAAGTTTAACTGGTTTAGTTCAGCAGCATCATTTCCACATATTAACACCACTTTATGAGTAAAGCAAACTTTAGACTATAATCGACATTACGGTCACATGACTGTGCATTACCACCGCTAAGCTAAAGGCGGCTAATGTTCGATTAGTTGTGTATTTGTCACGTGCCATTTTTCCGACACTTGAAAGATAATCAGGTTTTTTAATGTTGTATTTTATTTGTATTTGTACCCTAACCCTATCTCTTAAGCCAGTGTTAACACAGAACAATGTGAGGCTTGTAACTACAAACGTGTTGACTTTGATACAAGGGAACCAGAAGTGATAACATATTGACCCTTCCTAGTCATTTCAATGTACTCATTCCTGCAGCACTCCATGTCACTCCAATATCATAATTACCTTGGAGTCTCCATGATTACCACCCCCTTGAGGTATGTAGATCTGACCCCAATGGCTTGATTATTACTTCAGGGGCTATTACTGTCCCTTGCCAACACATCAAGGGACATTTATAACGGAAGCTCTGGACTCTGACTCCTACCTCCAGAGGGTCAATCGGGACTGAGGTTTGTCATAGGAGGACAACCCATGGGTCTTTGCCCTCTTGTTCTCATTATTACATACCGCTGTGTGATATTCATGCACATCTGTCCCCATAGGCCTTTGAGGAGGTATTTGACGTCGATAAAGGTCATGATCTACGCATTTAATACAAATCTGTTATTACTAGAGAGTTTGAATGGTTATGTAAAATACTGAATGGAATCATTTCGCATTTGTACCTCTTGTTATCCTGAATAATACATCTTCACACATTTAAAAATGGTGCTAAAACCCATTCTCCTGTTACTGTTTCCAGCGGGTCCTGCAGCACTGAGATGTGTCTTATTTGGGGAAGCTGCATGGCTATGTGCTACAAGGCTTTTTATTAATGAGGGTCATTTTATTGTGTATGAAGGAATTGTGGAAAACCATGACACAGTATCCTGCATCTGCTTAATTAGACTGAAATATTTTAAACAATCATGCAATCAATCATCCCTTCATGCAGGTTATAATTTAGTTTTTTGTTCTAATTGTTCAAATTGAGAGGTGCTGAATCAACAATTTGGCAACATCACTTTAAAACATTTAGCATTCTACAAAGAGGTATTTTTGTAATTTAGCCTATCCTCATTACCATTTCAAAATATGATCATTATAATCATTTTTGTTCAATTAAACTGCTTTAGTTTGAGCTACAATAGGTGTCTTTTTTAATGAGGTCCTATTTAGCTTTTGGGGATTTTTCCCTTTGTGCATGTAAATGGTCTGCAAAGGCTAAAATCCCTATAGTATCTCTCCCTGCATGAAACGCCTTGATGGGGCTCCTTAATTTAATTTAACATAGTGACATCACCACTAACTAGCTGACGATCCAACACATTGTACGTGATGGGCTAAGGAGCCAGACCTTAACCTAAGCCGGCCTCTTCAGTCTGAGGGTGAAAGACCTTTTTGAACATTAAAATATTTGGACATAGAGACACAACATACACATATAAATCTGATAATGGGCTTCATATGTACTCTTTGAGTCAGTTTGATCAGAATTCGTGGTCCATAAACATTTTTTAAGCTTTCTCCTCACTGTATAAACCCTCACCTCACTGCACATTGTCTGAACACTTGCATTCACAGCATTTGCCATTGTGAGTTACCAAAGAGTAACCTAGAATCCATTTTTACACACCCATTAAACCTGGAGTGCCCCCCTACCACTGGCACATTGAGTCTGGTAGATTTGCCTTGGCAGGTATTCAGTGACCTCTTCATGGCCGCAGACGTTTCCCCCCTCCGCTCGCAATCAGCAGTTATCTCTTTTCTCTCCTCTCATTGTGTAATGTCCCGATGCTCAATCCACCTCTTCTCACCAACAGGTGTCACAGCAGAATGAACTGCGGGGAATTGAGTCCAGAGATTGGTAAGACAGCGAGGGAGGAACGGCGGGTATGTGAGTGATAAAAGTGTTTCCAGTTGGGGGTGTATGTGTATTGTTTATGAGTATCTGTGTGTGTGTGTGTGTGTGTGTGTGTGTGGTGTGGTGTGTGTGTGTGTGTGTGTGTGTGTGTGTGTGTGTGTTTGTGTGTGTGTGCATTAAAGGCCAAGCCATGGGTTTTTCAAATTATTTAAACCCCCTGCCTCTCAAACCCTGCTGGGACAAATGGAAATTTAAACCAACCACTTCTAGAAAGCTGTTTTTCCTACCCCAGTGGCCTGCTCTCACTCTCACTGGCTGTAGCTAACAAGGCAATTGACAGGGTGATATGAGCACCATTTCCATTCTGGCATTTCCTAATGTTAAACACCAGAGTAATCAACAAGCTGCCTGCCTTCCTGTCCGTGTCCCCCACTCTCCCTCCCCTCCACACCGACGCTCGCTTGCTCTTTCCGTCTCCGCTAGTGTTCGTTTAACACATCCGTATTGGATTTCCTAATGCCTACAGCCAAGCAAGTGGCTTGTGCAGCTCACATCTGGACCAGACAAGGCCAATTTATGTTTGTATGAGTCTCTGCACCTGCCTATGTGTGAGATAGAAAGGGAATGTGACTGTGACAGTGTGTTCTTTTTTTATTTGATGTGTCTTTGCTAGCGCGTATCTCCACTGTTGTATTACACGGACAAGTTCAATTTGTGTCAGAGGAATGACATTGAAATCATGGCGCATTACTTTCAGAAACTACAGTATGCATACACCTGGGGACTTTGTGTTGTGTTGCATACAGGATTACCAGATGCATATAGGTCAGGGAGGCTGGGGGAGGGAGAGTGAAGAAAGGGAGGCGAATGTGCACATGCATACATGTAAATAAGAGATGGAAAAAAGGGAAGGAAACAATACAAGATGTGTGTGTGTGTGTGTGTTTGTGTCATGAGGGGTTACATGTCCCCAAGAAGTTTCATGCTTTTACAAATGTTACATGTTGTCTTTAAAGTCACAGCAAGTTATATCTGGTTGTAGACATATCCTACACTTAATGTACCTTGTTACTTCATCCTTGTCTTTACTGTTGGACAATGAGTCCGTAGACCAGAACACCAACACAGACAATACCATTTCGTAATGCAATTCACACTATGCTACAACATTGTACTGACTGCTTATTCTTTTTTTATTAACTATCCAATACTGTATCAACAATGTTGTAAAATAACAATATATACACTGCTATTTGCTTCTATTTTCCTTCCGGCAGCTTTTTCATTATTATTACTGTGTTTGTGTTCCACTTATTATTACATTACATGTCACTTGTTAGACGCTTTTATCCAAAGCGACTGACATGCTCAACACTGTGGGCAATCCCCACAGGAGCACTTTGAAGAGTCTCAGGGACACAACGACATGCTGACTGCAGTGGGGTTTTATAGTCCTGCTACTTATCTGAAGCGGTCCCAAACAAGCATTATGCGAACCCCAACCCTAACCCTAACAAACGTTTTATTCTTTAAATAATTATGCAACAAAATATCATAAAATTCTCTATTTTCCCTGGATGACGTCATAATTTTCAACTATTTTCATAACTTGAAACATGATGTAAAAACAGAAAGAAAGTATGATAAGTGTAGACACAGGGATAAGCATTCATTTTTCAGTGGTGTATTTGTTGTTTATGTACAGTTTGTTTATCCCCGCTAATTACTGCGACTCGGGATGTTTCTATTTCCAATGTGCCTTACTTTCATTTTTGTCCTCCATGCCTGCCAAACTGTCAACCTGAAGTTTGTAAAAATGAGGCATCAAGAATCCTCATAATGCGCGAGAAGCTCCTGATCTCTTCCATGGAAAGTCTTCTCTCTGTTGATGGTGTGTAGATTAGACGGCGAGTATGTTATTAATGAGCGGGATTACACCCAGCCGTCGCTAACCGGATTATGGTTTAATACATAATAAACATATGTCCTGTGCTACCCAGTTCTCCTCCTTATTCCCTTCCATCTATCTCTTCATCCTCTCTTCTGTCTGTTCTTGATGTAAACAAAGCTGACCAATCGAGGCGTTTCAGGCAGGGGGAGAGAAACTCCCTCTCGGGTGAACTTCGAGATTTTAGCCTTTGCAGACCATTTACATGCACACAAACCTATAGAACACACTACAGGAAAAAGAAACCCCCCAAAAGCATAATATGGCCTTTTTAAGATTCACATAGAATGAACAAAGAATCAATGTTGAGTTATTGATGGCTCATGGCGCAGCAGGAGGTAGAGAATGACACCATCAGAAATAGAGAGCAGTTCATTTTGACAACCCAATTACTTCTAGCTGTGATTTGACTTTGAGATTTGACTGATTAACCCCATTATAAGAAAGACAGATAACCAAATGATTGTGGAAAGAAAGAGGAGATTGTTTCTAGCAGACAGCGGGAGGCTCTAGCTTCCAGCGTTCGGCAAATGAACAGAAGAGAACAGACATGGAAAGAGGAATTAAACAAAGACAGAATGATAGGGACTGAAAAGAGCTTGAGAAAAAGGTAGTGGGGATGGCATCAATACCTCAGTATGTGTCTGCTATTCGGCTTTTTTCAGACATTGGGGATGCCCTTTCTTCTTCTCTCTTCCACTCTTGTAGTTTCAATCATATTTTTGGTTATAGTCCTTCTTATTTCCTTGACTCCTTCCCTCTTTTACCTTTTCACCTCTGTCTCTCCACTGCTGTGAGGATTACAGCATTGGCTTAGGCAAAAAGGCCTAACACAGGGCTTAAGTGGCCAGAACCAAACTAAATCAAACATTTCGCTGACGGGATGCCGCGGTAATCCTCCCATTTTATTCTTGTTTTTCTCTTGCCTTCCCCCCCCCCCTTTTATTTAAAAAGCCTTCCCTCTTGTATGCCTTTAATCAGGGCTTTGTTTTTAAAGTGGTGTCCACCAGCGGATCTCCTCTCATATTAATTGGCTTTAAAATACAAGTAAGTAAGTCTGTTTGGTTTATGGGTAATGAAGGAGGGTTCAATGTAAGCTGAGTGAGGAATAACTACTTTTGTCTGTTAAAAGCATAGACTGTATATATAGGTTAAAAGACATGAGGCGCATTCACACCGCAGTACTTTTCCCACAAAGGTTCATGCGAACTTAGTTCATGCAAACTCTTTAGTTCGCATGAACTTCTTCTTCTGCTTTGGGTTTACTGGCAGGCTACAAACAACTTCACGGCGGATACTGCCGCCCAAAGTCCCCGGCCGGAAGTCCCCGGAGTTGTAAGAGGACTTCAGTAGAAGTTGCTGGGACTCCCAGCAGCTTCTACTGAAGCCTTCCGAGTAAATCGCCAGAACGCCGACACCTCCTCATCTCCACCGCTCCCATGTTTTATTTTGTGTTGCCATAAGTTAGTCTCTCTGCGTTTCTGCGCTGGGCTAATGCTAATGCTAATAATGCTAATGCGAGGATAATAAAATGGCGGCTTCACAAAACTTTTTGGAAGTTTTACGGGGCGTGGTTGCAATCCGCCCAGCCAATCAGAAATATAGCTCTTTTCTCACAAAAGAGCCGCTCGAAAGTCCCTGCTCTCTAGCAGGGACTTACGAGCGGCTCTTTTGTGAGAAAAGAGCTATATTTAGTACCGGCTCTTTTTGGTGTGAACGCGATAAAAGAGTTCACTGAACTAAGTTCGCATGAACCTTTGTGGGAAAAGTACCGCAGTGTGAATGCGCCTATGCACAGTGCACTGCAAGAAGAGTCCATCTTAAAACAAGTATAATACTAAAAATACTATGTGTGCCCCAAAATATTGGAGGAAGTAAAAGTATTTATTTTATATTTAACATTTGGGTTTAAAGTGCATGTGTAAATGGAGGGCTGATATAAGGATGACACTTTGGTCCAAAATATGTTACAATGTTACAGCCCCATGAATTTGTCTTCCAATTAGTAAGTATTGTTTTGTGATACTTACAAATGATATGTTATTTCTGTCACAATCTTTATTTGTTTCCTGTTTTATTTAGAAATGTGGTCACCCCTTGTCTTATGTCTGTTTGTACTTCCTGTTTCTGTGTTTCCCGCCTGTTTGAGTATCAGATTATTTTCACCATGTATTTTTCCTGCTCTAGCTTGTGATTGATTCTGCGTGTGTTTAGGTTCTGGTTTTCGGTCACTGTCAGATCCTTGATTTTTTATGTTCATTGGAGCGGTTCTGTTCCGTTTGGTTTGCCGTGTCCTGCTCTCGTTTGCCTCGAAAATCTACTATTAGATGTATTTTCTTTAAAGTTATTTTGTGACCTGCACTTGGGTGACCTTCCAGTGTGACAATTGATTTGGAAATGTATGTCGGGATTTCAGTTCACCATTGAAATAAATATAAAAATCTGACCTTAATGGATCCTGGGGTGGGGTCAGTCACTGTGGTTTAAAAAAAAAAACAGTTTTTCATTGAAGCCCAAATGCTGAATAAAAACTGTGTGCGGTTAGGAAAAAGATTCTCAGAGTTTGTGCTAAATTGTGTTCAATCAAGCAAGAATAGAGTGATTAAAATATATGGGCAGTCATAACCGGGGTGGTACATAATGGCACTGAATAAATGGACATGCTGATAGAAATGAGAGGGGATATTAGTCAACAGTGGTGGTGAATCTGGGTTTCTATGGTTTGTGACTGCCTGGAAACTGATCTTGTGTCATTCAATCAGCATGAATGCGTAGAGCCAACATGGCACCCTCCAAACAGGACAGATGGTTACCAAATTGGACCGCACAGAATTCACCACATGCATTGGAAAAAGGAATAGGAGACATTTGGAAAAAGACAACATGAAAATATAAGATTGAAATGTAGCAAACTGTAGCTTTCCATTAAGATGTTACGTTTAGAAGTTGGTCAATATTCATGTGTGGAATGGGTTGGTTTTAATTGGGGCTATATTTGGATTAGGGTTAGGGTTAGGGTTGGAGGTTCAGAGTTGTGACAGTGTGCGTGAAATTAAATGATATGTTTGTAGTGTGTGAAGTTGACTTTACCAGTGTCTGAATATGTGTTATGCTGGTTCTTTGGTCTGAAAGAAGTGGTTATCTACTGGTAGAAATGTGTGTTGTGGGAGTGCTGTCAACACTGGGAAATGTTTGAGAGTGTTATTGTTGATGGTGGTATTGTTGCTTTGATGGTGGAGGGGAAGTTGTGGAGAACAGTTCAATGGGGCAAAGTAAATGTCAACACTTTGGAACGTAATGTGTGATTGGTGGAGGAGAGCTGTGAGTTCTTATGGTGTGTTTGGGTGCCGGTTCCTGTTACTGAGTCCAATGGAGAAGATGACCAGTGTGGCTAACCCTTTATTCTTGGGTTCAATGTGTGTGGATGGGTTTAGAATTTGACAATATTTAGTTGTTTTAGGGTTAGGGTTGGAGTTGGAGGTTCAAGGTTATGACTTGTTTGCACTAGCCTAAAGATCTGTGGTTGGTTGTGTATTTACATGTGACGTTTGTAAAGTTGAATACAGAGTTGAGACTGTGTTGGGCTGTTTATTTGGTCCAAAATATGTTCGTGTCTATTGTTAAAAATGTATTTTGTGGGAGTGCTGTCAAATCTAGGAAGTTTTGGAGCATTTTGATGTACATGGTGGTGATGTTGCTTTGATGGTTGACAGGAAGTTTTATGGTGAGTTTGGGTTCTGGTTCCTGTTACCGAGTCCCATTAGAAGATGACCAATTGGGCTTATCCTATATTCGTGGGTGTAATAGATGTGGGTGGGTTTTGATGGTGCAATAATTATTTGGGTCAGGGTTACGATAAGAGGTACATCTGGGAAACAGACCCCCTGCTGAGTTAAATGCTCAAAGATGCCAGAAATGAAGGGGAATGTCAGAACAAGAGAAGCAAAGAACGATGAAAAATGAGGCGGTCAGTTTGGAAGTGAGAAAGCACAAAGGCAATGATTCGGCAAACACACAGACAATAAAAAGGAAAGCCAGGCCTCGAAATCCCTCCGGGCTACTGTGTGAAGGCTAAATGTCTACCTTGTAAATGGAAGAATGAAACCAACCCCCCTCTATATTTTTAACACTAAACACTTCCTCCATCTTTCTCTTCCCATCCCCTGCCTCTGTATTAGAGAATGTCATGTAAAGAGGCTGCTGCTCTGCATGTGCTATGATAACAAGGTGTCAGAATTCCTTTGGGATATATATGCATTACTGGAGGCTGCTCATCGGATAACATCATCAGATAAGGAAAATACGGCGATGTGGAGGAGAAAGAAAGGGAAGGGAGAGGGCCACACAGACACAATCCCACTACACTAGTAAGTTGTAAGAGGAACTTAGACATACATGCAAACCAGTGGCGATCACAACTGGACCTTCTGTAGACACAGAGAAGGACAAACAAATCAACGTAACTGTTATAGTACAGATCAACAACACGGATACGATTCTCATTTATTCATTTTATATACATTTTATTTATATAATTAAATCGATTTTTTGTTTGTTTTATCTGAGTGTTCCAGGGTATTCTCTGAACACCTTGAAGGCCCTGACGGTTCGCCACTGATGCACACATATATGCAATGTAAGCACAACTGGACAGAAATATAAATATACAAACAACCAAATGTGTAAGAACACATAGAGGCAGAGGCTTCGTAGGCAAGATGGTTGGCATTTTTAACATTAAAGAGCACATCACTAGAAGATGTTGTCTGCATTGGACAATTGCATATCTTCCACTTTACATTTAGTGCCATGTACCCATCTATTTCTTATTTCCATCCCCTTCTTCTTCTGTTTCAGGTTGATTTTCTTTCTAGACTTTCTGAATGTTTACATTTCAGCCACCACAGTCCACAGTAGGGAAGGGAGGAGATGATACACTTCATTTCCATTTTAACGCACTTAAATGTGTTAAAATACAGCCGGTGTTTACCCAGTATATAGTATTTTTAGTTATCTCACCATTATTATGATAATTATACTGCAGGGCTTTGCAGAACTACTGCTGTTTTTGTTCAGGCGATAAGGGCGACTAACACTTACACTGTTCCTTTAAATCCATGCTGATCATGATAGATGAAATCCCACCATCTTTTCTTGTCTTCCATTTAAACAAGTATCTCTAGACAGTATGGGGGACATAAAGAACGCTCACCTGGGAGCATCCCACCGGGCACTCAGACAGCTGTTCATTTAAAAGATAGATTACAGCTTCATTTACAAACTGTAATTAATACACAACTTCCCATACACGGCGGAGAGGGACAGAAATAAAACAATAACACATCTCCACATCCTGGCAGCTGGGGAAATTATACATATGTTAATGCCTGATCATAAAAGTGTATCTACTTAGAATGTTTCTCAAAGTAAAAAGCATTGCAGGGAAAGTTAGAAACGCATCTGTAGTATAATTAAGGTAAATAGTGTTTCATTTTCTTAGCCAGACAGGAGAGATAGATAGACCCTGCCTCAGGCTTTGACAGATTTGCCGAATAGGAAATCCTATGGATGAGAATTACCAAGGATACATAAAAAAATGAAGTTTAGATAGCATTGATATATACGGCTGTGTATCCGAGAGTGGTGGTGATTTGATAAGTACACAGGATAAGTAACTGAAAGTCTTGACAGAAGATGACAGAAAACTTTCAGGGAAGGCTTTGATGTGTTGCATACACATATTTTGAGTAAACAAGTGATTATTATACACAATGGATACAGTAATTCAAAGGCACATATCCTAGTATATTTATTTATTTTTATTTGGTCTCGCTTTTGAATGACCTTTGCATATTTTTTAGGGATGCAGCTACCACTAGTTGTTATTTGTCTTCTTCTTGAAGCCCCCACACAACGAAACAACTCTGCCATGACATCTTGGAAAGTTCTGCAAACAAATATTTGTAATCAAACTGCAGAACATGGTGTTCTTAATATTGAAAAACTAATTTAAAGGGTTTCATTTAAATTGCAATTTAGATTTTCTGCCCGTACTGTGATAAGTTAACATGCTCTGATGTGCTGTAGCACCTCTTTTCACCCTCTGTCTGAAACCAGAGCCCAGTGAGCTCTGATCGGCCAATCACCTAGAGATTTCCCCTGCTTTAGGCTATCACACACTGTACAGGGTGGTGCAGCGCTAGCCAATAGTGTTAAATATGGAAGGAAGTAAGCAAAATAGTCGAAGGGAGGTGTTTCAGAAAGCCCCTCTGGAGAGAACTTTGGGATTTTAGCCTTTGCAGACTATTTTCAAGCAAAAAGACATATATCACACACTATATGAAAGGGAAACCCCCAAAAAGCATGATAGGGCCTCTTTAAGTCTCAACTAAGTCGAGACTCACAGCAGTCAAGTCCAAGTCTCAAGTCTACAGCTGCTGTTTACCGATGAACCTGTTTTTGTTCAGGGAATAGCAAAAGCAAAGCAAGGCAGACTTGTCAAATATTTATGTGGATACATGACATTTGGAGTACTGCGAACTTCCGATGCACATCCTTTACATTTTGAGCTCGCTGCATGTCATTTATATATTATCTGTAGCATGTCAAATACACAACACTGATATCTTCCCTAAGCACTCATGTCAGATTAATATCAAGCCTCTGCAAGTTGTCTACAGAATACTTGGAATATATCTACAGGAATGCTACCCATTTTCTTCCTATAGGTCTGGAGATGGTTTTCACAGATTTCAAGTATCGCCCATGGCATGCTTCTTGTCCTATAGGACTATATTTTCATGCTACCTACAGTTGTAACATGTCAAATCAATGTACACTTTGGATATCACCAAGTGTATGTTCTATGATTGTATATGAAAGCACTGCAAAGACCACCAGAAGGAGTGAAAACCAGAAGGATTATCAGTTATCCTCGCTTAAAATCGTCATTATAGTTGCTCACATGCCATGCACACATCTGCAAGGTGCCTTTCAGCTGCTGTATAATTTGAGTTATGAGGTGCGTGTGTGTGTAAGTGGGTCGTATGTATGTGTGAAGCTGACAATTGAGCGGCCCGGAGGCAGAGGCAGAACGTCCAAAATACAACCCGGTGTGGGCATTTATTAAGTCAGGAACACATGACACACAGCCTCAATCCTGCTGTTTCTCCCTAGTTGGGCATTTAGGCTCTGGGGTTTTGCTGTTTGGGGGAGAGAGTGTGTGTGAGATCTCACACACACTCTCTCCCCCAAACAGCAAAACCCCAGAGCCTAAATGCCCAACCCAATCAACCCAACAGGACACAGGTGAGGGGGGAGGAGACACCACAGGGCACCAGGTGCACACAATCAATTGCAACAGACATGGGGAAAGGGGAACACATTTCAAAATAAAATACAATAAACACTACATCAATAAATAATATAAACTGTATAAACATGTGCACATATGCAAGGCCCGAAGCCATCAGTGACAAAGTTACCTTAGTCACAGTATGCTTAAGCGTGTGGCCCACAACCCAATGAGCAATTTAATGTCACATTACCATGCAACATGTACTGGCATTTTAGCTTCATCTGGTTTTCTGATCTTCAAATCTTTGTCAGAAATGATTTCTCACGCATAAGTGTTGAGTGATGCTAACAGATAAGGTATACAGCCAGTTACTCTCCAAGCAAGGTAATTACTCCCATAACTTTGCCCTTTTCCACACCTCACAGCCGCACAAAGCGAGGGGAAATGGAATTGCTTTGAGTTTTCCAAAAAACGATTAATTACGTCAACCTCCGGAAAGAGATAAAACAAACTAAAAGTTCATATGTGAGAATTTCCAGACACTGCACAGGATTGCGTTGTCTCTGGGCTACACGCCTCTCTCTTACTTCCTCCCCAGAGTGTTATCAGAAACTCTATACACACTTTTTATCTCGTCTCCGTTACGCTGGGGATATTCTGATATGTTCTTTCCTTTCAATCGGGAACAGAGGATCATTGGAATGTGGGAGATCAACCGGAACACCGGCGCCAATCTCAATCTGACCTTCCGATACCGGAATCCTGCAGAACACAATTATAATTAAATCTGTATCTTCCCTCCTGACGCGAACAACGATTAAATTGCAGTTAGGGGTAGTTCTTTGACTGCTTCTGCCTAATGTGATGCAACCTATTTCTCTGTTATTTATTCATAACATTATTTAGAAATGTATTCTGCACTAAAAGAGCTGGAATGAGGCTAAATTAGCCGACAGTTAGGAAACTGACTGATAGGCCGTTCAATGGCAGCAGTTAATCGTCTTCTGTATGCATGGGATAAAAGTTTTAAAAGAAAAAGAAATCTATTTTAGAAACTCCTTTCAAACTGAGGAATATGGTAATCATGTTATGATATCTTCTATTGAAGTCCCACTACTGCTATTACCTAAGTATGATTATCAATCATGCACCTCATGCAGTTAGTATGATTGATTGGTGTCTGCTGGTCATTGTGATGCTGCATCTCTACCAGATGGTGGCGTTCGGAGAATCCCCTACAGATACAGGGATTAGAAGACTTGGTATTTACCCCTTTCCTATTCGCTCTTCACAGACAGTGACAGTTTGGGGTTGTTGTGTTGACCTTATTGTTGGACTGTGTCAGGGAAGTAGGGCTCAGTATGGGCTTGTGTCCATTTTTTCTGTAAGAGCCATTTAGGCGTTTCATTATCTCTAGTAAGTGTTTATGTTGTTATGTATTAACTTCATAATCATTAATGACAATAATACAGTTTTTTGTATAGTTTTGTATGTATCTGGTCTCTGTATCTGGTTTATGTTTATTATTGGTTACGACAAGTTGTATGCCCTAAAGTAGGCTTAACTGGGCAGGTCGAAGACTTCAACATGGCGTTACGCCACTAAGACATTGGGAAGTCAACGAGCGTGGATCGAAAACGTTATTGACCTTGTCCATATTGACCGTATGATAGTGTGATAGTACCTGGGTTTATTTTTATTATATTCAGTTATATAGTGTCTCTAAGTCAGTAATGGAAAGCCAAGAGACGTGTGGATTTGAAAGCTGTGATTTCTTATAATAAACGCTCAAGACTTACCTGCTGTGAGTACATTGGGTCCTCAGTAAAGATATTTGAATGCTTTGGAAAGCGAGTCAGAACCTCTAATATATAAAACCTCTACATGTACTTTGGATAAACGGCCACTACAGTTTTCAATGAGGAAATTGGGTGAAAAGCTTGCTATTGACCGTGTCTCTAAAACGCAAAGACCGAAAAAAAACGGTTTATTTGAGCAGATCGGGAGACAGTGTTGTACTTTTATTGCCGTACGTGGATCATTTTCCTCCCTTGACCTACGGTACAGCTGTCAGACTGAGCAATGAAGCTAATTCAAACAAAGTGTGGGAATGCTTCTTCTGGTGAGTTTTCATGGTTAAAAAACGGCGTCAAACAAATAGAAAAAAAGCAAACAATAGGTAATAGAAGGCAAAGGGGAGACGCTAGCTGTCTCGTTAATGAATTGTTCAGATATCGTTATCGTCTACGATGTGGTCAAACGTGGTGCCTTATTTTCCCAATCAGCCTTCACACCTCTACTTTAGTTGGGTGGTTAAGTGAACCCAAGTTATGGCCTTTTGTAATATTGGTCTCACAACAGGAAGTATAGCTTTTGGAATTCACCCTATGAAGCATAACAACATGTGAATATAAATTGTTTACTAACCCTCACCCTTGCTCTGTAACCAACGGTAATATCTTCTTACCCAGCCAATGCTTTATGCATATGCATGCCCATGTATATCCAGCATGTTTCTCTTGCTCAAACTTACACTTTGACCAGTTTCGACACAAAGTGTTCTCTGTCTGAACTAAAGAAAAGGTTGCAAAGGCCTGTAGATAAATGCAGACACAGTGGAGGTGTGAAACAGCCCTTGTGACTGGTTTAAAAAAAGCATCTAATCCTATTATTAAAATCATCCAGTCCTCAAACTGTAAATAATGTACCCTGGGTAATTGTTCCTACTCAAGTAATGCCATCCATCAAACACACACATGAAGAGTACCATGCTAGATAGGGAGCCATTTCAAGCCTTTTCACTTGACTCCTTCACATAATCCTATTGATTGATTTTCAAGAGCCCCGTGTGAACATAAGCGTGAGAGTATTTAGCACAATAAAAGAGACACTCTTATTTCCCTGGGAAACAATATTTTGTAGGTGATATAGTAATTTTCTAAGCCTTGACGCTGAATGTGAAATATCCATCAAAGTTAACAAAGGAAGAGTTACCATCTGGGCTTATTGTCTGCTGTCAAAGACATACACGCTTCAGCTACCGATGGCAGGCTGTTGCTCACTCCCCTTCTGTCTCTGCCGTCTCCTTTTCTCTCCCTCTATCTCTCCATTTCATGCTTTATTCACTTGCTATCGCTCTTTATTTCCCTTTGTTGCACCCCCTCCTGTCTCTGCTAGGCGTGTCGAAGAGGAATGATTACTAAATGATTGCTGGCTAGATGATTGAATGGCACAGTTGACATTTTCCCCGTTGATGCTACAGTAAAAAGGGGAGACGGGAGGTGGGGGGGATTCTGACCTTCCCCTCCAGTGTGTGCAGATATTGTAGTTGGTAGCTTCTTCTCATCATGCTCCCCTGACTTCTGAGGGACATATTTCTTCTTGTTATATAGACCCACTAACAGTAACTTCACTATTACTGGTTGGTTACCTGTACACCCATGTGTGTTTCCACAACACACATTTGGTGGGGATTACATAATCAGGGTTCAAAAAGAAGGTAACAGCATTCCCTCACAGTTACATAAATAAAATCATTTTTGATCCTAAATATCTTTTCTAAGGTTGTTCTGTTGTCTTAAATAATACACTTCAGTAAAAAACATCTTAATGATGTTATTTCATGTATATGCATTGCATTTGATAATGAGGTAATCGTAATGTAACAAAAGTAATCAGGTTACATTACTTTTATATATAAGTTCAGCAGGGTTAGAAACAATATGTTTGTCCAATATAATAACCATTGTTTTGTATTGGATCAACAAGGAACCAAACAGGTTAGAGGCTGTCGTTCTTTCTCATACTGATATTCTGAACGATCTGTGCTGTTGTATTTGCTGTAAAGTGTCTCTACTGTAGGCTATTTTTATTATATGTACAGCACTTTGGCTCGACCAAAAATCGTTTATAAATGTGCTATATAAATAAAACTTGATTTGATTTGGGTATATACAGCATGTTTGTGATGCATGAGACGGCAAGACTTAAAGAAAAAACTACACAAAGAAATAAACACATCAAGAAAACAAAGCAACATTGAAGTGGGTAACAGAATATGTGCATAATCAAATGGTAATGTATGAAAATCTAGCACAGCGGATTGTCAATTTATCTATGTACGTGCAGTCAGTATGTGGCACTCTATACATTCTGTAGCTTTATGTGACTTATTACTTTGTGAGTGTATACTAAGTGGCATAATAACATATGTTCCCACTGGCAATAAGCCCGTGGAGTGGAGGGCGAGAGCAAGCAGAAAATAGCAATGTTGGAGGTATGAAGTGAAAGGTCAGTATTTAATGATAACCTGCAGTCATTCTCTGCCTCTGCTTTATATTGAAATGGCCTTAATTAACCATTTGAGAGGCTTGTGGGGAGAACGTGTGTTCCTGATGGTGTGCTTTCCAAGTAGGTAATACATTTATTGTATGCAGTTTGTCTTGACATACCATGAATTCCACTGCAAACCACTATGTTGTTCAGCTATTTTAGGGTTAATACCTTGAATACTCAAAAGTCAAAGTCAACTCTGATGTCAATCGTTCAGTTTGTGTGTATAGACAGAGAGATTGAAATAACGTTTCCAACAATCCCGAATACAAAAATACAATAATACAATGCTTATTATTGAATTTGGACATTTCAGAGGTTGTTAATACTCACTGCTAAGAAGAACATGACCATTACTAAGGCTATTGGTATTGAGTATACACCTGGACAAACTGATTACACAGGATTCATTTGGGTCAAGAAAACTGTACTCAAATGCCTTTTTTAAATGCACTACAAATTAACTATTTATTCAATAAAAACAAACTTCAACTACTTTGCCTTGTGGGTTAGTAAACACATTATCAGAATTTAATTCAATACCTCTCGTCTTTGTCCTTCTCAGTAACACAAGTGTAAAAAGTGGGCATCGACTCATGTCTTTCTGTAGAAGAATTGATTTGAAAGGCCATGCATCTTTCATCCGGGTCGATTTAGCCTGAGTGCCCATGAGGATTGAACTGGCAATCTGCCCTTGTGACAATAATTGTATAACAACCCTGAAACTACTACTCATGGAATATCAAATCATTTGTTATTATGCATTATTCAAATGAAACAAGGTTTTTAATTCCAAAATTGATGTAAAATGTTATATAAGAAACATCCCAAGGACAAATCTCTTCCACAAACCAATCGCATCGCTCTCTGTCTTTGTATTTTTCTAATTCAAATACTAGTACTGGCATTGCCAATCAACACATGCCACTTTGGAACAGGACGATTGCTTGATGTTTTGAGTGCTGCTGCTTTTTTAAAGAGGACGTATTATATTCATTGTCAGGTTTCATATTGGTGTTGTCTCTACTGTGACATGGTTCCATGCTTTATTGTTCAAAAAGCTCTTTATTTTCATATAATATACACACATCCGCCAAGTGTGAAGTGGATTGGAAGAAAGGTCATCGAAAATGTGCGGACAGAGATACAACATATTTGTTTTTTCTTATATTACTTTTTAAGATCTTGCTCTATAAAAGTTGTGATACCTACTAAATTTTGCTTATTGACCAACTTGCCTGAAACACTGTTGCACATACAATATCTATTAATAGTAAGGCCGTGACTTTTTATTTTCAACCCTAACTGTGTCAATCCTGATGAATTTGTGTGGGCAGAAAGCCATTGCTCATTCACCCCATTGCTCTACAGTTTGGAGGGACCCATCTATATTTGATATATGTCTATCCATAATTCACAAACTAAACCTCAGTGCCCGTCAGTGAAGGACTCATAATAGGATAGGACATTTATCACGTTTCTCACTCTTTCACATTAACTATGATTCTATTTCACATCTGTCTCATGTGTTTGTCTCGCAATGTGTTTATGTTTTCTTTCACACAGGCTTTAATATCTAGGTTCAACCCATCCCCAGTCCGAAAAAAACTTTGTCGGTGAGTTTTCAGAATCCACTATCTAGTCACTCTGAGATCCTGTGGAGGTGACCTTCCAAGCTTCTGTTTGCTATTGTTTACAACCCATTAGATGACACATACAGCACATACACTGAACAAAAATATAAACGCAACACTTTTGTTTTTGCTCCCATTTTTCACGAGATGAACTCAAAGATCTAGAACATTTTCTATTTACACAAAATATCCATTTCTCTCAAATATTGTTCACAAATCTGAAAAGATCTGTGATCGTGAGCACTTCTCCTTTGCCGAGATAATCCATCCCACCTCACAGGTGTGGCATATCACGATGCTGATTAGACAGCATGATTATTGCACAGGTGTGCCTTAGGCTGGCCACAATAAAAGGCCACTCTGAAACGTGCAGTTTTGCTTTATTGGGGGGGGTCTGGGGGGGTCCGAAAACCAGTCAATATCTGGTGTGAGGGGTAGGGGAAGGGTAATGTTGTGAATCGAGTGGCCCAAGGTGGTGGTGAGGTTATGGTATGGGCAGGCGTATGTTATGGATGACGAACACAGGCCACTCGATTCACGACATTACCCTAACCCTAACCACTGCCCCTCACACCAGATACTGACTGGTTTTCGGACCCCCCCAGACCCCCCCAATAAAGAAAAACTGCACGTTTCAGAGTGGCCTTTTATTGTGGCCAGCCTAAGGCACACCTGTGAGGTGGGATGGATTATCTCGGCAAAGGAGAAGTGCTCACTATCACAGATCTTTTCAGATTTTTGAACAATATTTGAGAGAAATGGTTATTTTGTGTATATAGAAAATGTTTTAGATCTTTGAGTTCATCTCATGAAAAATGGGAGCAAAAACAAAAGTGTTGCGTTTATATTTTTGTTCAGTGTACAAATAGAGCTTGTTACATGGTCCACGGATTGATCCAAAAGACGAAATACATTGTTTACGCAACTGACATTATTCTATGATATCCAAATATGTTTTCACTATATATTCTCTACCTTTTAAATGAGCTAGTAACTGACAGATATTTCAACCATCTCTGACTGGGGGATTCCAAAGCACTCCCATGCCAGCGTGGAGATAAAATAATAATAATGAAAATCATTACATTTTTATAGCGCTTTTCCCAGTGCTCAAAGACGCTTTACACAAAGTCAGAAACAGAAACAGCACAAAGAAAACAAAAAACACAAACAGTATTCCTAATCTCTATATGATCCTTGTTCTGGGTCTGTACCTCTGTGTTCTCCCACCTTGAAGTGGCAGGAAAACCTCCCAATAGAGGCAGCCAGGTGGCAACCCTTACTTGGTGCTGGAACACCTCGACTGGCTCTTTTCTCTTTTCTTTCACAAGGAGCAGAGGCTCTACTCCGAGTTCCCTCCCAGAATACTGCACTTCTCATCCCTGAGAGAGATGCCAGCCACCATCCGGAGGAAACCCAATTTTCCGCTTGTATTCGTGATCTCGTTCTTTCGGTCATGAGCATAGGTCGAAGTACGAAGATGGAGTGGTAGATCGAGAGCTTTGCCTTCAGACTCAGCTCTCTCTTCGTCACAGTGGTGCAGCCCATCTCGTGCTCCATTGTCCCCTCGAGAACAAGATAACTTGAACTTCTTCACTTGGGGGATATTTCAATGTACCTCCCTAATGTGAGATGCATGTACTGTAGATTCGCTTCACTACCATACAGGTTATATACATGAGAGATTCATGTGGGATCAAAGGTGTCAAGGGAGGTGTACAAGTGATTACACAGGATCTAAAGTTATAACCTATTAGCAGAATAATCAGCGTACTAATTAACTAGTTAGATTATCTATTAAGTAATTCATTTATTGGAGTTACCCACCCATATCGGATTGTACAGATTCCCTGCCTGTCACTTTTCCCTATTAATGTATAGAAGCTATGCAGCCATTTGAATCTTTGCATAACATACCTGTAATCTCAATTATCACATTTCACTAATATAGCAATTGTTCAATTACTAAACTACCTTTCTGAGCTTCAATATCTCCTGTCCTTTCTCTCCATGCAGCCCACGCTCTCTCTGAGGGCATTAGTCAGTAATTGTGGTGTATATACGGTCTTTTCCCACCTCCCCTAGGCGTAAGATACCGGTCATCCAAAGACCCTTACTACCAGACACTCTGGCTGTGGTTAACCTCACTCTGCAAATAGAAAACAATGTGTTTTCTCCATTTAAAACCCAGTGGCATGTCAGAATAAGTGTATTCGGTGTTGAATAAGTAAACAGAACGTTTATTTGATTTAGTTTGATGCTTCTTTGTACCAATGCCGTAACAAATGCTCTGTGAGCTTGTTGTTGCAATGAGCTGGTTACATGAACTGATGTAGACTGTAGAAACAAGTTTGCTTTGTTGAAGTGCTACAAACCAAATAAATAAGCTTAGACAATTAGGAGGTAATACAAAATGTTCTCAAGCTAAGTTGCACAAATAAAACAAGCCTATACTTTTAGTTGGATGTGCTTACTTCCTTTTCCAAATAACGTTTATAAAGTTTATTTCATTATTATATTAAAGCACATGAATCGTATAAATGGCATCCACCCCTTATTAATATTCTCTTTCTGTACGTTGTGGTTGAAAGCGTGTACATGCGCTTTCATGTTGAAAAAGGTATTTTTCTCACACTGCAGCACTTCTTTTCACCCTACGTCTGAAACCAGAGCCCAGTCTGCTCTGATTGGTTAGGTGGCCGGCTCTGTTGTGATTGGCAACTGCTTACAGATGTCCCGCCCCTTAGAAGAGTGTGTGGGAGAGAAACTCCCTCTGGAGGGAACACAGGGATTTTAGCCTTTGCAGACCATTTACATGCACACGATTTTAGCCTTTGCAGACCATTTACATGCACACAAACCTATATAACATATTACCTTGGTTGAAGATTTCAAACTGTTAGAAAAAAAGTCAGAAGTTGGAAATTACTGATATAAACTTAAAATGTCACTTCAGTCAAGAAAATGGCTCATATAGCTTATTTTACTAGACACACACAGCACTAGGCTAACACTGAATTACAAAGCACAAGTAAGTGTATGGTACATTTAGTATTGCGTTATGCATGGTCTGATATACTGCTTAAACTTGCATGTGAAACACTGCACAAAATATATGAACGATTCACATTCAACTTACCAATCCACTCACATAACAGTATGCACACACTCGTATACACACACACACACACACACACACACACACACACACACACACACACACACACACACACACACACACACACACACACACACACACACACACACACACACACACACACACACAGACAATCTAATGGTGTCCTCTGACATCAAGATGAGTTACTTCAAAGGGTTTTGCTCAGAACGCTCCCGCCTCTGATACCTTAAAAAACTCCCCAGATTCTTGGCGAGTGTTGAGTAAACTCTAACACACACAATGTTACTCCTCAGCAAAAACACACTGATTGGTCCCAGCGTAGAGCCACATAGAGGACGGGTGAAAACCTACAGGAAAGAGAGAGAAAAGAGGAAGAGAATTTTCCTTTTGAGAATATATTTAATGACACATTTATTATTACTTCATTTCTTTACACGGTGCTTCGTGCCTTGCTTGTGTTGAGCACACCCTAGTTGTATTAGTGCAGGCATCCTCTAACAAGCTTTATGGGCTTACTTCTGCAGGGCATCACACCAAACTCTCCTGGTACAGGCTGTATAAATAGCCGTCACACTCTTCTACAAAGTCAGCAACTTAGGTCACAGTGACAAAGTCGGAGGACTCCATAAGTTGTTATAAAACTACATGTTATGTCTCGTAAAATCTGTTAAGTTAATGTTTTAAGTTCAGTCTTGTATTCTGTTTTATTTTGTAGTAACCTTTCCTTCTTGTTGCAGATGACCTCACTTCCTCCCTTTGTGTGTTTTCCCTCCACTGTGATTGTCGACTCCGCCCTAATTGTCTGCACCTGTTCCCCCTTAGCCTGCCTATATATAGTCTCTGTCTCCCTTGTCTTGTTGCCTGTTCGTTTCGTCCCATGTGCCTGACTGCCAGTGTGAAGTCCGTGTTATCTGCTAAGCGCTAAGAACCGAGGTTTTAGAATTTACTTTTTGACTTTTGATACTATGTTAACCTTTTCCTCGTAAGAGTGTTTTTTGTTATTGAAACCTGTACCTCTACGGAGAGCTCACAGTGTCACTATTTTTTCAGTAAAGACTTTTATTTGTACTTAGTTTGTCGAGTCGTACTTTTGGGTTCATACTGGTTTGCCTAGTCGTGACACTACAGATACATGCATCACTTTTCTTTCTTTTTTACACATGCTATGCCTTGCAAAAGGTGTTGAAGCCAGAAGATTGAACTCCCTGCTGGCAGCACTAACTGCTTTTGATCTCATTAGAAGGAAAACACCTCTGATTGCATCTGTAAGGCAGGAAGGCAGGCAAATGAGCCCATTACACGTGAATATCAGTCTTTAAAAAGAGAAAGTTAAGGTGCAAGGCGAATGTACAAAGACACAGAATTCTGTAATGTGAGAGGTGCAAAATCAGTGAACACCCAGCGGTTGCTAAGCCACCAATCACGATTTCTACCCAAGTTGCTGCAAAGGCTAATTATTGTTGCATACCATGCTGTGCAGCTCAGTCAGATCTCCTCTCACCCAACACAGACCTCCTCAAAAAGATAAAAGCATGGCTCCGGGAGAGAGGCACGAAGCAAAGTGTCTTAGCTCATGGAGGAGATTATCTGTGGGGATTGGCCACAGTATTGAGTATGTAAGTCGCTTTGGATAAAAGCGTCTAACAAGTGACATGTAATGAGGAGAGCAGGAGTCAAGAGCAACCCATACACACCACCCATTTCAAGTTTCCTACATTAAAAGTGGGTGAGAGCAGAGACGATCAAAACCAGCCACCTGGCAAATTTAAAATATGTGACCTGCCCTATCAAAATCAGTCACTACAACCTCAAAACACATTTTGATGTGAATGCACTGCTGGAAAGAGATTCTCAGCTTTGCAAAGATGTCCTTAATGCTTTCATTCTCCAAATATTCAGTAGCATATTTCATATAATGTAATGACTCTTATCAAGACATGAGGCCTTCAACCTTAGTAGACACATTTTGAGCCATAGTTATTTTAAGAGGAAGCTCAATGCTTAATATTATGGGGGCAAAGTACCACTTGCCAGACAGACCCAGGGAGGGCAGTGATCGCTGAAGTTGAATCCCCATCTTTACAAGCTTCAGAAATATATTTATCGTCTGAATATAAAAGTTTAATATTCTGAAAAGCTTTGTTCGTTTAAAATCTGCCACGGTTTTGACATAAATCCACAAAATGAGTCTTTCCGACATTCCGTTGATTTCGATCTCATCTCTGTTTTTGTTCTCTACTCTACTGAGGGAAGTTATTAGAAACACTTTCTTGGGGTTTGCCTGCAAAACGCTCCACTAGGTTGGACTAGACTCCATCTTGCAGTCTAGCAGGTAGAATACAGAACTTTGAGGGCTGATATCAGCAGCCAGAAATAACACGGTGAGAGCAGTGAGGGAGAGCAAGGAGAGTTAACTGACCAGATAGATACACAATGAGCTGAGACTCACGATGAAGCCCCGTAAAGCCAGAGGACGCTGCAGATAAAGCTGATAACACCAAGTAGGATCATAACAAGACACATCTTTGACATTGTCATTTCATGCATGTGAAATATCAGTTATTTTATGTATTTATTTAAAGGACATTAATCAATATTTCTGTCATAGGGCAAGTGTCAGTGAGCCGGCTATTTTTTAACTGCAGGCTTAGCAAGATCTTTGAAACTGGGGATTAGATTGTTTGCTGTTCAGATACAAGAAAACAAACACCGTAAAGACAGAAATAGCAACAATATATTAGATACATTACATTTAGTCACATAAACACAACACATCAAAACGCAGCCATGCACAACTGACTCAACCCACACACACAGAGCAACAATAAGCAAAAGGCCATACATAGAGAACAAGAATCGTGAAAAAAATGGTATATGGTAAAAGGCAGTGACGTGCGGTGAGGTGCATGGCTGGTGAGGCACTCAGATTTACAAATATTATATTTTGACCTTAATCGAAATATTCTGTTGTTTTCAAAAGCTTTTTTAGTCTGATGCTTCGATTAATTTTAAACAGACTGTTCAACAAAAGTATACCCGAAATCTAAATATTGGATTGTTCTTTCTTAGTAAGATCCCATGTTCATTACAATTGTGGTCTTACCTTGACTTGAAGATGAAGTCCATGCTATCCTTCTGGACAACAATCTCTATTACCTTTTTGTATAAGTCCTCCTTATCTTCCTCTAGTTTCAAAAGTCTAGTTTGTTGTTTGCGTCTACCGTCTCTGCGTCGAATAACAGTAGCAACAAGAACCTGTGGGCTCACGTGCGCCCCCTTCAGTGCGGCAGAGGTTGTGGCTGCCTCCCCTGGTGCTTTTCTCATTGCCGTTGTATGATGAGACCAGCGAGCCTAAATATCATATACGTGAAATAAGTTATTTAGAGACTATTGTTTAGAGTGGGTGAGGTCCTGATAATTTATTCCGGGAAATTACTCTGACCTACTAATTGACCTGACCGAAGTTATTGAGTCTATGTAAGTTTACTGCTTGGCTCAGATCCACCAACGTCAGCAAGATCTCACCTCTATTAACTCCCCGAAGAACCAGGTTCAATTAACTGCTGTTTCAATTCAGACAACTCTCTTAAATCTGTTTAAGCGATCCCGAAGGATTTTGATATCAGTAATGAGGTGCAACCCTACCTAAGTGTGAGTGTGGCAGGGTGCAATCTTACCTTTGAAGCAGGAGAGGAGAGCGCTGATTTCTTTTAAGTTGTCCCAATCCAAAAGGTGGGATCAGTTTATTTGAAGAAAAATAGGTCCAAACTAATACAGGGTTTTTACCTTCTCTCTTTACAACATTATAATCATACTAAACAAAATGATGCTGTGATCATGTTCAAATATGAAACTTTAATTCACAGTCTTACATTTATTACCAAAATTGTAATTTTAACTGCCCAATTCAGTTGTGATTTCTAAATCTCCCGATTGAATTTAGACTCATAAATGACCGGTGATAATAAAAAGCACATTCAAACTCTCATTTTCACCCAATCACTTCACATCAATTTCATACCTTTTTGCCGACACAGACGGCGGGAATAACATTCAAAAACCCATTCCTATCCGCATGAATTCGGAGGAAGATCCTCACAGGTGGCGGGTACTAATATTCACAAACACATCTCCCATCAAATCATTCCACTCAGCATTCAACCAAGACATTTGAGAGATATTTACCAAGTCTGAGAGAACCTTACCGAGAGCTATTAACCCAGCTCTGAAGCTCTCGCTCTCTCACCCACTGTCCTTATGCACACAAACCGGATAGAAAACCCCAAAACACCTCCTCCACACCCAATTTTGTGGAAAACTGAGCATGTCCTCTGATGTACAGTGCTGGACATGACCAGACATATTCTATAGCTTATGGCATAAGACACACCTTCCCATGTTTGTGTAAAAAAGGACATGACCCCTGTAGGACTTGAAACATATTATTCTCGGCTATGACATAACCACCTTTTTGAGGCCTCAATGTGTTTCTCCTTAAGTCAGGAGCCACCCTCCTTGTGCACCGCTGTGAGAGGAGAGGGAAACAACTGCCTTCTCCCTTATCAGTGACACCCATAACTCATTATAGGCCTTACTCAACTTAACAAACTACTTTGTTTATACTGTAAATATAGAAAAACATAACATGAAACATTTTCATTGTGAGTTATACAAGAATATAATTGATTATACTTGATTATAATTAACTTTAGTTTTTAAGCATTCAACATACTATGAAGATCTCAACACCCTCTTTTTAAAATGCAAAGTCAAAAACCATCAAGAAGCATTCTCATTATGGGTTTATACAAGAATATGATTAATCATATTTGATTTATAATTAGCTTTTGTTTTAAGTATTCACTGCACTTGATACTATGATCTCAACACTATGGATGGCGAGGATAAATGTAATAAAGGGATCTACAAACATTACATTGGTGACATACAGTGAGATGGTAACAGGCATGCGCTTAGGGCCCGCTTTCCAGCCAGTTTATGTGGGGTGACGCATTCTGAGGTGAGGCAGATCTCATCTGCCTCACGGTGATACCATTTATAGATTTGCCTGTCCCACTGTGTTGGCCAAACTTGACCCACTCTACCATGCTGCACTGCGTTATATATCAAATGCACCCTATAGGACTCATCATTGCAAACTGTATAGCCTAACTGGATGGTCCTCACTTACTGTGCGTAGGATGCGGCATTGGTTTTTATTAATGTATAAAGCCATTTTAGGTAAGCTTCCACTCTACATATGTGCCAGATTTGCTCCAGTTTGTGACTCTTATAACCTCAGATCCAGTGCCTGGATACGGTTCCAGGTTCCTGCTGTGCGGACTGAGGCTGGGAAAAGGAGTCTTTTTTATGATGGTCCTTGGTCTTGGAATGACCTTCAATCACGCCTCAAACTGAGGGCACTTGTCTCTATAGCCTGTTTTAAATTGAAGTTGTCTGAAGTCCTTACTACCAGCTGCTCTTGCAGTAATAAGTAGTACCTTTCTTACTGTCCTAATGTGCACAATGTAGTGACTGCTTTTTTGTCTTTTATTTTCTTAGTTATGTTCTCTGTATTTTATATGTTTGTGTTATGTGTAACGTTGCTGCCTTCTTGGCCAGGTCAGCATTGAAAATGAGATTCTATCTCAATGCTTTTATCTGGTTAAATAAAGGTTAAATAAAATTAAAAAAAAATAAAAAAATAAAAATCTGTGCCTCACCTTACCCCACAGTAACTGACTTGAGCGCGCTCACAAAATAAGTGCCCGCGTTAAATTAGTGCCCGCGCTCCAGCCAGTTACTGTGGGCTTACGAGAGGCAGAGCTCGTCCCTGCCTCACTCCTCATCGCTACCCGTGGTTGTAGCGGAGCTCGGCAAATTTGCTGATTTTGACTATAAAAAGCGATTGGAATCATACACAAATCACATTTACAACACAGATCAGTGGAGACATTTTATTATTATTACTATTTAGTTTTTCTTTAGTTGTTTTTCCGTTACATTGGAGTATGAGTATGGCTCTGCCTCCCCTGCCTCCCCTGACTGCACGTTGCTGGTAAAAGGTTAACAATACAGTAAAAAGTTAGTAAAATGGTATTGCGTCATAACTTAGTTTTCTAGCATACAGTCAGACTCAAAATCCAACAAAGCTCCGATACACTAAACAGGAAGATTGTAACAGTGAATTCACTCTCTGGCTCTGGTCCATTAAGAAATGTTAGTACTTTATTCAAATGACATCTTTAACCTGTTAAACCCCATCCGCATTAAAACGATAAAAACGCTGCTGAAGGTTAATCCATAGGTTAGTCCATTGTGTCTGTGTCCCTTTGAAATGATTTCTGATAATCCAACAGCAATAAAAATAGTTTTCAGTTTTCAGATTTCAGAGTGTAAGATAGCCTTCGCTTTGGGCAAACTGCGTGCGCATAGCCCCCACTTCTCAATGGTAACGTGTATGTGGAAATTCCCCTTAGATTCTATTGGCTCTAACGGTTCAAAAGAGATGTCAATCATCAACATCGACCAATGGGTTCCAGAGAAACGGAAAAAATGCCCATTTCCACCCAAATCACCTCAGAGGTGGAGTTTATTTTTCTAAACCTCTCTAAAAAGGTCAAATGTCACTTGTTTTGCATCAATCTTGATACAGGGTACTTATTATATGTTGTACTTTTAGTCTACCTTACCATCATTCAACGGTGGTTTTCACTATAAGTAAAAAAGAGATATTTTTTTTTTACTATGTTCAATCTCAATTTTCTTTCAAATAAAAAACATCTATATTGATTCTGACTCTTCTACATCCAACTCACAGGTGTATCATTACTTTGAGAAGAAGGATTATTAATTTTCCCCTTTTTAGAAGTGAAGATATGGTCATTTGTTCTGGAAATGTGATTTTCGAGCCTGAAACCTGAAAAACAGGCTTGGGGCTTAACAGGTCAAAGAGTGTATTTTTATAACAAAGACATGATAGCGGTGACTTTGACTGCTGTTAAGCTTTAGCATTCATGCACCCATCCTGTCTCTTCTGTCTTCACATTCCCTCTTTGTTCACCCCCCATCTTTATTCTTCTTAATCATTCTATTGCCATCATTATCTAGAGCAGTGGTTCCCAACCTTTTTTGAGTACTGTACCCCCAAAGCATTTCAAGCCAACCTAAAGTACCCCCTACTATGCAATCAATCGTGGTGATCCCCAGGATATATTAATAGTCTATATATTGTGGCAGACCGGCTGTGTGTGTGTGTGTGTGTGTGTGTGTGTGTGTGTGTGTGTGTGTGTGTGTGTGTGTGTGTGTGTGTGTGTGTGTGTGTGTGTGTGTGTGTGTGTGTGTGTGTGTGTGTGTGTGTGTGTGTGTGACCTGGATAAAGTCACATGGTCACACAGGTTGGCAGTTTATTGAAGTAAAGCTTTAGTTCTGAGGTCTGACATCATCACTTCATTCCCATTGTAACATTAAGTTAACAAAGCACTGAAGAATCTGCTACAAAACTAAGATAAGATAAGATGAGATGAGATACGATGCGATACGATACAATCAGATGAGATATTCCTTTATTGATCCCCTTGGGTAAATGTGGGTGTCATAGCAGCATGGGGGAGGGGGGTATAGGTATGGGCAGGGTAATAGCAGAAAGAAAGAAATATAGAATTAGATCTGAATATAAAAAGATGAGAAAAATGTGAGAGGGATATAATAACCATATACCGTAATAATCAAGTGTGTGTGTGTGTGTGTGTGTGTGTGTGTGTGTCTGCATGTGTGTGTGTGTGCGCGTGTGTGTGTGCAGTGGCAGCACATATCAGACCCGGGCCGGGGGGCGGGGCCTGGATACGGCCCTGTGTGTAGCTAAGGTGAAACCTGGGAGTGGAAGAAGGAGAGAAGTGACGAGGAGAGATAGAGAAGAGGAGGATATTTTTGTCTGTGTGACCCAATGCGACAATTAATGTGACACTTAAATCATATTCAATCATAACTAATCATATACATTATAATAGCCATTGTTTAAAGACTTAAAAAAAAAAGTAAGGTAACTCACCAATTAATGTGACAATTGAGCCTGTTTCTCCCTCATCAGTTTTGTGAGTCTGGGGGAGATTGTCCAACAGTTGTGACCAGGTTATTCTCCAAGTTGAGTCTGTTCCTGTATTTAGTCTTGATGTGGGTCATGGCAGAGAATGTCACCTCACACAGGTATGTGGACCCAAAAGGCAACAGTTCATTCAGGGCATGTTTCCGCGATTCAGGATACTCCTTCTCCACACCACACCACATCACACCAGAACTGTGTCAGTGGTGTACTTGAGTACCTCATCTTCAGGCTCCTATCTGAGGACACATCTATGAGGTCTTCTTGCAGTCTGGCGGGAATGCTGCTGTTCATGCACGTCACAAATGGATTACGCACCCAGTCCAGTGTGGATGACTTGTTGTCAATATCAGGGAAGTAGGAGTTGAACTCATTCTTGAGCTTGGACAAATGTGTGTGTACTATTTTCACAATTGGAGCTCTGTCACATTCACCAGTAGCAATGTATGCGTTCAGCTGCAGGAAACAACTTGTATCCCCTTTTTCACATTTGCTCTGCCAGAGCTTGAACTTCTCCATGAATCCACACACTTTGTCATACAAGCTAAGAACATTTGTGTCTTTACCTTGAAGAGAGAGATTCAGCTGGTTGAGTTTGCTGAAAATATCAGAGAGGTATCCCAGCCGAGCTACCCAGTCAGCGTCGTCGAACATAGCCACAAGTGGGTGTGTATGCTCCGACAGAAATGTCCTCACTTCATTGCGTAGCTCGAACAGCCGCTGTAACGTCTTACCTCGGGATAACCAGCGGACGTCAGTGTGAAGCAGGAGCTGTTTATGTTTTGACCCACCGTCCTCACAAAGTGACTGAAACAGTTTATGATTCAAAGGCCTGGACTGTATGAAGTTGATCACTTTTACGGCATCATTCAAAACATCGTTTAACTCTGGACTCGTTCTCTTGCTCGCTAATGCTTCTCGGTGAATCATGCAGTGCGTCCATGTAACGTCAGGGTTTACCTTTTTTATGTGGGCTATTAATCCATTTACTCTGCCGGTCATCGCCGCAGCGCCGTCTGTGCACACATGAGAGCAGGATTTCCAATCCAGCTTGTGTTGAGAGAAGAAAATGGTCAATAACGTTAAAAACGTCCTGTCCGGTAGTTCACCCCGTGAGTTTCTTGCAAAACAGAATGTGCTCGTTCATCTCCAAAGTGTCTTTGTAACGCACAAACGCAATCAGTTGTGCTTCCCCACTGACATCCGTTGATTCGTCCAACTGCAAAGCGAACGTACCAGGCACTTTACATTTTTCCACCACTTGGTCAATAATGTCAATTCCGATGTCGTCCATCCGCTGGCACACAGTATTATTTGACAACGGCACTTTCTTCAGGACATCAGCTGCTTTCTTATCGAGCATAGTTTCTGTGAGAATTATAGCAGCAGGCAAGATTAGCTCTTCGGCTATGGTAAATGGCTTTTTCGATTTAGCAACGAGTAGCGACATGGCATAAGATGCCTCCAAGGCCTTGGTTGAGACCGATGTCGCTTTCTTTAGTTTTTCTTGGCTTCCCTTAAATTCAGCCAGCTTTTGGTGGCAAAACTCTGCAGGCTTACCCACACAGGCGGGATGTCTAGTACTAAGGTGCCGATGTAAATGGGATGGTTTCATGCTATTATTAGAAAGCACGTCGCCACAGATGAAACACATTGGCTGCGGTGGCTCTGTAGTTGTGACCGTAAACCCGGAGAGCACATAATGTTCACCAAACTGACGATTCTTCACCTTCTCTGTTTTCATTTTCTTGAGAACGGGTTCTCCTGATTCAGCAGTATCACCTGTGCTGTTGTTTCTGGATGAACCAGCTCAACTCAGCCATTGATCCATAATGATTATGTTAACAGAAATTTTGATCTCAATAAACACCAGCGCATTCACTTGATAGGAAGTTGATATTTTGCTAGCTAGCAAGAAAACCAGTGCGCCACTACAATGATGATGATGTAACACCTGACAGTCCGGCGGGAAGCTGAACACCGTGCCAATAATAATATATAGCCAGCAAATTACTTAATTTGAATGCCCCCATTTTTGGTTACATTATTACAGATTATGCATTATTCATTATTTGGGTACAGTTTTCCTGTAAAAATTGTAATAAAAAAAAATCTAAAATCAATTTTTTTTTTTTTTTTACTTTTCAAAATCTTTTCACGTACCCCCTGGGGACCACCCACGTACCACTCGGGGTACGCGTACCCCCGGTTGGGAAACACTGATCTAGAGTAATCTCTGCCCACATGCTCCTCTGCCCATTGGTCGTCTGTGGATCCCGCGGCCAGCTGGGCTTCAAGCGCATTTGGAGGTCAACGAAAAATACCCCATCTCTTTTGGGTACACAGGGACACTCATCTACCACTGACACATATTGTATTGTCATGGGGAATTACATGAGGACTTTAAGCTCTATTTGAGCATTTATAGTAGTGGCATCAGAAATACAAATGTACACCACTGTGACCTTCTTAGTCCCTGGATGAAACATATGCATTAACGCAATTGGTCTAGTAATTCAAGTATATGTTACAGCAGTATATTTAAGATTAAATATTCACCATTCATTATGTGCAATGCATGGTCAACTGTTTTTTCATTGGACAAGTTTTTTTGAGAACTATGCTTTAGCACAGTGGGAACCAACCTTTTCAAGCCCAAGATCACTTTTTATTCAAAGATGTAAACTACCAATCCGATATCTTCCAAAAAACCCACTTAGGAGTAAGACTATTCATCGTCATATTTATTTGTGCAATCAATTTATGTTACAACAGGCTCAATGTATGTGTAAAGATGCACACAAAGAAAGACAGTTATCTGTGCAATGTACAATATTCATATTTACGGTAGGCATATCTGTTCAATACAAAATATTCATATTTACAGTATCTGTTCAATGCACTATATTTAGTTTCTCAGTTCAATTAGTAATATTCACATGTACAGATATTAGCCTACAGTTCAATGTAATCTATATTAAGCTTCTCTGTTCAATGCTCAAGTTGCTCTATCAGCCTGCCTTTAATGAGACTGCTGTGACTGCAGATTATCTGTAAGCCTTTTGAAATCTGGCTGATAGTTACTGATTGCCAGCCGGAGGCAGTCAGTAAGATGTGCGTCAGTCATACGAGTTCTATACTTGGATTTAATTATTTTCATTTGTGAAAAGGCCGTTTCACATAAGTATGTGGAGCCAAAGTAGGCCTTCAGTTTAAGCGCACATGACACAATCAGTGAATACCTCTCTCTACTCATGAGTGACCAAAAGTCCTTGGGCCTCATTTATAACGCCGTGCGTAGGATTCACGTGGGAAGGTTGCTTACATAGTAGAAATCCAAAAAATAGGTACAGAAATGTTCTGACATTTTCCGATTCACCAAACATTGCGTACCGGCGAGGAAAGTGCGTACAGCACTTTCTACGCCGGTTTCCCTTTATAAATCACAACCGACTCGAAATGCGGTGCAGCTTTTGCGGGCTTCACGTAACGCCCATATTTGCCTATAAATAGTCAAAGAAACGCCCATTCATTCATTTTGACTGACTTTATGAAGAAGATCGCAGGAAATGACGACAGAACAGCTAAAAAAGACATCTCGCACCGTGTCAGATTTTGGTTATTTTGGGGAGGTCGAGATAAATCATATTGTTTGGTGGATGCAGTTTGAACCAGAGTAACAGCATGGAGGTCGGATCGTCACCAAAATAAATAAATAAGTGGTCAGAAAAAGGTTCATGACAAAAAGAATACACATAGCCTTCTTCAGGCAGTGTGTTTGTACCGGGGACAGGAGACACCCCCTTGATGAGAGACTGTAAGAAATGATCGAGGAATCCCTCCGGAGTGGAGTCATGACGACTGGATCTGAATTATGTTTTCGTATTTGGTGGTTTGTGTCCCAGCTGTCGATCAGCTGTGCGCAGCGTCTCCACTGCAGCCTGTGCATCTCAACAGTTTGTTCAAATGGCCGCAGAATTGTTCAGGATGGAAAGCAGTTTTGTCTGTGAGGTTTTGTGACACCTTTTCAAGATTTGGGAAGTGTGTCAGCCTTGCATGTCTTAACTGAGTGGTCCACAAACTGAGCTTCACTTTGAATGCCTCCACGGCACTAATCATGTGACCAAGCTCTCGGTCTTTCCCTTGCAATTCTCGGTTAAGGTCATTGAGTGTTGCAGTCAGATCGGTAAGGAACCCCAAGTCCAATAACCAAGTATCGTCGGACAGCTGCTCATACTCCTCGTTCCTCGACTTCAGAAAACTGATGATCTCTGGCAGCAAATCCAGAAAACGCTGGAGCACCTTGCCCCGACTGAGCCACCTTACATCTGCGTGAAGGATCAAATCTCCATACACAGAGTCGAGCTCGTCCAATACAGACTTAAATAGCCGGTGCTGGAGTGCTTTAGCTGCCAATGCCTGTTGATGTATCACACAGTGATAGTTTACAAATGGTGGAAAGTCTGGGTCTTTTCTGCACAGCGCAACAAATCCTGAACGAACACCGAACACCGAGCATCGCTGGTGCCCCATCGGTTGTGAAGGACACTATTTTATGAATGGGAATCTTGTACTCACGAACATAGTCCTTGAATGCCTTGTACACATCCTCACCCCTGGTTCTTTCTTTCAATGGGATAAGGGCAAGAAAGGCCTCCTTGACAGTAACATCCGTGAAAACCATCCGGACATGTCTGTGGCATCGGTAGACTCGTCAAATTGAATTGAAAAGTATTCCGAGAGAGACAAGTATTTTAATACTTGCTGGGATACATCTTCGGACAATGACTCGACTCTTCTGGCTTCAGTAGGTGCACCAAGTGGTACACTTTTTATACTTGCTTTTATGTCCTCTTTCTTTTTGAAATCCGCAAACAAGACGTCAGCTGTGGCGCTCATTGCTTCTTTAATCATCTCACCATCCATAAATGTTTTTTTGTGCTGAGCCAAAATATGGCAAATCCGGAGGGACGTTTCTGTAGCTGCATTGCTCTTTGCTGTAGGCGCCATGAAAAGCGACTGCTGTGCTTCAATTATTTTGGTTCTTAATGCGCTGTTGAGTGGATATGAGAGTTTACCATGGGTGCTCGCATGATGGCGCTCCAGGTTGCCCCGTTTCGCCAAGGCTACCGCCTGTTGGCATATGAGGCATACAGTCTTCTCTTTCGCTGATGTGAAAATAAATTCATGCTCCCATTCCGCGTGGAAATAATACGTTTTTGATTTATTTTTCCCCGGACCCTCAGTCATATCGATGTTGGTTAAAGATTAGCAGAACTTGGTACAGTTTAAGTTACTCCTCAAGATGACCGTTAAGATACGATTTTTAACCTCACCCACACTTGCATGCAGCAATTCATAGACGTCAACATATCTAATAACCAATTGGAGTTTGTAAAATGACCTGTGCATGATTCAAATCAACAAACCAGAGCTAGGTCTAAAACGTTTGTTTAAACAACCAACCAACCAGAGCATGAACATATATATTTTTTTAAATGCTAGGGATCGACAGTGAAGGCTTTGAAGATCGACCAGTTGATCGCGATCGACCTGTTGGTTACCCCTGCTTTAGCAGAATGCAAGTGCAACGCAGTAAGAAGCCAAATAACTAGCTTTTGTGACATTAGCTGCTATTCCAGTTCTTTTTCGTTTTTTGAACAAACAACCTCATATTTCTATTGACCATGTGCTAATCCCTAACCCTCTTGGTAACCGTTGCTAAAGCTTTCACTTCTCCCAGCAGACACAGGTATGCAAGGGATAGAGTGCAGCGAGGAGGTCATTAATGAAAAATGAACACAGACACCCTGAAGGTGATTCGATTACACGGCTCCCTAATAGATAAACCAACTAATTTACTCACAACATTGACTTAAATCGATGTTATTGATTTAAGAATTATCGTTTTGCTTCCACTCAGAAACAAATGGTCCATTCCACTTCGTACCAACAGCTGGAACTGGGGCGATAGCAACGTAACTTCAAATTACGCCACGACTGTTTATTTTCTATACAGTCTTTAAACTCTGCCAGAAACCATACTGTGTTCCTGTTAGTGTTTACTTCCTGTCTGTCATCTTCTGTTGATTTCTCAGACATCCAGATCTCTGTCTTTCAACCTCTTTCCTTCTCTTGTTCTCTTATTCTTTTCTTTGATGGGGACAGCTGAGCCATGACCGAAGTTTCATGCTCTCCGTGAATAATAAAATGAATATTTCAAAAATATTGCATGGGCTTTTCTGATAGCGAAACCATTTTGTTGTTATCTACAGCTGACATTAAATTGAACAGACTTATCTCTGCAAATTCATATAACTGTATACTGTAGTCCTTTAAGCAGTGTCCTCCTTAGCAAGTCTGTTAGCGATAATTAAAACCCTTTGAAATGTCCAAATTGACCAATCAGAATCAAGTATTCAATTTAGCCGTGTAATTAAATGCAATAACGTTAGGATACGTTAGTGACAAAGCCCTGCAGTCTTACATACAAATCCACAACCTACTTCCCTTCATTACTCAATATCTTATTTAGCCTTTAAGTTAAATGACAGCTGTATTAGTACGTGTGTCTCATCCTGTTCCATCAGCGTGTTTTGACATAAGAGCTGCAGAAAAGGTTTTAAGCTCCACATGGGAGTCAACAGGAATAAGGGAACAGGCAGCCACTTAGTGTGACGAGTCATTAATAGGCAATGACAAGACTGCGTACTGTGGCCTGGAGGAACATCACACTGAGCTTCTATTCTTTGTATCACTTTATACACTTAGACACTACAATCTGTTCAGTGTTACTGTAGTTTTGTCTGTCAAATTTATGAGATGAAGCTTGTACTAAAACAGATTTGTGGTTGACTATAAAGGCCACAGTGGAAGGAAAATAGCTGTGTTTAATGTGTTCAGGTGTCCTCACACAACCTTAGCATTAAGCGTGGGTCACATGCTAGAAGGGGGTTTCATATCAGAGGGGAGGGGGCAGACATTGACCCCGTCTCTCTCTGTTCAAGCTGTTTGGTCATGGGTGATCTTAGACATGAATGGCTTCTTTGAGCTGTCACCACTCATCACTATTATTTCTGCGTATAATGTTGCAGATTTCAGTTTGTTTAGACAATTTATTTGATATGGGTTGGGAATGTTAAAAAGCAAATCTGTAAATAAGTCTGTGGTGGTTACAACACTAGGATTCAGATTATTTTAATTGGTGCGCAATGTCAGTTACCTGTATTTCAATCACTGACCATATTACCTTTTGAATAGGCTATAACTCCTCTAGTGTTTGTCACCCTTTCATCACCAGTCACCCCCCGTGATATGCATCGAGCCACACATCTTTGGTGACGTATCTTCTAAAAAAACCTCGAAGGAGTATACATCTAGCCTCAGGGAATGTGTGCGCTTTCCACTTAGTTGTTCTCACGTTTGTCTTCCTATTTGCACATCCTCTCCTGTACCAATCTCTCTCTTTTTCTTTCTCACTTCTTTACCATCTGTCGACTGAGCAGCTTGACTTTGCCAGTGGTGAACTACAATAACACGAAGAGTTAATTTAGTACTGTAGTTGCGAAAAACAACATGTATGAATGTTACATTTTTAATCACTCTTAGTTTTGGCTTGCAGTTTGGATTTTGTCGTAATGAAGTGTGGGTTAATCGCTGCATGGTTTGGCACCAGCATAGGAGCATTAAGGTAAGATACATTATTTAGTCTGCCCAGTTCACACCGACACAAAAACGCTGTGTTCTAGACCCTCTGTTGTCCTAAATGTGTTTTAACCAAAACTGCATTCAGCAAAACTCTTTGGATTCTAGTTCTCATTGGGTTTACGATAAGCCCTCTGGTTGTGTGACTTTTGATACTGGTGTGTATATGTGTGCATAAGAGAGTTACCTATCCTAAACACCAGCAATTTGATAAATGGTGGGAGAGCGGTTGATGTGGGTCCATCAATCACCCAGACCTTGGTCCTTTGGCAGGCAAATAAAATAAAGCGTCCCCGGTGCATAGGCAGGAGAAATATGGAACGGACCAGAGTGACAATGACGGAGATGTCCAGGCATGAGAGACGGTTCACAGCGGTGAATATAAACACACATCCAGGGTCCTACTTTTACTGTCTCTTTTCACACAGTATTTACTAATGTGTTCCCACTGGCTTCATAACTACATGTTGAGCATAACACTGATATATTCACACATCTTTACATGTAGGTTGTGAAGTGTTGTCCGTGATTACTTGACAATCATGATATATGTCTTAAAGAGGACATCTTTTGCAAATGTTCATATTCAGATTGTGTGTGTCTATGAGGTAAAAAAAAGGAGTCCAATGGAGGCGGGGGGGGGGGGGGGGGGGGACGTGTGAGAGAGAAACTTCCTCTGGAGGTAACTTTGGGATATTAGCCTTTGCAGACCATTTACTCTGTCTCAGTCTCTTTCAAATATGTTCTAGAACTAAAACCAACGAGCACCACACACTAGGTGACAGACATATCAAAACGTGATATATGAGGAGATTGATATGTTTTAATAGTAGGCAACTTGCATGACATATTTGCACAATTGATCTGCATGAAAATGACAGCTTTGTGTTTGCCTACTGCCTTACAGCTTTACTGGTGCTCCAAATCTGCATGTAAGGCCTGATTCATACCGTCTTCGAATGCCCTAAAGGTCAGAAAGGCGCCTTACAGCGTGTTAGAGAGTGGGAGGGTTGCTGTGGAAATGTGGCACCAACGTTTAACATAGAGGGATGACTGTAAAGAGTGAAGTGCCAATTTCTACATACCCTGCTAACATGGGAGGACCGTCACCATGGAACATCTACATTTAAATGTATGGCACGTCATGATACTTGCAAAACACAATACACACACACACACACACACACACACACGCACACGCACACGCCACCACGTATGCCACCGGATTTGCTTGCGGACAAAAAGCTAAATCTGATACAGGACGGCACAAAAGTTATTGCATTAGGCTAACACAATTACAATAATGTAGTAGGTCAAGTCCACCGAAATTAAATGAAAGAATCACGGACCAATAGCCCACACACACACACACACACACACACACACACACACACACACACACACACCACACACACACACACACACACACACACACACACACACACACACACACACACACACACACACACACACACACACACACACGACTCATTGAATTGCACTCAGTATAAATCTTGCAGACAGACGTGTTTGAGTTCAGAATGTTCCGGTCATGTGAGTACGTGCTGGTGTCACGGCCTCCTCCACCATTGCAAATATTTTATATGTGGTGACTCGCTGTCCTTGCCATGCCATGCAACATGATTTAGAAATATATACAGTATAGCCCCCTTCATTCCACTGCACATACACATGCTTATCCTGCGTGCATACCTACTGACACACTGTAATAAAGCATAACGCATGCACACAAATACATTAACTGAACATGTGTACGATATTCCACTGCACATAAACATGTATACTCTGAAAGAGGAACTGTAATATGTAAGCCATGCATGCACATATATGTATTAACTGAATATGTACTGCTTGCATATATATATATATATATATATATATATATATATATATATATATATATATGTATGAGAACATTTTCAAAATAAATAAATAATCTGGAACCTGGGGAAATCTCTGTGGTTAGTTTTGAATAAAGGCATGAATCTAATAATGGTCAGAAATGCAGCTTTGTGCAGAAAAAAGGCTTCTGTGATGTTTTTCTTTGTCTTTAATAAGCATATTTTTTCACACAAAGAATAAGATCATTTGACGCGCACACACACACACACACACACACACAATCAAACGCACTTTACCACAAAATCTACATAAATACTCACAAATATTGAAATATTGAAAATTGAATTTGCTTCACTGGATAGTTTGGCTAGAACTTTACGCAGTCACACACACACACACACACACACACTTACACTACTATAAAATAACAAAATCTGTCGAATGAACTCAAACTTCAGTTAAGCAGTCATGTGTTAAGAGGGTAGGTTTTGCAAATAACGTAACACCAACCTTTACTACTTTAATGACCTACGTCACAGTACACATACATAATGGATGAAAGAAACCTGCCCCAGATTTGGACTTTTATGAATTATGAATTGTTACCAGCATAAATGCCGGTGATCATTTTGTTACATGATACGTTTTCTGTAAAAGTAAGATCGTAATCTGAAGATGGTAATACCTAAATGAAAGAAGAAAAAACATTTCTGACTAAAATGCCTATACTATAAAATACTTTGTAAGAACTTCTTTGGGCCCTTGTTGAGATGTGTGACAAGGCGAAGAGTTAAAACAGAGACGTAAAACCCAAAGTCCAGTTTTTGAAAGAATTAAACTGTTTTAATTGCCAAGCTTTCTTCGTACATTTAAATTGAGCATCCATGTGTTCCCAAAAGGCAACAGGACCTTTGTCCTTCTCTCTGTCATGACGTTTTGCTATTTTTAGCTTGTTTGTTCTCTTTTTCTGTCTGTACATCTCTCTCTCTCTATTTTACCATCTCTTCTTGGAGACACTTGTAGTCGAGTGAATAATGTATGAACTGGGCTGTGCTGTAGTCTTTGGGGAGAAGAGTAAAACATGCATCCACATTCTCATTCATAGGCTTTGACCCAGATGATGCTAATATCAGCACCCTGCAAACACAACTAAATAAATTCAGTATGGTCCCAAAAGCCTACAGAACCAACACCGAAACTCTTCCATACAGTGAGGAAGTATACATGTTACTGTGTGTCTGTGTCGTCACGAACAATATCTGTTTTTGGCTGGACAAAGAGTAAGCCCCTCTGCACAAACACACACACACATACATACACACACACACACACACACACACACTCACAGGTGCTGGGCATGTTTGTGTGTGTCCATGACATCCAGTAACTCATCCCAGTCTGATTGGCCGTAGTGGTCAGCAGAATAAAAAGTGCTTACTCACTACTTTGCGGAGATTTCTTTTTTGTTTTGTTGCAGAAATGAGTGACAGGAGGGTTAGCAAGGAACCCCATGGGTCACAGAAATAATATTGCTTCTCCAGTGTGTGTGTGTGTGTGTGTGTGTGTGCGTGTGTGTGTGCAAAGAATGAGAAGAACAGAAACAAGTGACAATCAAATACAGTTGCCCTGTTTTCATGGTTACAGTATGCTCACTAATTAGTTTTGTGACATTACAGCAATATAAATGAAATACACATCTATGTAAAATGTAATCATGAATTGCATTAACAAATGTTCATTAAGGATCTATGGTGGCATATTTTTTTTACATTTATTATACTGCTTGAATACTCAATTCTGAATGGTCAATTTGGATATTCAGAGGACTGCTATTGTTTGCTAGCAGACTGTTACTAAGCAGGACGCTCTGATCAAGAGACTGTTTACAGTCAAATCAATCGGCAGAAAGAAGTCCGGTCAATTTAACGTCAGCTGTGGACGAAATCCATCCATCAGAAAACACCATTTGGTGTTCTTCTTTAATTATTAACCGGCACAAACACATCATCCCTTACTTAAACACTGTAAAGTTAAGATCATTGGTGAGGTAAACACTCAAACTGTAACTATAGGAGAATAACTATAGGGCGGTGGTGGGGAAGTCCATATAGACTTGGCTAGGCAACTGGAAGGTCACCAGTTAAAGTCCCGGAAAGACCAAGTGCTACCGAGGTGTCCCTGAGCAAGGCACCGTTCCCTACACTGCTCCTCGGTGCCGTACATAATGGCAGCCCACTGCTCCTATGGGTCAAATAGAGAGGCGAAGTCCCTCCCTTTCCGGGGGACCTCCATGGAAAAAGTATGTATTGAAGTCAATGGCGAGAGAAAGATTATCTTTGGATCCCGTTAGAATTGTGCCACGAATTACACACATGATATTTGTCAATTTAAAAGATAATTTTGCGTCGTAATATGTCGTAAAACTGTGAAGTAACACTTTTTTGGTGTGAAACCGCTCCATGAACTACATCTCCCGTCTCGCACCACACACCAAGACGGCCGTCACGTTGGAACATCTCATTTCTTTCTCTCAGAACGAGGCGGAAAGTATTAAAAAAGGTGAAAATCACTCCAAGTCTGGGCACGTTGAGAGCTGTACATACACACAAGGGGAGTTAGTCGGTTCCGTAAGAGCCAGCATGCGGGACCGGGACTCTGGGATTTGTAGTCTTTCTAGATGCTTATTTTTCATAGTCTTATATTTCATCAGTTTTACCGCAAACTGTGACTTTTTTGACATGGAAATTATTATTTAAGGCAAACATCATATGTGTAATTAGTGGCACAATTCAAACCGGATCGAAAGATAATCTTTCTCTCCCCATTGACTTCAATACATAATTTTTCCGAAATAAGGTCCCATGGGTCGTAAGTAGATGGGCGGGACTTCGCCTCTCTATGCAAAGAAACCGTTTTGTTACATAGTATCTGTACTACGTAATGACAATCAGTTGAATCTTATTCAATAAATAAATACATTTGTTTGTGTCTATCTGAGCAGTTCACGAACTCTTAATCCTCTTAACATTACAAGCTCCGACAGTTTAACACTGCAAGAACGGAAAGAGCTAGATGAGCTAGATGTAAACACTAGAGATCAATTGATCCAACCCCTACATTGTTGCACAGATAAAACAATAAAGAAACACAATGGAAGGACAATGAACGCAGTATGTATTGTGTTTACGTTCGACAAGTGCCATTTGTTTTGCATTTCTCATAATGTCTTTCAGAGCTCCTGCATATTTTATCTCAGCTGAAGTGCGCTTCGTCTCATTTAGACTCATGTAATTGCCCCAAAAGTTAAAATATTCATCAGACACAAAAAACATCACAATTTTACTGCAGGGAGAGGATGAGCTATGCAAAAGCCTTCTGCTCGCCCCTGAACGTGTACATCTTTAATAGAGGACAACACTTTCTGTTAAACGTAGTTAAACGTAGTGGCTTTTCGTGTTCGGGAAATCGTCATGTGATGTTGCCAAATTCTCCAAGCAGCATTTGTGAATAACAAAGTGGAAATATTGGCACTGTTGATTTTATTATTACAGATAGTCCTTTACAGCTAATTTGTTTTACATCCGTCAACAAACCTAGACACACAAATAAATTAAGCATTTTATAATCGCTTTTTTACTTTGTGACGACCCCTCCACACCACGTGGGGTGCCGTCTGGTTGTGTGTGTGTTTTGTGTGTGATTGCAGGTTCCAGCTGCAGCTGTCTGATGAGGTGCACCTGCCGGATGAGGCACACCTGGTGAAACAGGATATAGGAGGAGCCCAGCCGGTTACGTGGGCTCACTCCTTTGGGCACTCTCTCTGCACCAGCTTCAGGGACTTGTTGCTGGTGTCCATTTAGTGTTGTGTTTAAACTAGGGCTGTCAAACGATTAACATTTTGAATCCGATTAATCACAGCTTAAAAATTAATTAATCATGATTGATCACCATTAGAACTATGTCCAAAATATGCCATTTCTTTTTTTTTGCTCACATTTAAAATGATAGCAAAATATGTGAACAGAGAGGAATATGCATCCACTGAGAGCTTTCACCATGCGATTCATTATCCAAAACTCCTGAAAAATCATTTGTAAGAAACTGAGATATCAACAAAAAAATAAATGGCAGTAAACTCTGCCATACGGTGGTGATGTAAATGACTAATTTCAGTTCAAGGTGCATTTCTGCAAACATTTCCGTTAAGCTTTTATGAAGTACGAAACTCATAAAAACTTTGCAGGGGATTCTTGGGGTGCCAAAAGCAGTATTCAGTGCATGAATGATCACATTCATTAGTCGGGAGTTTGTGAGAAAAGCTTTTTAAAAAGGCCCTATTCTTCTTTTTGGGGTTTTCACTTTCCTGTAGTGTGTTCCTTAGTTTTGTGTGCATGTAAACGGTCTGCAAAGGCTAACATCCAAATGTACGCCTCCATTGGACTCCTTTGTTTACTTCTGGAACATAGTGACATCACTATGTAACAATCACATTTATATGCAGACTGGGCTCTGGTTTCAGACAGAGGGTGAAAAGTGGTGCTGCAGAAGACCTTGTTTAACATTAAAGCATGGAAACATGTCCCAGTAGAGGCATAACATAAAAATATGATCCTGAAAATGAGCTCAATATGTCCTCTTTTGAGAAGGGGGAAGATACTGCATAGTAATGTTGAAAATACCATTTTAACGGTTTGTAATTTGTTGATGAAGGTCATGAAAGTGACATGGAATGAAAAGGATGAGTACAATTATGAAAAAGGCGCAATTTTCAGCAACACATAACAGTAACAATATTTCAACTTGTTTCAATGACAACACTGACTGTAATGAGGGCAATGACAGCAGAGATGATGAGCGTGCACGGCAGTAACAGTAAAGTTGAACTGTAGCATCACTGCCAAGCATTACTCATGCTTTAATGTAATGAGAGCGCTTGGTTGTAATGCTCAGTGCTTAACCTCGCCAGGAGGCAAGGGCACGAGCACAGGCAAGAACTGACTAACCACAGCCAACAAATGCACTCATTTCATGTATGCACCAGTACAGACAGGCTATGCAAGTATTAATATTTCAACTAGGATTTGCATTTCCATGCTTGATGGACCTCTGGCAGATCCTCTGCACTGACATAGTGAACACGTGGAGAAAACGTAACGCCCCTATGGAGCCATTTGTAGAAATCAGTTGCAATGGTTTATGTATCCATTGCAGGTGGAGCAGTCATTACGGAAGCTGATACGATTTATCAACAATCAATCAATGAATGAATCAAATTGTAGTTATATAACCAAATATGACCAATTACACCTTTGTCTCATGGGGCTTAACCAAGCGGCAAACTCTGGGGAAGAGCCAGGACGCCAATACGGAAGTGCCACACACTGCAGTTCATCTAGTGGCCAGTAGGAGCAGGCTGCAGAAGGGAGCAATTTCCATAGACCCCCATGTTAAAATGCCCAACTTTACAGCAGAAATAAACATGTTTACATCGTGGTTCAAAAAAACATATTCTCTGTATAGTTAGATTCCCCCTTCATGACTACTGTGTGGGGGGTGAATTTTTTCTCAACTCATCTGTTTAATTAATATTAAGCCTTAAATCTTTTGCATAAATTAGGGCGTGGTCACTTTGATGGACACGTACATGCCTCACTGTCAGCCAACAGCAACTTGTCCACACTGCTAGGCTACAACCATAGAGGCTTCAACTTTAGTTAGTTGTAGTTACTGTACTTGACCCTTTAGCCGTGTTCGTGGTGATTGTGCCTTTTAGGGAATATTGTTACAAATACCAGACAATTAAAATGTCATGCTGTGCGCTTGAATGTACTAACAGAACTTCCAAGAAGTCTAAAATTATAATATTATACATGTTAACCCCGTTCGCAGGTGTTTGTGTGCTTGGTAGCTTAGCTTGCTACTTATTAGCCAGCTAAGGACGTAACCCTTTATGCATACATATACATTTTAGTTTATGATTCAGCCTTGGGTAAGACTTTTATAGTCTATGGCTTTGACGCCCATAATGCTAAACGGGAGCAAATGTTAATAGGGGACCCAATTATCCCAGTGGTGGCCGCCGGAGCTAACGGAGCCGCAGGCGGCTAGCTCCAGCCGGCGTCCCGGAGCTAACCCTGCGGCTCCATTAGGTCCCGGCGGTGGAGTCCGTCTTTTCTCAACGTGTGAATGACAAGCATTAAGAATAACAAAATATAGCTAATTCTCTTGCAGATTGTCTCATTTGATTATGAATGTAACGTTTATATAGGGGAACTACACTGTTAGCAGTAACTTGATATGCATGTATTTTATGTTAGCTTAGCTTCTTAGCCTGAGCTAGCTCTGTTTACTTCCAGTTCGGAGGCAGCAGGTCCCGCCTCGGCTCCGCCTCTTTGCCCTTATTTGGAGCAGGCGGGATTAGACTCTGACGTCACAGTCGAGCCGTTAGTGGCCGACTCCGCCTACTAAGGGCTTCACGGCAACTCTGCAGAATCCTATGGGTGACGTCACGGACACTACATCCATTTATATATACAGTCTATGGGCTTAGGGTTGCCAACCGTCCCGTATTAGCCGGGACGCCCCGTATTTTAGCCAAAAGGGGCGTGTCCCGTACGGGACTTTGTTTGTCCCGGACTCCCGTGTAAAGGGAAAAATAAAAAATATTTTTCTGTTTGCGCGCAATGCAGTGTGTCTGGCTCGGTCTGGCTGCGTGCCTGTGTGTTTGTGTGCTGTATACAAAGGGCGCTAGAACCGCTCAGTTGACAGGGCAGGCACAATGTTCGCGTGTGTGTGTCTGTGGGAGATTTTCTCCGGTGGGCCGCGGGCACGGCATCATTGTTTGTGTGGCATGTCAGCCTGTTCAGTCGTGTGGGAAAATGAGCGCTGCCGGTGGAGGAGGTGATAATGAAAGAGGAGAAGATAGAGAGGATGTGGTTCTGGGCCCTGGCCCTTCTAAAAAGAAAAGACTTGTGTCTTACAACAAACAGTGGGAAGAAAAACACAGTTGGGTAAAGCCCGTGAGTGGAGATCTGTCTCGGGTCTTCTGCGTGTGCGTGTGTGTGTGTGTGTGTGTGTGAGAGAGTCAGTCAGCTGATTGATGGGAAAATGCTGGGAAAATGGTTGGTTGAAGGGTAACAATGTAATTGTAATGTATTCTAATAATGCCGTGCATGTTCACATCATGTATACTTTGCATTACTTAATACCATTTTTCAAATATTTTTATTTTTCAACATTTTGGACAAAATAGCCAATTGTACATCGAGGTGCCCAGATGGGGTTTGACCCCCAAAAACATTTTCGAACCCTACGGGCTGGCTCCCCCAAAAGAATTAAATAACATAACCCTAACCCTAACCCCGAAATGAAGTAACAAAAAAAAGTAACTAAATCCGCCAGAAATCCGAAGATCTTCGTGCGCACGCGCGGGGGACACATGCATGTGTCCCATTTCTCCATTTCTGGAAGTTGGCAACCCTAGGCTTAACCGTTTGTACAGATTACAACACCATCTATCCTTAGACCAGGGGTCTCCAACACGTCGATCGCGAACTACCGGTAGCTCGCAAGACCTGAATAAGTAGCTCGCCAAGCAAATCCAAAATGTAAAAAATACACCAACAAAAAAAGGAAATGTAATTAAAAGAATCTACCCTATGGGACTTCCGGTGAGGCACGAGGCTGATGGCAGCAAGATACTGAGCGCTGAACAAAATCCCCCCTTTTTTCATATTTACTGCAACTCATAGACAGCAACACACATTTGAGAAAAGAAATGTCTCCAGCAAAGAAGGAAAAGACTCTGACTAAAAAACAAGAATCTAACAGACAACAGCAAGCTAGCGATTCACCCACCGATATAGCTATGCTAATCAAGCAAGCTATCGCGGATGAGATGGAAACTCTGTAGGGAACAGTAGCAGACATGCTAAAGGATGCGATTGAGAAGGCTCTCAATCCTATAGAGAAGCACAGTATAGAAAATCAGATAGGGGATTGGCATGCCCACATTTTAAACTATATCATTGGGCATTCATATTAAGATCTCTCAGCTATTGGGTAGATGAAGATACAATGTCATCTTGGAAGAATATGGAACAAGACTTAATAGCGGCGATAAAATTAAGGGACTTTCTCCTTTCAGGTATATCTACCAAAAAATGTGATTTACTGTACGGTCCAATTTTAACTTATATGATTAAAGTGTTCAGAGCAGCAGGGAAATTCCTAAACTTTAAGAGTGTGTGGTGTAGGTCATCTCCATTATGGAACAATCATAACCTATTGACTGGGGGCAAACCATTTAACAACAAAGCTTGGGAGGATAAAGGTATTAAAACTCTTCAGGACATTAATGGGGAAAATTGTAATCATGACTTTCAAAAACTGGTCTCTCAATATAATATTGATCAACACTCTCTCTTCTTTTACTTTAGAATATGGTCTGCCTGTAAAGCCTACGGGGTCCCCTGGGGGTCAGATTTGAAAGAACATCCTATTCTGAGTTGGGTGCAGAGTGCTCCCAAACAAATAGTTTCGTTTATCTATAATAATCTTAACTCCCAGAACTATATGCCTACATCAGGCATGAGAGCATGGGATAGGGAAATATCTACTTTAGGACAAGAATTGGATTGGGATGCAATTTGGGCTAATGTTACGGGTGCTTAAAAAAACCCAAACCATCAGTATATACATCTGAAATGTTGTCATAGAGCATATCTAACACCAATAATTAGACACAGAATTGCATTGGACCTGACCCGTATTGTTCATTTTGTCACCAGGGAACCATTGGCTCTTTCTTACATGTTGTATGGGAGTGTCCAGGAATATTACACTTTTGGGGGAAGGTTATTAGTACCCTTACAGATTTAATAGAGTTGAGATTACCAATGGAACCTGCTGTACATCTTCTAAATGATGAATCTCACCTTTCCCTTACGGGGAAAACGATGTTTCCATAAATTCATGGTGTGCTCAAGGTGCACCAGATTGATGCATTTAACTTCAACATTTAAAAACAAATCTTCCCGGGGGTGCATGCCCCCCCGGACCTAGGGGAGAGGATGTGAGGTCCACCCCCAAATAAAGCAGGTTAAAATAATTAAATTGCATACATGAAAACGGGTCCCACAGACTCAAACAGCACACAAAGGTTAAAGGTCAGCATATTATAATGTTCAAATGTGCTAAATATATACACTGCAAAAAACAAAAGAAAGAGGAGTAAAAGTAGCTCACGACTTGTTTTATTTTTTGAAAGTAGCTCTCATCCTAAAAAAGATTGGAGACCCCTGCCTTAGACCCTCGCACTGTACAAGGAGAAACTCCCCAAAACCCGGGGGGGAAATGGAATAACCTTGGGGAGAGCAACAGAGGAGGATCCTTTCCCCAGTGTGTGCAGCTTACAAAGGCAATATTATTAAACAAAGACTGTTAAAATGCCAAAAATCTCAACGTATAAATAAATAAAGTAAATATTATAGAGTGCATACGCTTTTTGTAAAACACTGATTAAGATGGTTGTATGTATTACAAATGTATTGTATCACTTTGGATGAAAGTTTCAGCTAAATTAAATGTCATAAAAATAGCAATATGGCTGTAAAAGACATACCTACTGATAATGCGTACTTCTCTGTGGCTGAAAGCTCTAATGCTGCGTTCACACCGGACGCAATGCGATTTTTCATGTAAAGTCAATGCAGAGATGCGGACAGACGTGAATTCACTCCGACGGCGCGCATGAAGCGGTTGATGCGAATGCCGCGCCGCGATTGAGGCGATTGAAGGGGGCTGCGACAAACGCTCAAGTTCAATTTTTTCAACTCGAGCATCAAATTCGCCTGACGCGATCTCGCTTTAGCCAATCAGCAGTGAGGATCTCAGCCTGCCATCAGTGACGTTGAACCAAAAAACCAAAACATCAGCCGTTAGCTGTTAGCACTCAGAGCTCACAGCTCCTCATATCTGTTCAGAAACTAGACAAAAGTTAAACAAGTACAAACCACAGACTGTCTGTGTCATGGAGAATACAGTCGCTGCTTTATTTATGTCTGTAGGCCGTTGTTGTGAGTGTGGACGGTCGGAGCATATACTGCGTTATCTTAGCCAAGCTCCATTTAGAAAACACTCATTTTAAAAGGTTTTTCGCCTGCCGTCTGTCAGCAGACTTGTCAAAGCATTAATTCATGGTTTTTACTAACCGGTATCAGTATGTTGTTACTTCGGCATCATTTTGAAACGTGTATTACAATTAAATCACGGTCAAATATGTTAATTTTGTTGTAGTTGTAGCCCCCTTGCCAGCGAGTCTTGTTTGAACGATTCGAGTAAACAAAGCTGACAGCCGCGGTGAAACTCGAGCGATTAGAACGAAGCAAATATTCGCATCGCGTCCGGTGTGAACGAGATGCTTTATTTTACAGAATTACATGAAAATGAAAGCATGTATGAATGTGTATACATGTTAGATCCCTAGAGCAAGGGTACTGCTCTCTATGAATGAGGTGTGTTCTAAATTAACATAGTCTCCCTTAATCTCTCCATCCGTCCACTAATGACTTTATTTCCCCTTTCGTTACCAGGTTACAAAATAAATAACAAATATATATATTTAAATATTTCATAGATACATATTGTTACAGTAATAAACACATGGGAGGCAAATCGTCCTGTTCACATCGAGCTAAAAATAAACGTGCAACAGAAATTCAGGAAACATTTCTTTTTTTTGTGCATCTCTTATAGATTGGTTGCCCTTTGGACAAACAGCAGAATGCTTTTATGTGAAGGAAATGCTACATAATTTACTCTCAAGTAAAGATCCGATGTTGGGAATGCAGAGCTAAGGGGTTTGAACTTGTAACCTCATGAGTGCCTTGTTAGGATGTCATGACGGTAATGGACCATCAGGATTAAAAAGGTAATTTGACGAGGTTGGATTAAAAGGGATTTGATAATGTTTGACCTAGGAATGGGAGCACAGACTGTTGATGTAAGGAGGTTTTGTTTTAAATAGAAAAATCAAAGACCATCTTATTATCCCAGTTTTAGCCTCCATTGCTTTTAGTTTATAAAATGCACACATTACATTAAGACGTTTTTAACTTGTTAGTGCTATCAATAATCCAATGATGTAAAATCAGACATTACATTATTACATTGCATTTAGCTGACGCTTTTATCCAAAGCGACTTACAATAAGTACATACGACCAGGAAGACACAACCGTGAAGAAAACAGAATCATATAAGTACATCAGGTTTCATAGAGCCAAACATTTAAAGTGCTACTCAACTGGCTATAGATAAGCCAGTCCTTTATTAGTATATAGGTGCTTTGTTAGTAATTCTATCGCTCGAGGTGGAGTCGAAAGAGATGAGTTTTCAGTCTGCGCCGGAAGGTGTGTAAGCTTTCTGCTGTCCTGATGTCAATGGGGAGCTCATTCCACCATTTTGGAGCCAGGATAGCAAACCCACGTGTTTTTGCTGATGGGAACTTGGGTCCCCCTCGCAGCGAGGGTGCAGCGAGTCGTTTGGCTGATGCAGAGCGGAGTGCACGCGCTGGGGTGTACAGTTTAACCATGTCCTGAATGTAGGAAGGGCCGGATCCATTCGCAGCATGGTATGCAAGTACTAGTGTCTTGAAGTGGATTCTAGCAGTTACCGGGAGCCAGTGAAGGGAGCGGAGGAGCGGAGGAGTGTGGGAACATTTAGGAAGGTTGAAGACCAGACGAGCCGCTGCATTCTGGATGAGCTGCAGAGGTCGGATGGCACATGCAGGTAGACCAGCCAGGAGGGAGTTGCAATAGTCTTGGTCGTGAGGTGACGAGAGCCTGGACCAGAACCTGGGTGGCTTTCTGGGTCAGCTGGGGACGAATCTTCCTGATGTTGTAAAGCGTGTATCTGCATCAACAGGATGTAGCAGCGATATTTGCAGTGAAGGACAGTTTGTTATCTAGGATCACACACAGATTCCTTGCAGTCTGAGTCGGGGAAACAACAGAGGTGCCGATGTTGATTGTCAGGTCAAGAGTGGGACAATCTTTTCCCGGAAGGAAAAGCAGTTCAGTCTTGTCAAGGTTGAGCTTGAGGTGATGAGCAGACATCCACTGAGAGATGTCAGCTAGACAAAACCACATCACTGGGACTGTCACATCCTGGCCCTGGCTGATCGCCTCACTCCCTCACCTGTGTATTTCCGCTCCCTGTTAATCACCTGCCTGGCCTCAATGAGCCTCAGCTGTCCCTAATCATTACTCCTCACCTGTGTATTTAGTCTGTGCTGTTTCCTTGGTCAGTGCCAGTTCTTCTTGTCTGTATAGCAGAAAGTGCTCCATGTTTCTCTCCTGACATAAGCTATTGTTCATTGCTTCAAGTCAGTACATTTTTTGATCATTGCCTGTTTTATTTTTACCTTTTGCATTAAACGCTTGATTAAAGACCTTTTTGCCTGGTTGTGCTCTTGAGTCCTATTTTTTGCTCGTGCCCGTACTTGTGTCTGATAGGTACTCTCATTGACTCATGATTCCTTTCGTCATTTTGGTGTTGAATTATCATATTTTAGAAACAAATGTACAAAAATGTTGGCTTTACACATAACAAGGAAATTTGCATAACACAACTAATCGTGTTAATGGTTTCTTTTATAGAGAGAAAGAGATATATAAATACTGAAGCTGCTGATGTGACATACTTGAATTAAGTTATTAAACAATACTGAGTCTAGCTGAGCTCTGTAATTTAGTTATACCCAAGCTTCCATGCAAAAATGCAATCCATGCAATTTAGAGTGTTTTAGTTAGATTCGAATTGAAAGCCTAATTTAGCATAATTTACTTATAAACTCATTTCACAACAGCCATGGTATTATATGTCTCTTCATGAATTACAGCTATTCCTTTTTAATGTGTGTGAGAGAGTAATTTATGACATGTCTCTGCCCATTAGGTGGCAGTCCCACCAGTTACCCATTTGCACCTTCTGAAAGCTTTTTTCATTAGTCCAACAAGATAAATAAAATCAGTAACCAGACTCTGGTTAAATGTTTCTGTCCTAAATTATATTTAAAGTGGGACCCTTGATTTCTACATGGACCATCAAATGTGTCGGGTTGTTACGAGACCATTCGTGCCATTACTATCTTGAAACATGCAACTAAACCACCCCAACCTGAAAGGGACCTAGCTAGGTACGGACTAGGCATCTGTGTGTTTTGGGGAATCACAGAACGGCAGGAAGTCTCTGGCGGCTGACGACAGCAAGCAGGAATTTCTATGTGTTTGTTATTTAATTTAACATCGTCCTTCAAGTTGCACACTGACAGGAGTCAGTTTAGATTAAGGCATTGTGACAGTGTGCTGGGGGGCTCTTACATTTCCATGTGTAATTCTGCCTTGGCGCACTGGAACAACACACACTTTATTTTTGGGGAAAATTGAATTTGCAGTTTACATAAGGGGCCGTACTAATGCTGTGTTTTTAAGGTCCTCAAGTCCAATGTTGTCAATGAACACTATACTTTGCAACAAGAGGGGCCAGGCCTGCCAATCCAAGATGTTGTCCCTCGCAGGAGAAATTAGCGTTATTGTTGTCAATGTGTGTGAATGTGAGATGTCAGAATAAACGAGGTCTCTGAACTAACTGTGTGAATCTGTTGGTCAGCCCTGAGAAGTGAAATTCACGGCGAGTAAAGCGTAACTTTCAAAGTCGGAAGAGGCTATGATATGCCATGGTTCGGAGTGGTTATACTGTAGCAGCTTTTGTTTTTAGCAGATCTAATGAAGGTAAACAGTGGCCGGCTGAGCACTCTGTGCGCTGACATTGCACATGTCAGAGGCTGCAGGTTTATCGTTCTGTCTGCCTTCACATGCTGCAAGAGTTTCATAAAGTGAAGGGACTTTTCATAGCTCCATGAAAGCTCTGGACAGCAACAACTGTAATCACCCACATTCAGTCATAGGTCAATGCAGACTGGGTTACTGCCGAATCTGTCTGGAGAGAGTTCATTAGGGGTGGGTACATAACATTTGAAACCAGCCGCATCAGTCCCAGTTTGTCCCTGGTTCAACGTTCCCTGCTGTTAGCACCCAGATAAATGATCAAGTGTTATAAAATAAACCGTCTGAGACAGCAGTACTTCGTTCAACGGACATTCCCATTGGAGGCGTGACTGTTTTTCTTTAAATATAACAGCTAACATATTTACCCACAACATAGGAGATGAAACAATCTACACCCATCATTACATCTCCCTGTTATGATATACTCAACATGCACCCTTGTTTATGGATCTCATCATGGGCCTGAAGCTGCAGGGTGTCAGCATGCAGTAGTTTGAAATGAATGCACTTCTACTGCCAGCCATTGTTTATGAGCATCCACTGCCACACACTTACTGCTTCATTGAACTCTTTCTTCTGATGAGCTTTCTTCTCTAGGGTACATCTGACCTCATAGTGCACTGTACTTTCCTCGGCCCATTGACCACAGCGGCACGAGCCTCAGGGAGAGTGGGATGATGGTCCAAGTCTCTTTGATGTTTCTTGCTTGCTCAAAGAGTGGTGGTCTGTTTCCTGGGGGTATGATAAGGAGGAGATGGAAAATCCCTCCTTGTCCTCCTTTGACAGTAAATAGTTCAGGTGTGGAGGATAAGGCATTGCATTTAAAAGTGGGAAAATGTCATTCCTGAACCAAACCTTGGCACAGAAAGGAAAAAGGGGGACGTTTTGAAACGTTGCAAGGAGCACTACACCATTTACACCGTATCCAAACCAAGCAGGAGTATAATTAGAAAGAGTACTTGCTCTACTGATTGAACTTTAGAATAAAAAAGTGAAACACATCAATAGCCTAACATTACAAGGGGGCCTAGCTTGCTAATTTTGAGGTTCATATTTAGTTATTTGACAGAGTAGCTCAATCAAATATAAAATGAAAGATTTACGTCATTGTACACCATGATATGACAGACTAGTGATATGTCAACCTACACCTCACAAAATGTAATTATATGTAGCGGCAAAGTCAAGTCCAGGCAAGAATGTCATTTTGTTCAATTTATTTCAATTATCCAACATGACAATGACAGTTTTACCTGTTCTCAACTTTCTGGCTTTCCTGTGACTTTCCTTGGTTACAAAACAGATGCCCATTCTCAACCTGTCTCAAATAAATACCTTATTTCCATTAAGTGTATGATGTTACTTTAAATCCATTTGATCCTCTTTTACACCATTGTATTGGTTGGCTAATGGAACGGTTCATCTTGCTGCAATGAAATGAAGACTGACAGATAACTTGAGCTCAGGCTTGACGTCATAGATCATCCAAGAAGTCCTATCTGTATTTCTGTGGAGGCAGGGCTCTTCATCCCTAGAGACTTGAGATAGGCTAGTTTAATCCGAGTCACTCCTGGGGGACGCCAGGATAGGAAACTGGAAGTGTGCGTGTGTGTGTATTTATGTAAACCCAGGCCTGTCTTTGGGCCCTCTGGCTAGATGCAGCCCTGCGACTGTCACTCTGCATGGAGTGGGATGGATGATTGACGCGTTTGTGCAAGTGTGTGGTGTGTGTGTGTGTATTGTTGTTTGGGAGAATGTGTGCATCTCACGGTGGGTTGCAGGCAGTAGTGGAAAAAGCGTGTGTGTAATGTGTGTGTGTAAGAGAGAGTACCTGCTGCAGGACACAGCAGGACAGGAGTGAGCAGATGGGAAGTTTGATCCAGAACACGGCTGAAAGCAGGTGGGATGGGACACACACTCAGTCACTCTATCATAATCTCATACAAACACACCGGGGCACACATTCTCAGACATACATGCTGGCATAAAGATATATAACACTAGAGATGTGTTTACTCTCACTCTGCACAGCACACGCAGAGGGCAGACACTCACACATACAAAAGCAACAACTGATTATAGTTGTAGTATAATATATCAGCTATTGTTTATCAAAGTAAATGTGTATAATCAATCAATCAAAAAATGTTTTAGTCCCAGGGAGAAATCATTGTTTTGGGAAAGTAGCCATTGATGGAAACATGATATATCCTGGTAGAGCCATGTTCCCTTGAAGCACATTAAACTCCACTCTATTCCGTCTGACTCCTAGCTAATATCGTTAGCTTGACCATTATTAGCCAAGGATCTTCATTGCCCATGATGAGAGCGGGGAGACACAGATTATACCTCCTTTTCTCCATAAATCTAAAGCTTAATAAGTTACTAATATACATTATTAAAAGAAAAATAAGAGGCAAGATCCAATAAGAAAGTTTAAAGTTGAAAATAGTACAAATCTAGCAGGACTCGCTGTAACAGGCTGCATTAAATACTCTAAATACCATATACAGAATATTCGATGCCATTCACTGCGTATACATTTTTACGATTAATCGACATGACTCACTGGTGTCTAAAACCAACAAGTCCTCCAACTCATACGACCAAATAGGTCGATTGTTCAAGCGCTTATTACGATCTATAATCACGTTTTAAAATGTTCGACCTCTAGTGCTCCTGTTGACTGCAAACGCTACGGCGGGTCGTTTATCCACAAATAACCCTCTCTGGAAAATCCTAAATTGTAGGATAGTTTGGCCATTAAAATACTTTTTGATTATATTTCTAGCGAGAAGTGTATATTGTACTTTCAGAATCCACGTCCAGTGGATGTGTAGGATCTATAGTTTGATAGATATTACGAAGATGATTTGAGGTCTCGCCAGGAGAACGTGTAACGGCAGCATCCATGTAAAGTTAGCGCCAACCCTCACGGGGTGAAAATAGTATTTCCGGTCTCAAAGTTTTCATAATAAAACCGTATTCCCCTAACTGTCAAATGATTTCAAAGCTATATCTGCAGTACTCATCCACTAAAAACATCAGTGTATCCTTGTTAATTACGCAACATTAATTGGTTTAAATTGTGTACAATGCTTTAGTATTTTTCCCATAGGTTTTTCCCTTTCGATTCTGAGAGACACATTTCTTTTTTCAGAGGTTTTGATAAACCATCGAACTACCCATAATCCTCAGCTATCGTTGAAGCTCGGTGATTGGATGGTTTAGCCGCAATGCACGTTGGGATATGGTGTTTATGCGATGTGAAATCCGAAAACATTTAAAAAAAAATAATAATACTTTATTCCGAGTGTTCTTGCTTTTCTCTTTGGAAGTCATCACATAACGGCATTGTAATACACGGTTCGGCTGCATTAAATATTACACATCTGCCGTAGTTCGTTATTTATAGAGCCCTGAGTAGAAGACTTCTAGACAAACATGAGGAACTGCTGCCGAAACTGAATGTGACGTGGATCATACATTTATCAGCAATTAAACAACATCTTCAATTTCTCTTCACACAATACGTCTCCTTGCAGTATCAGCATTAATTCGGCTGACTTGTATATTTAATCCAATTGGTAGATAGGCTGTATTTACACCATAAGGGTGCACAGCTGATAGAAAGGGACAGATATTACTGATTTGATTTGCATTAAATAATGTAAATACTGAGTTGAGAGAATAGTTAGGGGTTTTGGGTGATGGGAGACACATCTATGGATTCAGAATTTCAATACTTTACCATTAAATTATAGATATACCTCAGATATTAACGTGTAGAACTACAATATGTGAAATAATATAGCAATATCCTGTAAAATTATGTGAAAACATGAATAAAACTACACATCTTCAGATGTTATACATATATAAGTGTCCTACACTAATAATAAAAAGTTATTATGGCATTGTTTGTTATTTGTAACATCTTCAGAAACTACGTTTCCAACTCCTCATGCAGTTGACTGTTACAGGTCTATACAAGTTCATGGTACAATGCATAAGCTTCAAATCGAGAGACTGAAACTGTGTTTTTCTTTACCGTTCTGTTTTAATTTGACAATAAAGTTAATAGTAATATTATGTTTGATATTATTATGTTGTATTAACTAGACCACTGGGTCGTGTTTGGTGTTACAAATATCAAAACAATATATGTGTGGATAACAAAAGAAATCCGTCATGAACTAAACTGGAAATTATGCTGGAAAGTATCATTTATTGCGTTAACACCCGTTCGAGTCCAGTTTTGGATAGTCTGCCGTGGATTAATTCCATTTCAAAGAGCTTGGCGTAACCTTGGCGGACTGCCACTCCAACATCCAATCACAGAGCTTGAGGACAAATCACAGGGTTTGTCAAGCAAAGCGGATGTTGTAGTCCCAAACGATAGCTCAGGATTATGGGTAGTGTAGTGTCTTCGGCCATCCTAAACTCCGAAAAAAACATTTGTTTCTCTGAATCGAAGGTTAAAAACACAAAAGCATTGTACACAATTTAAACCAATCAATATTGTGTAATTAACAAGGATAAACTGATGTTTTTTAGTGGATGAGTAATGCAGATATAGCTTTGAAATAATTTGACAGTTAGGGGAATACGGTTTTATTATGAAAACTTTGAGACCGGAAATACTGTTTTCACCCCGTGAGGGTTGACGCCAACTTTACATGGACGCGGCGGAAATACACGTTCTCCTGGCGAGACCTCAAATCATCCTCGTAATATCTATCAAACTATAGATCGTACACATCCACTGGACGTGGATTCTAAAAGTACAATATAATTTTAATGGCCAAACTATCCTACAATTTAGGATTTTCCAGAGAGGGTTATTAGTGAATATACGACCCTCCGGAGCGTTTGCAATCAACGGGAGCATGTTGTTTCTTACACGACCACGAGAGGTGCTAAACTTTAAAACGTGACTATAGGTCGTAATAAGCTGCTGAACAATCAACCTATTTGGTCGTTTTTTGGAGGAGGACAGGCTGCCTAAAACACAGTGTCACATGATGTAACAATTGTAATTACTTGCTAGATGCATACATATGCCAGTGCACATTAACAGCCTGAACAGCATGTATGAGGCATAACATATAGCCTTAAAGAGCCTGTGACACGAGTTTCCCCCATCATCCAAACCCATCAATTTGAGTAAATATTCCCCTTGAAAACCGTTACTGAACTGATTTTGGCTAAAAATAAAAACAATTTTTAATCATCATCCTCACGATCATTTAATGTATCATATGTTCGCCGAATTGACATGAAAGCACTAATAAATGTAGTTTCATCCACTTGAGTTTACAACTACAAAAATAATCGATTTGTTTTTATATCACATCCTACGGGAGGAAATTCAGCAGCTCTCACTACCGATTTGTAATCCTAATTTAATCATCATCTTCACCACGATCATTTATGTTTATGTTCGCCGAATTGACATGAAAGCACTGATAAATATGAATATACTGTAGTCAACTTCATTAACGTGCCTAAACTCAGTAATTCACCATTTCTACGCATGACAACTTTTGTCCGTGTTTGGCTCTCTCGCCGCACAGTGAAGCGTTCCCGCATTGACGTCACTTCCGGCTTCCCCCAAAACTTCTCAATGAGTCGAAGGAATTTCCCCGCGATGTTCGAAATTATTGATATTTATCGGAACGGTATCGCACCTTCTTTTTTAAACTGACGGTTCGAGTTGACTCGCAGCCCAATATTTCATTGCACAACAGTTAAATAATAATAATAATATATTTTATTTCTTTTGCGCTTTTCTTGAACCCAAAGACGCTTTAAATTTGGGAGTAGGGTAGACAAACAAAGACAAAGCCAAAAAGAAACAAAACAAAACAGAAAAGCAGTCAGGAGGAAGTTGGTTGAGAGTGGGGGGGGGGGCTTATGTATACAGAGTTGAAGAGGTGGGTTTTGAGGCGGGACTGGAACAGGGTGAGGGACTCAGACTCACGGAGGTATTTGGGGAGGGAGTTCCAGAGCTTCGGGGCTGCCACAGAGAAGGCTCTGTCCCCGAAGCTCCAGAGTTTGGCCTTCGGGATGGAAAGCAAACTGGCTGAGGTGGACCTGAGGGACCGGGGTGGTTGGTAGAGGATGAGGAGGTCAGTGAGGTAGGGGGGGGGGGGCCAGATGGTGGAGGGCTTTGAAAGTGAGGACCAGGAGTTTGTAGTGGATGCGGTGTGAAACGGGGAGCCAGTGGAGTTCTTTGAGGACCGGGGTGATGGAGTCTGGCGGCTGCATTCTGGACACGCTGGAGTCTATTGAGGGAGGTGGAACTGATGCCGTAGAGGAGGGAGTTGCAATAGTCAAGGCGGGAGGAGATGAAGGCGTGAATGAGTCGCTCAGCTGCAGGGCGTGTGAGAGAGGGACGGAGTTTGGCAATATTGCAGAGGTGGAAAAATTAGGTTTTTACAACTTGACGGATGTGGGGCTTGAGGGACAGGGTGGGGTCAAATATAACGCCGAGGTTGCGTTCCTGGGTGGAGAGGGAAACAGGGGTCCCATCAATGGTGACTGTCAGGTTGGGGGTTTTGCTGAGGGTGGATTTGGAGCCGATGAGGAGGAGTTCAGTTGTATTGCTGTTGAGTTTGAGGAAGTTGTGTTGCATCCAGGATTTATTGCAGTCACACAGGATTCGATGTGGGTGAGGGGGGGGTTGTTGGGGGATGTGGTGCTGAGGTAAATCTGGGTGTCGTCGGCGTAACAGTGAAAGTCCAGATTGTATTGGCGGAGAATCTGACCAAGGGGGAGGATGTAGATGATGAAGAGGAGGGGGCAGAGTACTGAACCTTGGGGAACACCTTGGGTGACTGAAGCTGTGGCAGAGGAGTGGTTGTTGAGGGAGATGAAGTGGGATCTGTCGGAGAGGTAGGACTGGAGCCACCTGTTGTTGTTGTTGGGATGCTGTCACAGGCTCTTTAAGTAAAATTATTTGTGTGGTATTGTACTCACTAACGTCTCAAGCTAGAGCAAGTGTGTTTAAAGCAGGGGTCACCAACCTTTTTTAAAATGAGAGCTACTTTAAAAAAATAAAACAAGTCGTGAGCTCCTTTTACTCCTCTTTTTTTGTTTTTTGCAGTGTATATATTTAGCACATTGTAACATTATTACAGGACTGTCTCAGAAAATTAGAATATTGTGATAAAGTTCTTTATTTTCTGTAATGCAATTAAAAAAACAAAAATGTCATACATTCTGGATTCATTACAAATCAACTGAAATATTGCAAGCCTTTTATTATTTTAATATTGCTGATTATGGCATACAGCTTAAGAAAACTGAAATATCCTATCTCTAAATATTAGAATATCATGAAAAAGTATACTAGTAGGGTGTTCAACGAATCACTTGAATCGTCTAATTAACTCGAAACACCTGCAAGGGTTTCCTGAGCCTTGAAAAACACTCAGCTTGGTTCAGTAAACTAAATCACAAGTATGGGGAAGACTGCTGATCTGACTGCTGTCCAGAGGACCGTCATTGACACCCTCCATCAGGAGGGTAAGACACAAAAAGACATTTCTCAAAGAGCAAGCTGTTCACAGAGTGCAGTTTCAAAGCACATCCACAAAAAGTCTGTTGGAAGGGGGAAATGTGGCAGGAAACGCTGCACAACCAAGAGAGATGACCGCAGCCTTAACAGCATTGTGAAGAAGAGTCGCTTCCAGAATTTGGGGGAGCTTCAAAGACAGTGGACTGAAGCTGGAGTCCAGGTATCAAAAGTCACTGTTCACAGACGTGTCCGGGAAATGGGCTACAATAGCCGTATTCCCATGGTCAAGCCACTTCTGAACTCAAGACAACGGAAGAGGCGTCTGACTTGGGCTAAGGAAAAGAAGCACTGGACAGTTGCACAGTGGTCCAAAGTCCTCTTTTCAGACGAAAGCAAGTTTTGTATTTCATTTGGAAGTCAAGGCGCCAGAGTCTGGAGAAAGGCTGGAGAGGAGCAAAATCCAAGTTGCTTGAAATCCAGTGTGAAGTTCCCACAGTCAGCGATGGTTTGGGGAGCCATGTCAGCTGCTGGTGTTGGTCCACTGTGTTTCATCAAGCCCAGAGTAAATGCAGCTGTGTACCAAGAGATTTTAGAGCACTACATGCTTCCGTCTGCTGAAAAGCTCTATGGAGATGAGGAATTCATTTTCCAGCATGATCTGGCACCTGCCCACAGTGCCAAAACCACCAGTAACTGGTGTACTGACCATGGCATTACTGTCCACGATTGGCCTGCAAATTCCCCTGACCTGAACCCCATAGAGAATATGTGGGGTATTGTGAAGAAGAAGCTGAAAGACACCAGACCCAACAATGCTAATGAGCTAAAGGCCGCTATTGAAGCATCCTGGGCATCCATAACACCTCAGCAATGCCACAGGCTGATTGCCTCCATGCCACGCCGCATTGATGCAGTAATCCGTGCAAAAGGATTCCCAACCAAGTACTGAGTGCATTAATGGACATTTTCAAATGTTTGATTGTGTTTTGCTGTTATAAATCTTTTTTTTTTACTTGGTCTGAGGAACTATTCTAATTTTTTGAGATAGGATTTTTGAGTTTTCTTAAGCTGTATGCCATAATCAGCAATATTAAAATAATAAAAGGCTTGCAATATTTCAGTTGATTTGTAATGAATCCAGAATGTATGACATTTTTGTTTTTTTAATTGCATTACAGAAAATAAAGAACTTTATCACAATATTCTAATTTTCTGAGACAGTCCTGTATATGCTGACCTTTAACCGTTGTGTGCTGTTTGGATCTGTGGGACCCATTTTCAGTCTTTACTAAAAGAAAATGTATGCAATTTAATTATTTTAACCTGCTTTATTTGGGGGTGGACCTCACATCCTCTCCCCTAGGTCCGGAGGGATGCACCCCCGCGAAGATTTGTTTTTAAATGTTGAAGTTAAATGCATCAATCTGGTGCACTTTGAGCACAACATGAATTTATGGAAACAGCTCTCAACACTCAGATGAAAGGGAGATGTATACTTTTCAATAATCCAAACATCTTTAGAATATGATCACAACCAATACCAAATCATTTAAACTTGTTTATTATTATCTTATATACCTAGTTAGCATTATTTCTATCTATTTATGCATATTTTACTAATCACTCCCCTTTTAAATAGTTTTTAGTTTTTTTTATAGTCCTATAGTACACATTGTAATGATTTCTTACTTTATCTATATTAAATTGATAATAGCAACGCTGGTCCCGCAAATCAAGCAAGAACGTGATTGGTCGATATGCATTGTGTGGGTTGGGGGAGGTGGGGTGTTAGATAGATATAGAGTTGTACTAAATAGATAGAGTTCGCTATGTTTTAGGTTTCGTTTATGCTAGGGTAAATTATTTTAATTACATTTCCTTTTTTGTTTTGTGTATTTTTTACATTTTGGATTTGAACATGCCCCGCGGGCGACTCATGTTGACCCTGCGGATGACTAAGTGCCCGCGGGCACTGTGTTGGCTACCCCTGGTTTAAAGCATCCTGAAGATTGACCTTGATACTAAGAGAATAAAATAGATGGTGTCTGCTATATTTGTAGAGTGCACTGAAGTAACATGTGCTAATGCATTAAACCTGCAGCTAGTAACAACTAGATTTTCTGAAGATTTAAAAAACACCCTAGTGCTACAGTGTGTTACAACATAACTGAACATAATTTATCAATGCTTCCCAGCAGGAGCTGAACATTTTCTGTCGAGAAAATCTACCCAACCTTCGGTGCAACATCCCTCTGGAAAGTGTTATCAAAATGGTTCTTAAGTAAATGTATCAAGGCAACCAAGTGTGCTTTTGCCTGCAAATATTTATTGTGTGTGTGTGTGTGTGTGCGTGTGCGCACGCAACAGCTCTAATCCATCCATAGTGTAAACAAACGTCTTATTAAAATGTGTAAGATTAATTTTCAGTAATATGATGTTTATATCGATTTAGAAAAAGGGGATTTCAACATGAACAGTTATACTATGAAATGAGATTAAACATTGCAACCCAGACATGCAACACAAGGTTGAAATAGCAAAATAATGAATAGTTGAATAGGTGTATTAATGTTATTTAGTGTTGCACAATTTATTGGTTATTTATGTTATTATAACAGTTTACCCAGCAAACTATTTTCATTCATCATTTCTACACACACACACACACACACACACACACACACACACACACACACACACACACACACACACACACACACACAGTTTTGTCCAGATAAGGGAGGAGTTCAGTTTCTCAGTGTGTCCTCCCTTTAAACACTCATCTTTCATAAACACATCATGCATTTCTGTAAAGTATGTATACCATATCCACTAAGTTCAGACAGGAAGAAAGAGGGGAGAGTAACATCTCTTACATAGCAGTAGATTGAGCAGGACCATACAGCTGATTTATTGGTAATACTGCCACGTTTACTATATGGTTAAAAACAGTCAGAAGGTCATCTTTATGTTATATGTCGTGTCTCAAGACATTTTTCTTTCAAGATAAAGATTTATTTTGTTATTAGGAGCTTCAACACAGTCACACGGGACAGAGCAATATACAACCATATTAAATTCATATGAGAATAAAAATGTATACACTATATATATATAGATGACAACAGCATGTTTAATACACCATAAAGCAAACCCCAAGCGTTAACTAGAGGATGAGGAAAATAAAAATATGACTCATTAACTAAATGGCTTGTATTGGTTATGGATTGTGTGTCTGTGTGTTTGTAGGGTCCAATGATTTTTGTGACCTCTTCTTCGTCGTATTTTCATTTTATGTGCTTTTCAGCAATGTGAGGTCTCCTCACATAACTCCTGATTTTACTGCAATAGCTTTCCTAAGCTTCTGAAGAAAAAGAGCACCGTTGACATTTTGAGTATTGGTTTTAAAGGTTAGTTTAAGGTATTAACTAAAATGATCATCTGGCCAATAACTAGAGGTGATGCGATGTAAGGCTGTAATTCCTTCCATCTCTCTAGTCCTTGGTCAATTATGTTTTCCCACCATATGCATCCATCTGTGCATTCAATAATGTAAATAATCTGCCCTTACTGGAATGATGATTTCATGTCTAGCTTGGCATAAAGCTAACAGTGTCTTCAATAAACACCGTGGAGGCAGCAGGTATGTTTAGAGTCTTTATCTGAAGTAAGTTCTAATATTACACTAGATAGTAAACTAGAATGCTTTTCAGCCATTAACCTTGAACAATTAAATGCAATGATTCTCTCTTCTAAACCATCAACGTGCATGTTAGACCCAATTCCAACTAAGCTGTTGAAGGAAGTTTTTCCATTAATTAGCACTTCTTTATTAAATATTATGAATATGTCTTTATTATCAGGCTATGTTCCACAATCATTCAAAGTAGCAGTGATAACACCGCTTCTTAAAGGAGGGATCTAAAAGCCCGCCTTTTCCTACCTTAATCATTACCAGACATTGGAACAAAGACCCGTTTGTATTACAAACTCACATGAGCCAAACTTCTCCCCCACAGAAAGGTAGAGGACCTCTTGACCTGTGTCCTCCTCACATTACAGGCAGGAGCATAAGCGACTTAACGAAAAGCAGTTTGTAATTTAACAGTTTCTCAGAAAAGCTGAGAAACTCAAGACACAAAGAGATCTCCTTAAAATATTCTCTGACAATATTGAAGTTTGTTCTGATTACATTAACCCCATAAATACATTTTTTGTTTGCTGCCATGTGTCATATCTACTAATTGTTAACTTAAAGGTGGGGTAGGTAAGTTTGAGAAACTGGATCGAGATACACTTTTTGTTATATTCCATGGAATGCTCTTAACATCCCGATAGCAATGAATATCTGAAGAGGTGAAGTGCTTTGACAAAATATTCATAAAAAAATGTAATCTGTGGAAGCCGTAGGGCTGTAAAAAGCACGACCAATCATCTGAGCCGGCCCGGCTAAAATACTGGATGGCCTACCTGCCCATCAGCCTTCCATCTGTGAATCCTTAAAAAAAAAAAAATCTCGAGCCGGTTTCTCAAACTTACCTACCCCACCTTTAAGTCTGAGTGTGGTTTCTGTTGTGCTCTGTGTTACAGTGGTTCAGGGTCAGGATGCCTCGGGAGTGACTTACTCTTCTACTGAGATCTGTGCAGTCAAAGGATCAACAGTTGAGATAAGCTGTTGCTACACTTACCCATCTACATGGAAAGACGTTAACACAGTAGGAAAAACATTCTGCTGTACTGAGAACAAAGATGAGGAACCTGTAGATCTGAACACAGTCTCAGAGTATGCAGGTCGTGGAGAGGATCTCTGTGAAAACAACATCTGCATTCTGAGAATCAGAAACCTGAGAGAGAGCGACTCAGCTGAGTACAAGTTCAGGTTCACAACAAACAACGATGCATACATGGGTTATCCTGGAACCACTCTGTCTGTCACAGGTAACATTTACACTGTAAATTACAACATCTAAATGTAAAACTTAGAAAATAGTGACTGTTCATTCTACCTTTATTCAGATCTCCAGGGCCCAGGAGTTCAACACTTTTAATCCCTATCTGATCAGATCAGATTTGGATTTTGGGGAGTTCAAAACCAAAAAACAGGATTAGGATCAGTTTGATCCCAAAAAACTGGATGATCCTGATCCCACCAGAGGGGTGGATTTCCAGTGGATTACCAGAGCAAAATGTACTGTACCATTTATTTTAAAATATGTTTCAATTTAAATGAGATGGCAAAGTTTGTTAACTGAAATAATACACAATTGTTAGCCTTCATGGGAAATACATTTTATTTTTTCCATTTTTGCTCACGTCTGTGGTGGCCTATTTTGTTTTCAACCAAATGTTGATGACATAAATAATTATGCTCATAAAAGTATCACAACAAAGATTGTCAATCACAAATATAATTTAGATTAAAGAAAAAATATCTTCAACAAAAAAAAAGTCCATCATCTGTCATCACCTTTCAAAAGTAATTGCGGACAATAGATGTCTCTGCAATGTGGTCTCTTGTCTTCCTTGTATTATTTTTCATGTCCACTAGATGGCGCTCGGTAGGATTAATGCACTGATATTCAGGATCTAGTCATCTTGAAAAATCGTAATCTGGATCAGGCTGATCCTATCCTGAATTGCTTTGACCTCCAGGGACAAAATTTGGCTGACTTCTCTGATCCTGGATTACAAAAAATGGGATTTCAAAATCTGATCGGATCTGATTGAGATTAAAAGCTTTGAACTCTTGGGCCCAGGTGTTAACGCCCCATCCCCCAATATGCTGCCAACATTTGAGTTCAGCTTGGAGTGAGATTTTTTTTTTGGTGAACCCAAATTATGCAATAGCGATAGCCTTAGAGGGCTGTGCCTATACTCATAGAAGCTGGGTTACAGTACATAACCCCAGTTTGTCATACAATCTAAATGTAATGTTTTTAGCGTTACCTGGTGATTTCAAAGAAAGCTCTCTGGGAAATGTTGACTTACTGTTCGACATGAAGCTAGAAGCTACCTTACAGCACACAGTTGATCCGGAGTCCTGTCAGTTAAAGTGTTTCATAGTTAGCTTAGTTAAGCATCAACCTAGCACTGAAATATATGGATGTTATGTGACAGTATTTCTGAGAAAAAGTCAGCTGAAATGGTGGCATAGTTGCCACTGCTTTAGTGTCGACAGCATGTTTGAACGTAAGCAGTAAATGTGGCTGTTTGGCCACTGATGTTGCCATAACAACACCTGCATTTAAATGTGCAACCTCTCTTTGTGACAGATGTTTGCATGAAATTATAATTCTTCTGAATGATATTCCTATTGACAGCTAGTTTCTATGCGAACATTATGAGATGGACAGCCAGAGAGAATAAATGAAAAACAGTTATGAAACACTATATGACAAAACAAGAATACAGTTTATAAAATTCATAAAATATCCATAAAGAAAAATCTGTTTACAGTTCTGTTTCATCTGGGTGTTGAGAGAGGTATCCATAGATCTCTTAATGTTGCTCTCAAAGTGCCAGATTGATGCTTTTAACGTCAATATTTAAAATCTTCCCGGGAGAGCATGCCCCGGAACCCCCTAGAGGATGTGAGGTCCACGGTGCTTACATGCTTATTTACACAATGTGTGCTTATGTTAACATCATAAGACAAAAGTTGGTTCCGTGTTGTGTGTAGTGAGAACGCGCTAGAGTGAGGTGGGCCCCCAAGCCAAAGCTCGCTTAGGGCCCCCAAAAGTCTAGGGCCGGCCCTGAGTGTCTCTACTTTAAAGAGTCCTCGACCTCTCCTGCTGATGTGCAGGTGTAGTGTCTCTACTTTAAACTGAGGGTGCAATGCATGCCTATGCACCCCCGTAGAACCGGGCCTGGCTCAGTACTTTAACTTCCTGTGTTTTTGGGAACAATAAAGTATTTTTTATTGATGTTTACATTTCTTAATATGATTTGAACAAAACAGCGTTGCCAGGCAACAGCACGGTCAGCTGCTGTCAATCACTCCTTATCTGGAATGGAACCTTCAGACTGATGACCTCATCACTGGCTTTGGTCTCTGAGATGGAACCTTCAGAATGACCTCACAGGCTTTGGTCTCAGAGATGGAACCTTCAGGATGACCTCAAAGGCTTTGGTCTCAGAGTCTGCGAGAGGCTGCAGGTATCTCTGAGAGACAGGTCATTACAGCATGAGCAGCAGAAACAGGGTTTGTGGTCAGCGAACATTAGGATACTTGCACGTATAGTTTAGTCAGGTCATCTTCACAGGTGAACAACACTTAGTCAATTCAGACCTTAAAGTCCAATAAGTACATGTAGCCCCTGTTAGCTAAACAGCAGCTCATTCATAGAGATGGAGGACAACAGAGAGCAGCTGGCGGTCAGTTCTTCAGAGGTTCCTTCAGAGGTTCCTCTGAGGAAAGATCCGCCTCCAGTGAAAACAAAAAGCTGCAAAGTGCATGAGTTTATGATCCAGCTTCTGAAGAAAGAGGTTGAGGACGGGAAGCTGGAGCTGGAGAGGAGTTTAAGAAGAAAGAAGGAGGAGAAGATGCAGGAGCAGGCCTCTCAGACGGAGGAGGAGGAGGACCTCAAAGAGGAGAAGATGCAGGATCAGGCCTCTCAGACAGAGGAGGAGGACCTGAAGGAGGAGCAGAGAGTCTTAACCAATCAGGAGCTGAACATGAAATATCTAAAGCTCATCAAGTGGTGCCGTAAGACCAAAAGAGAGATGGACGCTTTGTTCAAGGACAACCCAGATCTCACAGAACCTAAAGAACCTTGTGAGGAAGTAAAGGATGGAGAGATAGACGTTTTGCTAGAGGAGAACCCGGATCTCACAGAACCTACAGAACCTTGTGAGGAAGTAAAGGATGGAGAGATAGATGCTTTGCTAGAGGAGAACCAGGACCTCAAAGAACCTAATGAACCTTGTGAGGAAGTAAAGGATGGAGAGATAGATGCTTTGCTAATGGAGAACCAGGATCTCACAGAACCTAAAGAACCTTTTGAGGAAGTAAAGGATGGAGAGATAGATGATTTGCTAGAGGAGAACCGAGATCTCACAGAACCTAAAGAACCTTGTGAGGAAGTAAAGGATGGAGAGATAGACGCTTTGCTAGAGGAGAACCAGGATCTCACAGAACCTAAAGAACCTTGTGAGGAAGTAAAGGATGTAGAAATAGATGCTTTGCTAAAGGAGAACCAGGATCTCACAGAACCTAAAGAACCTTGTGAGGAAGTAAAGGATGGAGAGATAGATGCTTTGCTAGAGGAGAACAAGGATCTCAAAGAACAGAAGGAACCTTGTGAGGACGTAAAGGATGTAGAGATAGATGCTTTGCTAGAGGAGAACCAGGATCTCACAGAACCTAAAGAACCTTGTGAGGAAGTAAAGGATGTAGAGATAGATGCTTTGCTGGAGGAGAACCAGGATCTCACAGAACCTAAAGAACCTTGTGAGGAAGTAAAGAAGGGAGAGATAGATGCTTTGCTAAAGGAGAACCAGGATCTCACAGAACCTAAAGAACCTTGTGAGGAAGTAAAGGATGTAGAGATAGATGCTTTGCTAAAGGAGAACCAGGATCTCACAGAACCTAAAGAACCTTGTGAGGAAGTAAAGGATGTAGAAATAGATGCTTTGCTAAAGGAGAACCAGGATCTCACAGAACCTAAAGAACCTTGTGAGGAAGTAAAGGATGGAGAGATAGACGCTTTGCTAGAGGAGAACCAGGATCTCAAAGAACAGAAGGAACCTTGTGAGGACGTAAAGGATGTAGAGATAGATGCTTTGCTAAAGGAGAACCAGGATCTCACAGAACCTAAAGAACCTTGTGAGGAAGTAAAGGATGGAGAGATGGACACTTTGCTAAAGGAGAACCAGGATCTTAAAGAACAGAAGGAACCTTGTGAGGACGTAAAGGATGTAGAGATAGATGCTTTGCTAGAGGAGAACCAGGATCTTAAAGAACAGAAGGAACCTTGTGATGAAGCAAAGGATTATATGGAGATTGAGCGGAACGTCTTGAGGGATGACTTGGAGAACCTGAACCTGAGATATGGAAATCTCCTCAAGATGCAGATGAAGCACGAATTAGAGATGGACATCTTGAGAATGGAGAACCAGGATCTGAGAGAACTGAAGGAACCGTTTGCTGACCACAAGGATGTGGAGATCGTCACTTTGTTGAGGATCAACAGACAGCTCCATGTGGAGAAAGAGGAGAAGGATCTGGAGATCGCCCGCCTGAGAGAGGAGAACCGGACGCTGAAGCTACGATTTGGGGTGGAGGAGAAGGAGGAAGAGGGGGAAGAGAAGGGGGCTGTGGATTAAGAGGAGGGGGCTGTGGAGGAAGAGGAGGTTATTAGAACAGTTATTAGAACAGTTATTAGATCAGTTATTAGAGAGGATAAGAAGTCCACTTAAATGAAATGTCATGTCACTGTATCGGGTTCCCCTGTGTTTCAGGGTTCCCCCGCATTGTGACAGGATTTGGGATCATTAAGCGTTCCCAGATTCTGTCCTCATGAAAAAAAGAACACCCCTTCTTTCTGCTCTGTGTGTGTGTGTGTGTGTGTGTGTGTGTGTGTGTGTGTGTGTGTGTGTGTGTGTGTGTGTGTGTGTGTGTGTGTGTGTGTGTGTGTGTGTGTGTGTGTGTGTGTGTGTGTGTGTGTGTGTGTGTGTGTGTGTGTGTGTGTGTGTGTGTGTGTGTGTGTGTGTGTGTGTGTGTGTGTGTGTGTTAGTTAAAGTCCAGGACCATTTGGGGCAGGGGGGTAAGGTGGGAGGCAGGGTGGAGATGTCAGAGGGGGAGAGGGAGGGAATGTGAATTCATGTTTTTAAAGCTTTCCACTAATCAACTGTTTGCAATGAGAGTTAAAATGGTATTTATATTTATTCTGAAAAGTATCGCTAAAATAATTATTGAATTTATTGGAAGTGTAATATATTTATTGTATATTTTTGTTCTTATGTATGATATTTTCTCCTTTATATACAAATATGTTAGTAATCTATTTTATGAAATAAGTGACAGAGCACTGGAGCTCTGTGATTGGATCATCTCGTTATTTTGACGGGACTTTTTCCTTTTTTAAATTGAAGAATTAAAGACTTTTACTTTGAAGTTCTTGATGTTTGCTTTTTTCGTTCTATAATAGAGCCGGGTTATATTCACACACACACACACACACACACACACACACACCTGAGGACGCTCAGTGGAAAGCATCTGGGTTAGGATGGATTTTTTTTCCTACAGGAGAAAGACACAACACATTGCGCAGAAAACCCTGAAGAAGTATCACTGCACCCGCCTGAGGAATGTTCTGATTATGGGAGACCTATGAGACACATGGAAGAGTCTCCACTGCCCGTCACCCCCCATGTCAACGCCTTTGAGGATACTCTTCATTCATCCCCCAGCTCTCTCTACTCTCCGCTCACCCTTTCACCCTCGCCCACCCCCCTGGAGTTCGATGACCGCATGAAGGCGATACGCAGGGTTGGCAGCATGTCCTTTACCCCCGACCCTCAACAATCACCGAAGCAGAGATGCGCACCATTTTTACGAGACTATGTCTCAGGGCTTCTTAACATTTATGAAACTATTAATGTTCCATACCCTTTTAACGGTAAGAAACTCAGCTAACTGACAATGTGAACCATGTTTAGCTAAAAGAAACACAAGAGTAATACCAAGCCTTTGAATTAGCATGGAGCGAAAAAATGCTAACTAATGCTAACAGACTTTTGCACAGCACTCACGGTAGAAATGCCCTTATTACTTATCGTAACTGCACAAACAAGATATCCGATTAAAGCTGAGACTCCACAGATTCCACACATGTAATGTCATCACTGTAATTCCTGGAGCTATCAGCCAGAAAAGAGAAAGTAAACAACATCCGGTTTCAAAAATATTACAATAATTACGTCTTACCTTTTTTGATTTGTGATCAAAAGTTGTGTTCACCGGAATAAAAACGCCGCTCAAGGTTAATCCAATGTCTTTGTGTCACGTAGAAATTTTGACTGATAATCCATCATCATATTTATGGCAGTATACTGGGTATAAAGTTTTGCAATCCAGGCGTGCACTTTCAGATATGCTTTGTTCGCTTCTCTATTACGTCCGCTATGGTAATGTTTATGCGGATTTGGGAACTGCCCATCGATTCTATTGGTTCTGATGGTTAAGAAAAAGGTGTAAATCAGACGAATCGACCAATGGGTTCCAGAGATATAGTCCTGCGTAAAGTATAAAGAATGCCAGCAAGTTTAAGTACATTACGCAGCAGACTTCATTTATTGTTTACTACAGAAGGAAGCAGGAAGCAGGAATTGCAGGACAGAGCACACAGAGCACAGAGCACAGAGCGGACAGCAGATAACGGAATTGCAGTTTTATTGCTTATGGATTATCAGAACATTTCAAAGGGGACACAGCCCCATTGGATATTAACCTATGGATTAACTACATCATCGTTTTTATCATTTTAATGCCATTGAAGACCAGTTTAGACCAGACAAAGAGGAAGGTAAGCCATTAGCCTAGCGCATGTTAGTACCTAGCGCCACTTGTTTTGATGTACGTTTTTGTTTATAACCTCGCAAGTTTGTATCTTTCAGTGTTGAGGTGGGCACCGTTAGATTCTGTGTCTTTACGATCATAAACGATGTGTTGGATGTGCAGCTAGGATAAGTAATAAGGGAGCTAGGAGTGATTTTCGGTGCAGTAATAGGTTAGCATTTTTCGCTCGGGGCTAATTCAGAGGCTCACTGTTAGCATTGTGTGTTTTTTTTGAAAAAATAAATGAAAAAGATCAGTTAAATGAGTTTTTTTCCCATTATATGGATATAAAATATTCATAGTTTATTAAATATTAAGGTTTCTTAGACGTTGTTTCCTGCAAATGACGCAATTTCGGGTCCGTGATGCCTAAGAGGATAAGAGGATGTTTTTTTCACAACAGTTGTATTTGGATGGAATGAATACCTATAGTGATAATTCAAAGTAATAAAATGATTTTTACAGTGAAAAAGTTCAAATGGAACTGATGGTTCCCAAATTACCCAGAGGTGAGTCCGCCTGGACTTTATTTTTCTAAACCTCTGTAAAAAGGTCAAATTTAACTTGTTTTGCATCAATCTTGATACAGGGTACTTATTATATGTAATAGTTCGGATTCCTACAGCTTTTAGTCTACTAACCCATCATTCAAGGGTGGTTTTCACTATAAGTAATGGGTTTTTTTTAGGCGGACATTAGAATGTACATGTTTTTACTATGTTCCATCTGAATTGACTTTAAAATAAAAACATCTATATTGATGCTGACCCTTCTACATCCAACTCACAGATGTGACCTTGCTTTGAGAGAAATAATTATTAATTTACCGCTTTTAGAAGTGAAGATATAGTCTTTGTTGTGTTAGTGGCATTTTCGAGCCTGAAACCTGAAAAACAGGCTCAGGGCTTAAGAGGCTAATGAATCAGAGTTCGGTTCAATGTGTGGGATGTGGTTCTGACTCAAAGAAAGAGGAGAATCTGGACGGCTTCAGTCCAATATAGCAGCTCTTGATGATACAGATATCTGTTGCTAGCAGACATTTATCAGACACATCCCTTCTCTAATAATCCCTAAGTAAAGAGGCCCGATTCTGCTTTTTGGGCTTCTCCCTTTCCTGTAGACTCTTTAAGTCTCTCTATAACCTGTTGCTGCACTCGTTTGCGAGGTAGGATTCAAGTGGACATTTGTTTCTACATTCTGGTTGAGGTCCGAGAATATACAGTTCCTAAAATAGCAGTTACTTTGTGGTGAGAAATGAAGTGACATGAGAAACATGTAGTTTCACCGCGTGGACACCAGGGGGCAGAGCAGCTGCTACATTTTGAGCTCATCCTAAAAGAGCCTTTCGCCTTTCATCCTAAAGGAGATACTAAAGATCAGCCAGTAAATAGGAAGAAATTGGAGATAAAACACAAACAAATTTAAGGGGACATTATTATTTTTCTGAGTTCCTTTAGACTACATATTTTTTCCACATATTTTTTCTTCAGGTTTTGAAAAAAAGGTCCCAATCTCTGGGAAGTGGTGCTAAGGTGTTGCTCATTGTTCCTTCTTTAAAAAGCACAACCTCGATCCAGAGCTTTTAGCCAACTATAGACCTATTTCCAGTGGCGTGTGGTGAGGTTTATGGCTGGTGAGGCACTGACTCTTTCGGAGTAAGATTTACAATTATTATGTTTTGACCTTAATCCAAATATTCTGTTATTTTCAAAAGCTTTTTTAGTCTGAAGCTTCGATTCATTTTAAACAGACCATTCAACAAAAGGATACCCGAAATCTAAATATTGGATTGTTCTTTCTTAGTAAGATCCCATTTTCATTACAATTGGGGTCTTACCTTGACTTGAAGATGAAGTCCATGCTATCCTTCTGGACAACAAGCTCTATTACTTCTTTGTATAAGTCCTCCTTATCTTCCTCTAGTTTCAAAAGTCTAGTTTGTTGTTTGCGTCTACCGTCTCTGCGTAGAATAACAGTAGCAACAAGAACCTGTGGGCTCACTTGCGCCCCCTTCAGTGCGGCAGAGGTTATGACTGCCTCCCCTGGTGCTTTTTTCATTGCCTTTGTATGATGAGACCAGCGAGCCTAAATATCATATATACGTGAAATAAGTTATTTAGAGACTATGGATGGCGAGGATAAATGTAATAAAGGGATCTACAAACATTACATTGGTGACATACAGTGAGATGGTAACAGGCATGGGCTTAGGGCCCGCTTTCCAGCCAGTTTATGTGGGGTGACGCATTCTGAGGTGAGGCAGAGCTCATCTGTGCCTCACCTCACCCCACAGTAACTGGCTTGAGCGCGCTCACAAAATAAGTGCCCGCGTTAAATTAGTGCCCGCGCTCCAGCCAGTTACTGTGGGCTTACGAGAGGCAGAGCTCGTCCCTGCCTCACTTCTCACCGCTACCCGTAGTTGTAGCGGAGGCGGAGCTCGACAAATTTGCTGATTTTGACTATAAAAAGCGATTGGAATCATACAGAAATCACACTTACAACACAGATCAGTGGAGACATTTTATTATTATTTATGTTTTCTTTAGTTGTTTTTCCGTTACATTGGAGTATGACAGGTGAGGCTCTGCCTCCCCTGCCTCCCCTGCCTCCCCTGACTGCACGTCGCTGCCTATTTATAATCTTCCGTTCCTCTCAAAAATTCTTGAGAAAGCGGTCGCAAAACAGCTGTGTGATTACTTAAAAAACAATGATTTATTTGAAGATTTTCAGTCTGGCTTTAGAACACATCATAGCACAGAGATAGCTCTGGTTAAAGTCACAAATGACATTATAATAGCCTCAGACAAAGCACTTGTCTCTATTCTTGTCTTGCTCGATCTCAGTGCTGCATTTGATACTATCGATCATGATATCTTATTGCAAAGACTAGAGCACTTAGTTGGCATAAAGGGAACTGCTTTAGGCTGGTTTAGGTCCTATCTATCTGAACGCTCTCAGTTTGTACGTGTCAACGATGAATCTTCCACGCAAACCAAAGTTAGCCATGGAGTGCCACAGGGCTCAGTGCTCGGACCTATTTTGTTCACATTATATATGCTTCCGTTAGGCAATATTATAAGGAATCATTCTGTAAACTTTCATTGTTATGCGGATGATACTCAACTATATTTATCAATCAAGCCTGATGAAATTAATCATCTAAATAAAATTCAAGACTGCCTCAAGGACTTAAAAAACATGGATGAACCTATAACACAGTGACATTAAATTACATTATTGCTATTTGCAGAAAAAAGGACATCGTAAAACTCATGGCAAGAGAAATCTCTGTGGCTCTTCTCCCACTGCAAGCTAAATGAAGAGAGATAAAGGATCCAAAAACTGCTTCACTTATCATCAAAGAGGCAGATAAAATCACTGTTTCAAAGATAGTCCTGTGACAGTTATGGTTGTGATGTATTACCAGAGAGTGTTCAGACAAATTGTTTTCACTTCCAACGCGCCAAATACTAAAGCTGGGTCATTGCCCCTTCAGCATCTGTGTTGTCCAATGTAAACAAAGCCAAGCTGTTATTGCACCCACAGCGCTAATTGTGTTATATAGGCTGTTTAGCTTTTAATAAAAAATAATTAAAGAAACATCATTAATGTTTGAAAAATTATAAATAGAGGAAGCAATAAAATGTAATTAAATGAATTATCTCCTGCTGTGTGTCCAGGGTGGTTTTACAGTTCACGATAGATGCATATTCACTAGTAAGGACTACACCAACACAACATGTCATTTAAGGATTTAATGAATGTTGTGCAATGGATCGGCATTATGAACGCGCATCCAACCCACGGGACTGCGCCACCGGGCACGTTCATGTTACCTGTTCAGTACTACATGCGTTTTACCTTTACCCATGGATGCTCAATAAGAACGGAAGAACGGACCCATATCGCCTTACTGCCAGGCAACGGAGCTGTGATGGATATATTGCACATGTTTGCTGTAATTCATCATTTGAAAACATTATACTACATGGGCTGTATGATGCAAATCTTGTACCATAAATGTTGTATTAAACAGAGTTAATATTACCGACGTAGATTAACGTCCCTGTAGCTTCTTATTGCACTTGCAATATACCATTAAAGGAGTTGAACATAGCTGTTTACTATAACTATATAATACCACACAGGGATAAGCCAGAGTTTACAACCTTTGCATGTGGGCACAACACGTTTTGACCCAGTTTGATTAATTCGCTATCCCATATGATATCGCCCGGGGAAGTCCTCATAGCCTACTTATACATATATAATTAAAGATACATGTGTTAAAGCTCTAATCAAATTAACAGTTGTATTAATTCTATTAATTATAATTGTATATGTATATATATATTTGTTTTAGTGTTGTTTTATGCTTATCCACATTTTTATTTCAGAGCACAGGAGAATGGTGGGCACAACATAAAGCTCAACAGTGAAGCTGGCAATGCTGAACAAAACCATCTAGAGTTATAATATGTATTCAGCTGAAAAAGTCAAAGCTCTACGAAAATGTAATTAAAAATATATTGCACTTGGTTGGTATTTAAGGGTGATATAATCTGTGTTGTAGTGTGTGCTATTTGTATTTATGGGAACATTTTACACGTTTCCTTCAAGTACTATATGTTTTAGTTACTTTTGGGGTACTTAACATGAATAATCACAGTTACTATCCTTGTACTCTGCTAAATGCAATGTAATGTGTACTCCATCACATTTCAAAGAGAAATAGGCTATTGTTATTTTAACCCCACCACAGTAATCCATAATCAGCTTTACTTTTTAGATAAAGATTTAAATCACAATTGATCATAACTCAAAATACATATATATTTGTATATTACCAAGTGGTTTCATGTACAACCCACAAAAGTATTATGCTAAAGTAAGCTCTGTTGCTTGGATATCACGAGATCCTGTTATCAGCGTAATATAAAAGTACATAACGATTTATGGTACATTAGCATAATTACTAGCTAGCTGCTAACTGCCGCGGCCGCCTTGTTGATATCAAATCCATAATAACAATCCAGTACCATGCTGTCATGAACGTGCAGTGCTGTTACGTGTACAAATGTACGTGCTTGATGTGAACGAGCCTTTTGGGGGGCGTAGTTAAAGTTGCGCATGCTCTATGAGCGCACATACGTGTACTTCTCAGGCATGACGGGTAATCTGTGACGTTTCGCTCTTTCAAAAGTTGGGCCATTTTATCTTCATGCGCCAATGAGCAACTCTCATAGGAATGACGCCTCCCACGCTGTATCCAGTTCTTATTATACATCCAGGATTTTACCGCTGGTTGAGTGAAGGCATGTAAAGCATCAACTTCTGTGAAATTGTTGCCTGGTCATGCTGACGCCAGGCATTGCAGTGAATTCACACACAGATGATTATACAGAACTTTAAAAAGTGGGAATTACATCAACACATTAATTAGACCATAAAACAACATTTCAAACCCAAGAGGGAACATCCCTGGACATTGCAGCAGCTTTGTACTGCAAGCTGAGACCTTTATGAAGCCAACTCCAGCCAGTTCCCTCTGTCAGCTCCACAGTGTGCTGCCAGAGACCCAGCTGCTGCAGCCAGACACACACACCTGAGAGCAGAGGAGGCTTCCAACAGCTCCTGCCCTGCCATAACACTGAAACACAAACTACTGCAGCCACTGCCCATCTTTTCCGCAATTGATCTTTCTTAGGGTTTTCACCAACTGGAATCGGTATATTGTTCAGGTTCTTTATTTGTACCCGTAGGTAGATTTAGTTTGCAGATAAAAAGACAAGGGATCCATCCTGACTTGATCCTGACACACTCTAAAAACAAACACAGACAACAGACACATCTCTAATAAAATAAGTAATAAAAGTAGACCCTGCTCTGTAAAATCTCAAAATATATAAAAACATCTAAAAAGAAAAGCACTAGTACATGGACCTTCAAAATTCATAATTAAAGAAAGAAAGAAATAGGCATCTGTGTGACACTCCTATATGACTTGTTAATTTGTGCAATACTGCTGGGATAAAACTGTTTTTATACAGCTTCGTTCTACTCTTTGGGACATCTAACCTCCGGCCCGAAGGAAGAGTTATTGTTCGTTGCACAGTAACTGCACTAATGTGTATTTCACTATAACATAATATATTTTTGTTGGGCATCCTGTTACGGTGAGTGAAGCAAGCAGGACCCAAATGCAGATAACGCTGAAAAATGCCTTTATTTCAAGGATAAATAAAAATAACATAGACAAAACAGAACTCTCACCGGTGAACTCAATCACAAAGAAAAGACGAACCAACATTGAATACAGGACGAGACAAGACTAAATACAGGGAGGGGTAATCACAGGACGAGAAACAGCCGGGCAGGGGAGGAGAAACACAAGGGCCACAGGTGAACACAATCAGACAATTAGACACACCAGGAAACTAACGACAGGAGGAAAAACACAGAGAGAGGGACCAGACAATAAACAAGGATGAAAACATGACAGGGAGAACCGAACAGCAAAATAAACCCAAACCAAGAACATACAAAACTAAAAACGTGACATATCATAAGAATCCTGACACATCCAGTGGCTTTATTGAAGTGATAGTATTGAAAGTGCGAGACAAGGGATGGATTAGCCTTTTTTTCTATTCATATCCAGTTTTTTTTCATGCAACTCCCATAACGCCGAAGAGATTTCAAGAGGCCATCCAAATAGTGTTTTGTATTCTAATACATTAGCATTTCAATCTTGATTTTTCTTTAAATGAACTGCCTGGGTTCTCAGGGAATACATTAAGGACGATATACAGTATGTGGAAAAGCAACAGACAGAAAGAGACTGAAACATTGCAGCAGCTGTCATATCCATTCATAGTAAATGACAGTGTTTCCTATACCAAACAGTCCCGAGGGGCATGACGCATTCTTGAGATAACACATAGAATATGACTATGTGCACTGCAGATGTGTGTGTACTGAGAGGGGACATTTACATTTCTTCTTTTGAATAAAAATAAATAAATGTTGACTCCTCAAAGAGTATAGAGAGTAAGAGCAAAACATGAAGTCATACCTGCAATTTTAAAGAAATGCAAACATTGGTCATTATACGGCATCATATGCAGTTCTTCTGGAATAATATGTGTCAATATGCATAGTGGACATTTTAATACAAACAAGGTTGACATGTGTGTAAGGGATAATGTGCAGCGAGGCAATCATTATGGAAAAAAGACGTGAATCGGAGGGATCTTGCGTCGCCATGAAGGTGCAGCGGTCGGTTCAAAAATAATTAAAAAGCTCTGGAATGTCGAAATTGACCAATCAGAATCGAGTATTCAACAAAGGTGTTATATAATTAGTTGGCATAACACAAGGTCCAATCTTGGATTGAGGCCACATACACACTGGAGTCATCAGCCTATAAATTACATAAAAAGCCCTAAAAATGTATCATATTGCTATATGTGGCATAAAGAGTGACGAGGACCAAGGACAAGCCAGTTGTGGGAGCATGTGTAAGCTCTAAGTAGTTATTTGTAGCAGATTATAACTACCACTCATAGATCTAGAGCAGTGGTTCTCAAATGGGGGGGTACGCGGACCCCTAGGGGTACGTTGGAGTACTGCAGGGGATACGTGAGATTTATTTTATGTTAATGAAAAAAACAAAACACAAGTAATGCATTTAAACAAACTACTAATAGTAGATTAACTACTTTATTCAAAGGTTTACAGAAACTCTGGATAATAAAATGGGAAAAATAAACGGGGTGCTCTCTTTTCCTCTCTCTCTCCTGACAGCCCGTCAGTCTCGTGCAGCTCGCTGAACCTGTAATAAGTGACCCGACAGTAAAGAATCAATATATGTATACTAGTTTAGCTAGTTCCAGAGTAGATGAAATAGCTAAGTGTGTTGGGTCTAACTCTTAGTGTATTTTGCTCGGCTCAACGGTCCGTCACAGCGGCGGAGCTGTGATCCAGAAGAGCTGCGTGTTCTCCGTCAGCAGCAGCTGATCTGATCTCTCTCTCGCGTCCGGTTATACTTCACTCGCGTTTATGTCCAAATCTATCAGATCTAGCTAGTTCTAGCTAATGATATGACTACCTGCTTATCAAAGGACCTAAACAATAAGCGTTGCTTGGCAACGGCGTGTGGCCGCAAAATATAGCGCAGCATTATGAACATGTTTATATGAGGGTTCAACATCCCATGCTCATAAAATGCTCATATATTTTTTTCTCTTCATTCCCCACGCCCCAAAATAAATGACAAAGCTCCTCAGTGAAGCACGAGCCCATGTTTCACTACATTAAGTACAACTTATTAAAAAGATCAGTTCAATGCAACTAATGTCGTCTTAGTGTTATTGCATGATGTTAAAATTGGTTTGCCATGAATTTAGTGATGGATTGTAAACATTTGAAATGTAGCATTTAAGTTTCTCAGTTACAATGTTGTTGTTTTAATGACTCAGACACTGATGGTGCAGCGCCGTACTGTACCTCTTTATATAGGCATTTTGTCCCAAACAAATTGTTTTTGCGCTGATCAGGGGGTACTTGGCGGAAGATTCTTTTCAAAGGGGGTACATTATTGAAAAAAGTTTGAGAACCACTGATCTAGAGTATAGAACAGGAATGTTAACTAACATGTGCTTGGATTTCACCTTTTAGGATCTGGCCCCATTGCTTGTGAATGCATATATGTATATAAGTCCATGTATGTGCATGTGTTTGTGTCCGTGTGGATGCACGTGTGTGTTGGTCTGTTAAGGTGTGTAAATGTCAGCCTGTCAGACCAGACGCATCAGTGAGTGCAGGTGTGTTGTGACAGACAGGTGTGACATTTAACTTTAGTTTTTATACCAGAAACTCCATCCATCTCTGTCTAGCTCGCACACACACACCCACACACACACACCCACACAAACCCATATGCACATATATTAGACTCTTGTATAAATCCTTACAAATGGTCCTATGTATAAGTGTATGTAAATCGTTTTTGATGAAAGCTTCTGCCAAATAACATGTTATGTAATTATATTGGATTGATGTGTGATATCCATTAAAGAGGACATATTATGCAAATGTTCAGGTTCATATTTGTATTTTGTGCGTCTAGTGTGACATGTTTAAATGCTTTAATGTTCAAACAGGTCTTTATTTTTCTTTTACTGCAGCGAACACAGGGAGTTTAGCCTTTTCAGATCATTTACATGCACAAACACCTATATAACTACAGGAAAGGGAACATTCCAAAAAACATAAAAGGGCCTCTATAACTGATTTAAATATAATTTATTCAAAATATTAAGACAACAAGTTATGCATAATAAAGTAAAATTAATATCATCTGTCCTTCAGTCCACTCATGTTGCCTCACTAACATGGACGTCATGGTGAGTGATGATGCCTAAGCAGAAGAGGTTGAAAAATACATATTTAGTTTAGCGCTATCTTCATCCTATGAAAACTGCAGCAGCTGAAACACTGGTGTTAGACTGTGGGTGGGCCTACCACTGGTCTACAAGCCAACGTCTGTGTTTGGATTGGGTCGCTTTGGGAGGGGAACAGTAAAGCTGGTTTGGAATGCTGCCGCTAAGACAGCTAAGCCACTCAGATGCTTCAGCAACAAACCTGACACCACCATAATGGGAATTATAGAGGGATAGCACACAAATCTGGGCTGTAGGGAGGAGGAAGGTGGCTTAGAAGGATGGACGTGTGCATTTGTGTGTAGGGTAAACACGATGTATGTCTGTGTGTGTTAAAAAGCACATTTTCGTCTAATGCACAATTGTGTGTTGTATAAATTGAGGGCAGTGAAAACTTGATGTGTGTCAGTACATCTGGATCACTCACAAGTCTGACACATTGCTACAGCGAGTGCTAAAGGGGTGAAAAGATGGATCTAAAAAATGAATCTGTAAAAGGTAATTAGCTAAATCTGCACACAGACAGCCCTGCACTCAGTGAACACAATCAAATACTACTGCTCTCCTACAGTCTACTACAAATAAGAAGATTGCGCTTTTGTTAGAACATCACAATGTCAAAAAATCGTATAGCTTTTTGCATGAGTGTAACACCTTGCTCTACATCGTACCGCTTACATGGCTACATGCTAAATGAACCAAAGACTTGACTCATTATCTTGATTTTATTGATCTTGTTGCTTCTGCTCATAAAAAATGGTCCGTTCCACTGCGTAACAGGTTGAACTGCAGCGACAAAAACGTTAAGTAACGGCAGCACTGATCAAGGTTTTCTGTAACTGTCCTAGAACCGAGTTCCGTGCTATCCACAAATATAAAAAATATTATTAAAATAGTATTCCACTGTGTTTTCTGATGGAGAAAACGAATGTTTTGTCCAGAGCTGATGTTAAATTAACCAGACTTCTTTCTGTGGATTCTCCCTTAATCAGAGCGTCCTCCTTAGTAACGGTCTACTAGCGCAAAATAGCAGACCTCTGGAATGCCCAAATTGATCAGAATCGAGTATTCAACTAAACTGTGTAAATAATGCATGTTACAAGCATGCTGGCTTGCACATGGTGTGTGTTGTGACATGCTTGTATAATGTAAACCAGGAATCACCAACTACATTTGTCCGATGGCCAAAATGTATCCAATAGACACTTTAGCGGGCTAGCGATTTTTATATATAGCCCAGAATTTAGAAGTTGTAGACCGGGGGGGGAGGGCTGCTTGTGGAACACGCTCAGGTACTGCGGAGCGCATCAAGCTTAGACTATTCACACTAACGAAGGATCACTTCTTCTTCAGGGCTGGAAAGGCTACGCAGTACGCAGTCTACTGTCCCGCAGCTGCTGCCTCTCTGTTGGACTTCGGTACTGCACATTACTCACGAGACGTTGTAAACAATGAGAATGTCTGGCGGGCCGGATGTGGCCCGCGGGCCGCCAGTTGATGGTCACTGATGTAATCCCTCAAGGAGTATTGGTACATTTCATCAAAAGAAACATGCCAGTTGACAGTTGACATGCAATTTTAGTTAGTATTTCCAAAAACATGACGTAAAGCACTCAGTCACCATCAGTCATCCTTCACAGGTTACACAACATTTCAAAAGGCACACGATGTAGGGTAACATTGTAGACATATCTGTCATGTAGAGAATGTCAGTATGCTGGTGGAGTATAAGCCAAGTTTCAGATGGGTTTCGATGGGAAATGTCAAAGGAAGATAGATGATAGAAGCCCTCTGCTTTATGGGGTACAGGAAAATATATCATGCCTTAATCATTTTAATTGGCCCTAACTGTAAAGGTCAGTGGAATAAAACTCCTGAGCTTGATTTATTGATGGACATTATTTGAGAAGGTGACATTTAAGAATATTGTTTCTTTTTACCTGCAGACTGTTGCTACATTGATGTATTATTAAAAAGACAAATTATGCAGTCAAGGATTGTATAGAAACTGCCACTTTATTTTATTCTGTATGTCCATGAGAATATAGTTTAATCAAACAAAGTCTAAAATAGTCTGCCATATCAGATTAGTTTGAAGTGCATGCTCACAGACACTCAGACTTTTAATAGTTTTCACTGTTAAGCATCATTTACTGAACTCCACCCCACAGGGAAAGGAAGGAGACATGCCACTTAACCCAGGGTAGGTCTCGCATTAGGAGACTTTCTAAATCAAAATCAAGCAATTTACACTTGAGACAAAGTCAACAGCTTCATCACACTGACACGCACCTCCAATGAATAATTTTGGCAAGCATTATTTTGTGTTGCAAATTAACTGAATACTTATCAAGGAACTGATCATAATCACTGCAAATGAGTGCAGGTGGCTGCTGGGAAATAACAACTATATTAAGTTGTAATGTATATGAAAGATACTTGTAGGTGCACGTTTCTTTGAGTTATGTTTCGAATAACTTTCCTAATTGTGCTTATCCTTTCAATTGATGAATGAATTGTTTACTAAATTCTTACGCCCAAGGGGAAAACAAAATCTTATCTAACTCTCTGTCACTAAATGAACCCCTTATCTGAATTCTCATTATAATGTATGTTTGTGCAAACATTAATCTATTCCTTATTAGCCCTTTTAAACAAAACCACAGCTGTCTGAGTATGGGGTTTGGATTTGGATATCTTCGCCTGAGATGTGTCATGCTTCATTCACACATTATACAACATTGACTGAAACACTCATCATATCCAGCACATTTGCAACAAGTTGGTCTATTTAGGCTATGCCAGGAAATGCCATATCTGCAAATGCTGTGAAAACTGCTGTAATGCTGCTGTTGCTTATCGATCAATCAATCAATCAATCGAACACTGTCAAACTCATGGTGAAGACATCATGAAGCTCTCGGTGCAATCCTTGACGACCAAAACTGTCCGGAAGCCATCAATGGAGACATTGTTGTCAGATATATTGTATCCTGGTGCAGTAGTGTGTTCATAAAGCATATAAAACTATACTCCATCTGACTCCTAGCTATTATCGTTAGCTTTAGCATTATTAGACAGTTATTTTACGTTGCTAACGATGATAGGGGGGAGACATGGATTATATCTTCTTTTCTCCATTAATCTGGAACCAGCCCTCATCCTCCGTCTCGTCGGTTTACCCAAAATCCTCTGTTTCCTTCTTCAGAGTTCAGTTGGGATAGCTGTTGTATCAACCACCATGCTAGCCAGTTTTAGCATGATCAACTGTCATAGTGTAAAGGCAGCCATAGGGTTGCAGCAAATCAAGGGCCCAAAGAAAAAGCTTAATCTCCCTTTACAAGACAGTTTAGAGAGGGCGCCTCTTAATACGTTAATAACATACTTTTTTAACAGATCAAATAAGAAAATCTACAATTTAAAAAATAGCACAAATCTAGCAGGACCAACTGCAACAGGCAACATGCGAATGCACACTAGTGTCAAATGTCATTCATGAGCCCTAATTCACCCAATGATCCACTTGTTAGCAGTCACCATATTGTTGGTAATACAGAATAACAGTTTAATGTAAACCCATTAATGTTTCCAAGCTCTGACATGCATTTGTCTGTTTGCCTGTCTCTTTGAGAGTTTCTCTGTTTGTGCTTCCATTTGTCGGGTTACTTAAAGTCTTGACAATCCATTCATCATGAATGATTTGTTGCTGTGTATAAAATGCAGTCTGAAATAACAGCCCTGCGGTTTGGTTAAACAAGGCTATTTTTGCACTGATTCACTCAGACTCTACCGTCATAAGACACAGATACAACACCATACTTGTGGATGCTATTTAAAGGTCAGTGCCTGTTTGAAACTTTAGGAAATCTTGCAACATGATTTGGTAACGAGAGGCATAATTTGTCACTCATTGTCGTTCCCTCAAACCTTTGTGGCTGTGTTTCATAACTAATTGGATGGAGAAAAAAAAGTGTTATTCAATAAATGTGCCCCACAATCCCTGACCAACATTCTGAAATATCAAACGTAATGTTTTTGCCCTAATTCACACAAATACAATCTCCCTCTTGGAGTCACAGAGTTATCACAAGTTCAAAATGGCTTTGTGTTTATCTACTAATTTTAAAGACGCCCTATTGTGCCTTTTCAGGTTCTCTCATTCCTCTGGTGTGTTATATAGGTTTTCATGCATGTAAATGGTCTGCAAAGGCTAACATCCCTACATGGATGTCGATATATACGTTGGAACACATACCATTGGAAATAGATAGAGGGATGAAACCAGAGAGGGTGACGTATTCTATAGAAGGAGAGAAGGTGGAGGTGACCAGTGAATTCTCATTGGACTTCTATAATTACTTCATGCCATTAGACCTGTAGTCTATAATTAACCGCCCATTTGGATTAGCATGGACAAAGTCAAAGGGGAAAGACATACACATAGCAAAAAGGAAAGAGAGTGCAGAGGAAAAAGTGCAGTATGTGGGAGAAACAGATGAAAGAAAACGCAATAAAATTAGAGTAAGTTAAAGTCAACGACTGAAGGTTATTTTGTACATCTACTGAGCGCAGAATTTAGATACCACTTGCATACAATTTGGCCCTGACTCAAATAATATAGTGAGTCCATGGAGTTGAGAAAATGGACTCGAAGACAGGCAGTAACCCTCTGTGATATGCTGCTGGTGCGTGGAGGAATGGTGCCACATTGAAGCATAATGAAAGGCAGTATTCCAACAATCATAACGGCTGCATCTGTATACAGTGTATGCCAGGGATGCTATTATTTATTTCTTCGTGGCCTTGATAAAAGAGGCAAATGATCATAGATTCAATGATGGGTGAAAACCTATGATAAAGACTAGCTAAAGCCGAAACCATAGTGATGTGCATTAACTTGATAGAGAATAATCACATGTGTATTAGACCGTGGATCATAGGCTCGGGTCTGAGGGCGGTAATGTACATTTGAACCATTTGCATCGCTCAAGGCCTCGAGTGAAAGAGACTTGGTGGAATAATTGAATATTAAGTGCTGTATGAGTAGTTACATACATTCAGTATTTTTAGTTTCCGTCTCATTTGACTAATGGTAAATGCTTGAGTTGAATTACTTATGCTTGATAAACAAATGTTATCTGTTTAGAAAGGGTGAGAGTATTTATGGGTTACTGCCAATGTGTGTGTGTGTGTGTGTGTGTGTGTCTTCAGACTGAGGGTGAAATATTTGGACATAGAGGCACAACATACACATATAAACCTGATAATGGGCATCATATGTACTCTTTGAGTCAGTTCGATCAGAATTCGTGGTCCATAAACATTTTTTAAGCTTTCTCCTCACTGTATAAACCCTCACCTCACTGCACATTGTCTGAATACTTGCATTCCCAGCATTTGCCATTGTGAGTTACCAAAGAGTAACCTTGAATCCATTTTACACACCCATTAAACCTGGAGTGCCCCCCTACCACTGGCACATTGAGTCTGGTAGATTTGCCTTTGCAGGTATTCAGTGACCTCTTCATGGCCGCAGACGTTTCCCCCCTCCGCTCGCAATCAGCAGTTATCTCTTTTCTCTCCTCTCATTGTGTAATGTCCCGATGCTCAATCCACCTCTTCTCACCAACAGGTGTCACAGCAGAATGAACTGCGGGGAATTGAGTCCAGAGATTGGTAAGACAGCGAGGGAGGAACGGCGAGTATGTGAGTGATAAAATTGTTTCCAGTTGGGGGTGTATGTGTATTGTTTGTGGGTATCTATGTGTGAAAATGTGTGTGTGTATGTGTGTGTGTGTGTGAGAAAGAGAAGACATAGGAAGACAGACAGGAAGTGAAGGCCAGAGAGGGAGAGACAGAAGGAATTAGTGTGTGAGTTGAGGTGTGACTGCCCTGCTCTACTTCACTAATGACCTGGTGTTAACTCAGAGGAAGTCAGAGCTCATTCTGGCTACGCTTGACCCCGGTGCTAACACTAACGCTGTGTGACAGCTACATATACACTGACTGCCACCATCAACCCCAACTCTATTCATTAACTCCCGTGGCCTGAGTGTGGGTATGAGTTTGTGTGAGTGTCCATGTGTGTGTGCAAAAAAAGTTCATCCTAACAAGTCCTTTAATTTCCCAATGTCATTGCAAGTCTTGAAGCTGCATTATCAAGTTCCTGCATTCACTATTGGAATAGGTGTCCACTAGCTTATCCATTTTCATGTAATAAATAAATACATTAAATTAAATGGTCATGTATTTTAAACATTTACACTAAAGGTGCACCAAATATTCGTTTGTTAGTCCATCCTTTGCATATAAAATATGAAATGAGGTTTAAGGAGGCTATGTTATGCTCATTATCAGGTTCGTATTTTAAGTTTCTACTGTGACATTTACATGCTTTCATTTTTTTAATTTAGGGAAGGCAAGTTTATTTATATAGCACCTTTCAACACAGGGTAATTCAAAGTGCTTTACAAAAATGAAAGACATTAAGAAAATGGCATTTAAAAACAGTCATTAAAAAATGAATAAAAGTTACAGTGCAGTTTAAGATGTAAAGCAGCGACAAAAAGAAAAGTCTTCAGCCTGGATTTAAAAGTAGTCAGAGTTGCAGCGGACCTGCAGGTTTCAGGGAGTTTGTTCCAGATGTTTGGAGCATAATAACTGAACGCTGCTTTATCATGTTTAGTTCTGACTCTGGGGACAGAAAGCTGACCAGTCCCTGAAGACCTGAGAGATCTGGATGGTTCATCATTTAGCAGGAGGTCAGAAATGTATTTTGGGCCTAAACCATTCAAAGCTTTATAAACCAGCAGCAGTATTTTGAAATCTATTCTTTGACACACAGGAAGCCAGTGTAAAGACTTCAGAACAGGAGTGATGTGATCCACTTTCTTAATTTAGCCAATTAAACTAAGCTAGATTCAGCATCCTTGAAAAAAAAGGTCTGAGAAATGTTGAATTATAAGTCATTTTAGGGGCTGGCATTGGCCATTACTGTTTGATATAATACTTAGTTCACAATATAAATTGGAATGGAAAATTGATCGGAATGTCAGTAAAATGCAGTAAAAGACAACATTAGCCTAATCTAATCTCTCTGACAGTTTCTCAGTGTAGGGGCTTCATTCTCTGTCCACCCACAGTTTCTCAGTGGGAGTCTCATGAACACACAGTGAATGGCAGGTTGCCTGTAGCCCCGGGCTCTCCTGCCAGCTATCTGAAAGTTCACAACATTCATGTGGTAGAAATATAGTGTATGTTAAGCTACCAGACGGAAAATCCTGTTTGGTCCCTAACTTTGTGACATACTATCTGTATCTCAGTATATGTCACAGACCAGTTTAAAGGCTATTTTTAAAAGGGACAATATCTCCACATACTTTAAAAAAAGTGTGCTTTACAATAAAGAAACCAAAACAGGTAAAAATAGGTTTGAATACTGATCATTATTACATATTTCTAATGAGTGACTGTAAAATAAATGTAGTGGAGGCAAAGTACATTAATGCTTCCGAAATGTAGAAGTGTTCAACTTCAACTGATTAGCCGCATTTAGTTTAGCGGTGGTGACATGAAGTCAGGTGACCATGATGTAGTTTGTTAAGAGCCTAACGTTAGCTTTTTACTTCTTCCGATTGCACTTACGCTTAAAAAATAACTTATTGGTGTTAATATGTGGAGAGTATCCTGCTGAACAAAACGTGTAAGTACCATAAACATGCGTGTTGACCGCAGAGCTATATTTCCAATGTAAAAATCCTATTGCTTTCTGTCAAGAGAGCCCTTGTGATGCTAACTTCTTGGTCAGCCTACACAAATAAGCATTCCCTTTATCCTATAGGGAGAGGTTTAGAAGATGTTCAGCAAAGCAAACAGGAAAGCTTAATTATTTAATGTAACTATAAATTAAAATGGGAGAATATTGGAAAAGTGGTTGGAGGATTGAAAATGTGGAAGCAAATGTAAAATAGGGTTTCTTACAGTATCTTCATTTGCTAACAGGGAAGCCAAGAGTTATGAGTGGTTGTGCATAAAGGGCAGGCATGGTGCATCGTGAATTGTTAGTGATGGTTCCCCTGGTGTTTCGGTAGGTGGTCTTCTATAATGGCTCTGACAAGGGATGGCTGTCAGCGGTGTGACCTGACGAGCTGCTAGTCATGGCAGCTCCTCGTTTCCCTCGTGTGCCGGGAGCTTCTGGGTTAGAACGTGCCCTGTGCTCGGTGCTGCACTTGCATGAAGGGATATTGAAGCTTCTGCGCTGCGTGGTGCAAGGCATCGCTGTCACAACACATACACATTGTACATTCAAACAGACAGCTGAACTAAATGACTGAGAGCAAGAGGGAGACAAAGGAGGCAGAACAACCGTGACAGCTAAACGGAGAGGCGTTCACACAGACAGTCAGTTGATAATGACCTGTGTCATAACTTTTCCCATATGGCTTGTCTTGTCTTTCTCATCTGTACCATGGGGCAGATGTATGGAAGCTAGGGATACATAACTATCAGGCTATACATATGGGAGCTGTCTTTTCCGGATACCCCTTGGTACATCAAAGCAACTGAATCATCTTTCCACTGAAGTATTAGAAAAGAAGAGTAAAGACTTGAATAAGTACCTTTGATATTCTGGTGGACACATGTGTGGATGGATATACAGTATAGATCAGTGCTTCTCAAACCTTTTTCAGTAATGTACCCCCTTTGAAACATCTTCTCAGCCAAACCTGACCGACCCCCAACATTTCTGATAGAAAAAGTCTGTATAACTTCCAAGGAGTTTTTCAATTGAAGTGAATCGAAATGATATATTATGAAAAACTATAAAATACAATACACACATTTGAAATGTTTTTATGAGGACCCCCTTGGTGGTTCTAGGAATATTTGATATACAATTGTGTTTTCTATATAACTTGTTGTACTAAGATTATTTTGTAATCATGCATGCTATTTTTTTTAATTAACTATTTTTTTTGTTATCTCACGTACCCCCTGCAGTACCCCAACATACCCCTAGGGGTCCGCGTACCCCCATTTGAGAATCACTGGTAGGCTATAGATAAAACATGACGGTGATTCAAGTGCTATGATGTACATAACGTAATGTCTTGTCTTTTATCTGGACCCTGAGTCTGTAATAAAGTTTTCATTCATAACATTGAGCACAGATACATTATTTATAAGAATGTTGCACATAGGATAGCCGACAGAGGCAAACTGTCACAGTTACTTGAATTGTACCTAAAATGTACGTTTTATTGGCTTATTTTACCATGTGATTGCATTATTCCTACATGATTATTGCAGATCTGCTGTAAGCTAGCAAGCTACCCTAGTCATTTTAAATATACTGACAAAGCACTTACAATTATGAGAGGCCAACGGTTCTGTGAAGTTTCTTAATTTGCATGTGCACCATTCTTGAAAGTGCAGCGCATTTCTCCTAATGGAAATGTTTTGGGCAGAAGTGCCCTAGATATTCTGGTGGATACATGAGTTGATATACAGTATAGATAAAACATGACGGTGATTAACGTGCTTATGATGTACACAACATGGATTATATCAATCAAATTAGCACAGATAAATGTGTTTATTTATAAGAATGTTGCATAGGATAGCCAACAGGGGCAATCTGTCACAGTTGCTGGAATTGTACCTAAAATGTAAGTTTTATTGGCATATTTTAACAATGTGATCGCAGGATAGAGGGTGTCATTTTTCTCATACTGATATTCTGAATAATCTGTGCTGTTGTATTTGCTGTAAAGTGTCTCTACTGTAGGCTATTTTTATTATATGTACAGCACTTTGGCTCCACCAAAAATCGTTTATAAATGTGCTACATAAATAAAACTTGATTTGAGTATTTCGGGCTGCTGCATGTTTGCACTTGTGGGCCACCTTACTGGTGCCCTTCACAACAATAATACGCTGGCTGGTCTGTAACTAAAACTTAAGCAAGATTAGGATCAGCTTGTAAACTTGGCACATGTAAAATTGACAACATAGCAACATAAATGATCACATTATAACAATGTAAATTGTCCAACAGTACATGCTTAACGTCTCTCCTGCATCCTCCTGACTCATTTCCTTTCCTGCTTTCACCCCTCCGTCCTCACCTGCCCACCAGTCCCCAACACACCATTTGGTATGCATATTTATTCATAACTGTCCTGCCAATCAAAGACCTGCCATGCAAAGTTCAGGAAGAGTGAAATACCGCTAATATCCAAACATCTCTTGGCTGCATTTGCATAGAGCCAGAAATAATCTCCGGTCTCAACACACGCTTGATGGGTGACACCTCATTCAATTTGGGAAGTGACATTTATTTTATGTGTGACTGTGGAGGCTCTTACGAGATACAGTGCACATACTTTAAATCCAATCAAGATGTCTGTACTTCAGAAGTACATTTTCCCCCAACAAATGAATGGATTGTGATCCTCCCAGGATCTCATAAAACAAGCAATTGGAGGTAAACAATACACACCTGCAGTATAAGTATCTCCAGAGGAAACCAGAAGGTAGATGCAGAGAATCCTATATTTTCATGTGTAAGAGTACAGTGGTTAATTGAGCCGTTACAACTCTAACTTCATTTGATCCCCTGGCAGTTATTGCAAAAACCTATCTTGCAATTAGATGTATTTAACTGGTTAGTCTGTGTGTAGTGAAGGAATACTTATCCTCGAAGGATTGTCACAGTAACATGGTGGGCTGACTATGCAGCTTATAATGAATGCAAATCCATGTGCAAGTGCTAAAGTGTCTATTTTTAAATGTCCTTTTGACAGATTTAGATAGCTAAAGCAGAGATTCTGAAACAATGTCGTAGACACACACATCTTCCTTCTGGACTCAGGTGGCTTCATGGATTCAATCATCAGAGAGGTGTCTTTCATACATCTTTAAAGCTGAACTGATAACAATCATACATCTATATTTAGACCCATACGTTTTACAATCTGTAAAGTATTTATTTAGGGCGACTGTGGCTGTGAGGTAGTCGTCGTCTTCAAATTGAAAAAATGTGGGTTTGATCCCGGTGTACGTGTCATCCTTGGGCAAGATACTTAACTTCACATTTCTCCTGATGGCAAGGCCAACGGTTTGTCTGTTGTACAGTATGAGTGTGTGTGAATGTTAGCTTCTTTGAGCTGGAGGCACATGAGTGTACATGATGACTTGTAAATGTAAAAGTGCTTCCAGGGGTAATTAAGACTGGAAAAAGCGCTATATAAATTAATCGTCCATTTAAGATTTTACATTTGCCATATATACTGTTTTTGCTTTCTAGAGTGTCATCCCCTGGCAACAAAAATCGGGCCAACAGCATATGGTGAAATGCTGAAGCTGCCAGGCACGTCAGTAAACTGCAGATTGAATTTAAGTAATCTTACCTTTTTTCGTATTCTTAATTCATAACTTTCAGGTTTCTTTTTGTGTCTTACCCTCCTGATGGCTGAGGTGTTTTTTTTTGTACCTGGAGGTAGATTTGGATTGGAGTTTAAAGACAAGGGATCCAACAGACAACAGATAAAAAGCAAACCTTCGAAAAAGAGTACTCCATTGCAAACTGTGACATTTTAGTATGTTTGCTCCATTTCCTTGACTGTTGAAGCAACCCTGATCGTCAAAGAGCGACGCTTGATCAGGGTCCTTTGGTGTGCACTTGTGACGCACCAAGTCTCCTTCAGCTTCATAAACGGACGCAAAGAGCTTTCAACTGATTGCAATGTATTCCTATCGCTCCGAGAAGCACCGCATCCGTCCATGTCGGCGGCAGTTAAAGGCAATGTGAGCGTCCATTCTCCTTGGATAACGGAGAATTTTACACCCGGACATTTATTCTCCTTACTATGCCATTTTCTTAATGTCTTTCATTTTTTGTAAAGCACTTTGAATTGCCTTGTGTTGAAAAGTGCTATATAAATAAACTTGCCTTGCCTTGCCTTGCCTTGCTTTGCCTTGCCTTACTCAACCCTGTATTCTCTCTAATGTCGATTAATTTTACAGTGATATCTGCATTACGTGTTGGTTGTAGAGACACATCACCAATGATTTTGGCAACACGTTATTTTTAGAACAGAGGAACAACTTTAATTTTACTTTGCGATTTACATTGTGGCCAGGAAGCCTACTTGGGAATGTTTCTTAATTTAATTTCTTATTGCCATCAGTGAAAACAGAACACTTTGGATCTTTGCATACCTTTCCTATAACTGTATTAGGAGTTGTAGTTTCCCAATCTGGATGTTGTCGCTAATAAATACAATACTGCTCTTCCTGCTCACATTTTAATCTGTTCTAAATGCACCTTAGAGGAATATTTTTCAAGTTTTCAATACTCTTCAACATATGAGTGGAAAAATATGCTTTATGCAAATGTTTGTTTATTATCATTGGAACAATGGCACATATTCTCCTGAATATTTTCAATACAACAACCTGGAACCTCTCTTACAATCTCTCCCAACCCCGTCTAAACCTTTGCACTGAGCCAGTTGCTCAAACAGCCTGTTTACAGTTGCTCCTCTGTCTTCATCTTCAGTCAAAGCCTGAGACTGAAGTTCCCACAGGGGTCAAAATAATGCGCTGTGATGTGCAGTCGACCCGTTGGCTGCGATCCGAATTATGTAACGCCGCCCCTCGTCCTCCACCATGTTAAGCTGTAGCCACCCATTTAGCTATTGCTGTTGTTGTCCAAGCGTCTCCCCGGCAAACTTTCAAGCGTGATCTGCCGCAAGCAAGCGACAGGAGCAGGGCTGTCAGCATCAGCTGTGTGCTTGGCTTTCTGTTTAATCCATACCTCTCGCTAGAATCTCCCACCATCCAACTAACAACAACAACATCAAGCCTTTGGGCTCTGAAACTATGGTTATTAACGCGTTAACTTGACAGCCCTAGTTACAATACATAATCCTTTATTAGCAGTATTATGAATGTAAGATGCTATTGGTTTCTTAACGTTATCTAGCTCATTATTCCTTGGTTCCTGCTAAAGTCATGCAGCCATGTCTACACATACTGATCAGACAACTCAAAGTAACTCAACACCTCTTTCATCTCTCTCTCATTCTCTGCACTGTCCTCACATCATCCACCACTCCCTCCCATTGCCCCTGTGCCTGCTGTTCATCCATTCGTGATTGATGGAGGAGTGCATCCATCCCTTCCTCCGCCACTCAGCACTCCTCTGTCCCCGAAGCCCCTCCATCCTTCTCTCTTACCTGGCGTCGCCAGATGGCTCACCACCTGCCTCCAACAGTCAACAAAAGCTGCAATTACCCTTCATGTCCAACAAAGGGAAACTCACTCAGCACCCACACAAACACACACAAATGCATGAGAAGATATCCAAATAAGTAACATGTGCAAAAAAGCAAAACCATACACACATAAACAGATGAATATAAAATATCAATCATTGCGGTAGTCTGTTATGATCAAGCATGCGCATAATATATTTATGTAATATTAAACGTTTTTTCCTTGACTTTGGTAAATATAAGAAATGGACCAAGCCTGCGTTACTATGCAAATTGCTTTCTGTTAAAAAGTACATCCTTCATAAAGTTGGAATTATTAAGAGGCCCAACTATATTTGTGGGGGTTCCCTTTTTCAGTATAGTGTTATGTAGGTTTTGTTGCATATAAATGGTCTGCAAAGGCTAACATCCCTGTGTTCCTTACAGAGGGAGTTTCTCTTCCACACACTGAATGAAACGCCCACATTGGACTCCTTGGTTCACCTCCAGAACATAGTGACATCATTATGTAACACAGCAGTTCCCAACCTTTTTCAACTCAGGGCCCACTTACGAATTAACATTTTGTTCGCAGCCCACATTCAACCATAAACAATACAGAGGCTAAATACAGTTCTGATTGGTCAATTCAGGACATGTGACACGCTGTAAATCCAGTAGAACAGACCGCTGTCAAGGACTGTAATGACCGTTGCTAAGGAGGATCAAGAAAGAGAAAGGAAAGGAGGTTCAAATTAAAAACAAATCTTAATAGAGAACCGCAGTGAGCATCCTAAAACCCGGATGTAAACTCCTTCCGGATGCATGTTATTGTCCATGTTTGTGTCTTTAGCCTGTAAAAAAAAATACAATAATAATTTGGCGGCCCACTTGCAATGCCTTCTCGGACCACTAGGGAGCCGCGGCCCATAGGTTGGGAACCGCTGATGTAACACTTCTGATGGCTAATACTCCAATACATTGTACATGATAGAAATGTCCCGCCCCTAAGCCTAAGTGGTTGACCAATCACAACAGAGCTGGCCATAACCGGTATTACATCATGGCATCTGAAAGTCTCACTTTTAATGTTGTACACTCAAACAATGTGCAGACACATTTCCATATGCAGCCACACAGTTGAGTTGACGATACGTAGAGGAAGCGGGATTTGTTAGAACCACAAACCTCTCTTCATACCTTAATGATGGTTATTATTCATATTGTGACTCACTATGCAAAAATGATACTGACTGCAAGTAATTTTCTTCTGCACACCATAATTACACATGATTGAGTATGCGTGTGTGTAGGCAGTTACCTATTGCTGTGGATAATTACAGTGATGACTGACAGCTGTAACAAAAATCAAAGCCTCACATTCTGTTGGCAGAATTCAAAAAATTAAAATAACTGTATCTTGACAGTTTTTCTTTCATGTAATACCTTAGCTTTTGAAGTGAATACAATGTATATAACCATTGTTTAATATGATATTCATAATCACTTTTATTCAAATCACCTAACCTAACCCTAACTCACCATTTCTGAAAAGGTCCATGCTACCAGACAGACTAATGCATTTCAACCTATCCTATCAGTAACAGTCCATCTAAAAAGAGTAAGTATTTAGATGTCTGTCTTTTATCACATTTTAAAATAATAATTAGAATACTCTAGAGATGTCCATGTGAGCCTCTTCATTTTCATCATCAGATAGATACTTTGTTTATCCCAAGTTTTGACAGTACATTTTCAGGAATTACACACACTGCTGCATGGGTTAACAACCTTCTGGATCTCGAATGGGCCAATGAGTTTTGTACAAACTAAGAAGTATGTCCCGGGTAGTGACATAATCTCTGGCCCACCTGTAGATGCATGGGGGCTTTGGTGCGGTGGTTAGCAACCGTGGTGCTATTTTTGTTGACTCCTTTAAAAGCAAACTCAAAACCCATCTGTCTTCCTTGTAAACTAATTATCACCTAGTTTCCGTTCATCATTACCAGTCACATGCTTTTATCCCATGGCAATATTTCTGTGGATGTAGAATGTTGTATAATGTTTTTACAATTCTTATGCTATGACGTTTGTATTTTGTTTATGTCTTTGCTTTTGTACAGGGCATTTCTTGTGATTTGGGGCTATAATACTTTTTGATTTGATTTGCTTCTGGCCAGGGCCCAGGTTCGGTGGACCGTCGCATGGACAGACGGGCAGGAGCCCTCTTTCTACAGGTCAGGGTACAGTGGAGGTTAGTCAGGATGTTGTGGGCGTATTCAATGTTGACGAGACGTCTAGATTTCCTGGTTCTTTTGTTCGATCTGGCGATTGTAATGGGGATGGAATCCAGATGACTGGGGTCCCCGGTCAGAGACAACATCGCTGGGGAGACCATGGATGCGGAATATGTGATGCATAACTAGATGCCGACTGACGAATTGAATCTGAAACATTGGCTAGAAGAAACCTCAAGAGGAAACTGGTGTTAGAGTGTGCACTGGGTCCATGACTAGGTAGATAGTACTTAAGGTCCTTGCCTTTAAAAACAAAAGGTCAAGTAGACAAACTAGTAAGGGAAAGGCAGACGGTTGGTCAGGTCAGGCAGTGGATTGGGAAACCAGGTAATAGTTTGATATAAAAAACCCAAACAGCCACAGGCAGACAAGAAGCCGAGGCGCTGAGGCAGATTGCAAGGTCAGAGACAGAAGGCTGGTGGGTTTACTAGGGATGAGGCAATAAAGGCAGGTCAGAGGCAGGCAGGTTCTGCCAACGGAAGTCAATCCAGAATAAAGTGATGGAGAGTCTTGCATGAAAGGCGAAGAACAATTTGTCAGTGAGTGTTTGAGCATGATATGTTAAAAATACTGGCTTGATTGGAGATGAGATGCAGCTGGGAGGAGAGGTGGGCTGATTTGGTTGGAAGGGCTGGCTGGAAGTGAGAGATGGCGGCAGGCGTTGTGGAAAAGTACTGGGGTGCAGCAGGTAGGGAGAGAGGCAGACTGACACATGTAGCGTCTTACAAACAATTGGTACATCACATTTCTGTTGTCACTTACCTTACACAAGTTGCTAGCAGCTTAGCTTTTTTGGCATTTATGTTATTAGTTAAAAACAACTATCTGGTCATCCTGTATCTGTAGTTATATTCAAATAGTCTTAATCTTTTTTTAAATCATGTACTGTTCTGAATCTACCTTCCTGGTACATCTATAAGACATTCAAATTTGCTTTGTACCGTGTGTAAAAAAACAAAACACTACTTACTTAATGTAGAGTCTATTTGGATTGGCATTGCAATCACGTTTCTTGGCCTTGGTGGACCCAACCTTGTATACAGCCTACCTGTATAGGTTGAACCCGCAAAGTGATGCTGCTAAGATAGCAGTTTCAGCAAATGTTCCCTTTCCCTGCCCACATCAACTAGCTCTGCCAGCGGTCCATGGTCTGACCAGTGTCCTCATCCAATCTGGATTTACCTGGAAAAACCTCCCTAGAAGGAGGCAATGTGGCATCTTTACTCTGCGTTCAAATCACATGAACTGTATTCTTGCTACGGGAAGCAGCAACTCTTCTCATCTTCTCTTTAAAAATGTAAATGTCGATACATGTATTTCAAAAAGGTAATCATTTATTGAAGCAATTTTCTGTTTACAAACCCGACTGAGATGTTTACTTGGGTGGCTTGAATATTTGCTAGGATGATCAGACTTGGAGATGGGGTCTTTATGCAATTGCCACATTTTGCATCAGATTACCAGTTGACATAAAATACTGAAGAGTCTTATCCCTGTAAAATCAGCAGACGATAATTACACAACATGTTCACACACCCACAACATATGCCTGTAATATACAAATACAGCCTTGGCTTGAATATGTTTCAACATCTTGTAATCAAAAAGCTATTGCCGAATTCAAACCAATTTTAGGTAAAAATGTTGGCCTATATTTGAAAGAGATAAATCGTTTTAGCAATTTAGCCAATAAGCAAAACTATTTGAACACATTTAAGTTAGCAAATGATATCATTAGCTAGCCACTTAGCAAATGTCTATAGCTCATTAGCTAAGCCTTCAAACACATTAACGTTAGCTAGCAACTTTGCTGGGGCCCAATTGATCACAACCTTACCATTCAAGCATTTCTTTAGTGTATGCTAAAAGGTGATTAGCAAAAGCGCTAAACATGAACCTGTTACATGAGCGAGTCTTGAAGCTTAGCCGAGTTTTACAGCTTGGTTGTGTTTACAGCCAAGCTACAACTATGTGCAGTTTGATCCCTTGGTAGAATCTGCCTTGTTGATTTAAACATAAAATGAAAAAGTTTGAAATCATACTTACAGGTTTTTGTCTAGAATCACCAGTGGCACAAATAAGTTGAAACTCCCTGTGTCCTTGTGTGACAGCAAACAGTGAATAATTATTAGCCCCACCCCTAATTGACTGGCACTCAGCTTAACTAAAATGAAAAACTGAAACAAAGTCAAATAAAACAAGTCCCAGTTGGTTTTAAAATATTTGAAATTCATCCGAAAATCTCAAAATGGGCAAATCCTGCTTAAAGAGTGATGTTAAAACACAACAGTGGTCATAAAACAGCAGCAGATGAACCTACACAATTATAGAAAGGGGCTAAAAGGTCTCATCATGCTGCATACAAATGCAATATATTTAAATATGTGTGGCCCTACTAACCACATGAGGTTTAGTTTTAAAAACTAAGCAACTTAGCAGGACAATAACAAAGTTTCAACACAAATACTCTGCCAATATGTTTGATCAAAACTGATTAAGCAGTCAAGCAAGTATCAATCTAATCCTCTAATCTTGTAAATCAATAATTCAACTGCCTACCTTTCACACCAACCACACCAGAGACCAGGACAAAATGGCTGCAGAAATGCTAACAGGTGCCTTTTATAATCAGGCCCTGATTAGCAGTAGCGTGGCGTGGGGAAGAATGTAGGGGAAGCCCATGTTTTGGGTCGGGGGGGGGGGGGGGGGGTGGTCAATAACGTAACCAGATGAGTGATTACAGCGCCCGGTATAATTTTACACACATTTGTATCACACAGATGCAGGACTTGCACACGCCTGTTATCTAACCGAAAGGTCCGCACGCACTCTCCAGCTGAAACTCTCTCCTTATTCATTTAAGCATTTTACTTATTAATGTATGCAGACAATCACACAATCTATGTGATTTTTGGATTTACCGTGCCTCTCAATTGCCCGTGGCAGGTTGGCAAGGTCGATGAATCCTGAAGTTGCCCAATGATTGTTCAGGGAGCACGAATCCTTGTCAAAAAGAAGACATGGCCAGCAAAATAGACGCTGAAGTTTAGCGCTTCCAGTTAGCCACTCCGTGCGGACAGAATTGTCTTCATTGAACGTCCGATTCTCTCCCTTTTCCTCTGTGTACACACAGCTCGAGTGCGGGCATTGGCCTGTCATCTGATTTAATTTGTAGTTGCTGCTGTAGCGGAAGTTTAGTAAAGTTATGTTTGATTAAAACTAAAAGAGCTTTACAAAAAAGTAACACAATTAAAGATGTTTGGAGTTTTATTATAGTTATTAATTTAAATGTTTTTTCCAAGAGATGGTGATTTGAAACCGTTGTTACATACAGTTACGGCATTTCCTGTTTCTACCGGAGAGAGGGGAGTTTGTCCCAAAGCTTGCCGCTGTATTACACCCTCCATCTGACAGGAGGGAGCCTCGTTTAGCTGCGAGTGTCACTCCGCCACAGAGTTCACATTCATGGAGATAAAACATATTAGTACATATTAGTATCTAAGGCTTTTACAGAAGGGATATTGGATATCTCTTTTTATCACTCCATAAATCAGAAAATACTGTCAACAGCCCTAAAATATCCATTTTCGCCATGTTTTTAGGTATACAATGTTGTATAATTCAGGCTATGAATTATATATGAACAAACCCTTCTGTAAAAGCCTTCATAATATTGATAGGAATATAACTGGAAGGTTTGGTGTCTCTACGTGCTTCTGAAGTTCAAATTTCAAACTCAGAGTAGGAGAAAAAACTCATTTTGAGAAAACGACCTTTAAAGATTGCAGTGAGGCGCTAGCTAAACCCTCCTGTTCTTTGGATGATAGCTTGCGCCTCGACGCACTCCGTGAAGGTATTTCATGTTCGGGGTCATTTGTTTTTTGTATAACCTTGCTTCGTGCAAGAGACAATTGTTGTCGTCTTCTCTGTGAACGTTTTTTTTCGCCGTTCTTTTGCGATTTTGAGATTTCAATTTCTAGCGGAAAGCTAACGAGGAAGTGTTTTAGCACACCACGTGACGCATCTGAACGAATCACGTTGTCAGAAATTGACCCCAGCCAATGAGATTTCGTTTCTTGGTTTAAGACCCCTTTGTGCTTTCACGATTGGTTGCTGATACAAAGGAAATGACCATATTTGGATCCGATGAGATTGTGCAGGAGAGACACAGCTTTCCAACGATATCTCTGTTGACATGGTGCTCACAGCGGTCGCGGTACTTTATGTTACGTTAGAAAGCTAACTTTTGGTGAATTTAGGAGAAATCTACGGACGCAAATAGACAAACTATAGTAAAATAAACACTTAAATGTGTATTTTGTACGTTTTCCTTCCAAAAGCCTGAAAGAAAACATGTTATGGAATCAAAATAGCACAAAATCTCAAAATTGACCAGTACTTGAAAAACGATGTTTTTGCCTGCCGTGTCTCGCCTTAAACCTGATGTTTATAAGCTTCTTAGTTTTTGCAACAGTCTGTATACACAACTGTATAATAAAATGCACACATTTACCTTTTTCTACTAAACACAGGTATGATCCTAAGTTAAAAAAATATGAGGCTATCATGAGGTTGTTAACATCGCAATGTATCAGTGGATGTTTGCTGGAACTACTTGTAAACAGCTTGTTTCATGACGGACACACACAGCGTTGAGTCCGGTCAGGTAGTGCAGCAGGTGAAGTCAGGATCGATGCAGACTCGCTGTTTGAGGGCTTGATAACCCACTCCCCCTCCACACTCGTTGGTTTGGAACAGCACTTAATGTGGGGGACCCTCCGCGCAAACCGAGGGGTAGTGTGTAGGGGGTGGTTTGGACTTGAGCCCCAGAATACCTCTGATGCGCCTCGTGACAGGTCCACTGTAAATTAAAAGCATGAGGGGGAGCGGGTTTGGAGAGAAGCCGTGAGGTGATTGGCTCCATCCATTGTGAACTTGCATCGTGATTGATTTAGGTCCAATCTCACAATGGACAGCGAATATCATGATTGGATGAGAGATTGGAGATTGGGCAGACGGTCTTGTGCCAACAAGGACTGCTACTTGGAGAGGTCCCAGTTCACCTCCTGCTTTGCCGTGGAGCCCTTGAGCAAGGTACCGGACCCTCCGCTTCCCTCCACACTCCCATTGCTCCCCGGGCGCTGTACAATAGCTGCCCACTGCTCCTAGTACTAGACTCCTGGTACTAGGATGGGTTCAAAGCAGAGAACACATGTCACTGTGTCCTGTGTGCTCTGCATGTGTGACCATTAAAGAGGGTTTCATCCCTCCCAATATTATTATTATTATTATTTATATGTGCATCTTAGTTCACTTCTACTTTACATAACCAGTATCCATAACCCAGTGCTGATTGACTGATTTAAATATAAATGATTTGTAAAGCCAGTATAATCTGCTAAGTATAAATAGTATAAATTCATAAAGGGTAAAGTGGGAAGCTCCAAAATGTCCCACCCTGTTTGATTCCAACATTCGCCCAGTTCTTTGCATTACGCCTGAAAACCTTCCTATATGCGCCAGTGCTTTTCAATAAACTCACTTCTATGAATTCATATCCAAGTGAACATTGATTTGGCTTTATTGAAAAGTGGATCCATTATTTGATGCATGGCCTCGCGATGGCTTGAGCCGTCAGAGAAATGTCCATAAAGAAGTAGAGCAATGAGAATTACAGCGAGGGGGAAATAAAATGAAAAAAGTCGTGGCTCATCCAAGCATCACACTGCCTTCCCTCTTACTTATTTAGTCAATTCCTGGTAGTGATGGATACATCACATTTGATTAAAGTCCCTTTCATATTTCACATTCTGAATATATTTTACAATTGGTGTTTTTCTACTTGCAGCTGTGAAAGCACACGCTTACACAAAAGTTTCTCTTTCTCTAGGGAATCCAATCAAACGTAGCTAAATCCTTGTGTAGTAATCAATGACCAGTTACATCAGTTAATCAAGTCATATAGATTATTCTAAATTATTAGCGTATTAGCCTACAGAACAGTACAGTTCACAAAGAACACATATAATCGGATTATTTTACAACAAACACAAAATGCTTTTTCTGTGTACTCTTTTGTGTAATCCACAATGTTTTAAACTGTAACAGATATCAGAATACAGTTTCCTTTTACATAATCCCGTTACCTGTAATCCGTATCCGCCCAAATCTGCCCATGTTCAAATCTACGAGCAATTAATTACACATTTCTAATATTTATGACGGTTCATCCCGCATCTTTGGTTCTAGCAAAATGGCAATAGGAAGGACATCTTCTCAGGTATTAACACACATGTATCCCCCCCCCTAAAGTTTGCCAGACAGTAGCACAGTGTACCGAGGACTTTGCCACCAAACCACACTCTCCCCTCCAACAACTCTATTACAACACAATCAAAAGGGGGTTGTGGGGGTCTACGGGAATGGAAAGAATTCCACCAAGCTGAGATGGCAAGCAGTAATTCTACAGAACAAATTGAACTTAGAATCCAATTCCATGGACAGATGTGATGTGTTTCTCAGACCTGCAGCAGATATTAACCAGTAGAGACCAGAATTGCAAATGAGGAAACACGCACAAGTATCACAAGCAATATCTGCAGAATTGTGTTCATGCTGATTCGCTGTATGGTGGAAATAATGCCAGAGAACTCTTGTAATGCATACTATAAAGGGGTTACATATTTGGTATGTGCATATATTTCATCTTCACTGTAGAACTTTGGTCCATGTTTGTCACAACCAGAATCCAGTCTTTCCTTTGCATGCTAATCTTAGTTAGCAGGGGAAACTGCAGACAAACCTTTGTCATTACATAACAGCAGGAAGCCCCAGCAACTCCCAATTCTTGTTATATGTTCCCAGGATATCAGCATCTAACATCCCTGATGATTTGCATTACATCCATTGATAACTTTATCATGCCAACCGGTGTGGTATGCACACACATTAAAGTGTTTATTCTATAACTGGTTGCAAAAGATTGAATCAACAGGTGGATCTTGTGTGTATAGAGTGGTTTGGTTATAACCGTTTCTGCTTGGAAGCCTCTTTCAATTTATCTGAGAATAAACTTTTTTTCTCTGCATTTTGACGTGTTGAAGAATGTACACATCTGGAAGAGGTTTGTTGGATTTTGTAGATATAATACCGATCCATTTTCGTTCCTCCCCTCACCTATGGTCATGAAGGATGGGTCATGAACGAGATCGCGGATACAAGCGGCCGAGATGGGTTTTCTCCGCAGGGTGGCTGGTGTCTCCCTTAGGGATAAGGTGAGAAGTTCGGTCATCCGGGAGGGACTCGGAGTTGAGCTGCTCCTCCTTCGCGTCGAAAGGAGCCAGTTGAGGTGGTTCGGGCACCTAGTTAGGATGCCAGCTGGACGCCTCCCTAGGGAGGTGTTCCAGGCACGTCCAGCTGGGAAGAGACCAAGGGGTAGACCTAGGACCAGGTGGAGGGATTATATCTCTTCGCTGGCCTGGGAGCGCCTTGGGATCCCCCAGTCAGAGCTGGTTGATATGGCCAGGGAAAGGAACGTTTGGGGCTCTCTGCTGGAACTGCTACCCCCGAGACCCGACCACGGATAAGCGGGAGAAGATGGCTGGATGGAATATTGGTGATGTTGCACCGTTTATCTGGTCAAAGTAAAAAGTAATCCCCCATAAAATGCGCTGGACGTTGAATCAAATGTTCCTAGTGGCAAAACATTCGGCCCAAATATACATTTTCCCATTGAGTTACATCAGGAAACAGACATTTGGAAATCAGCAGAATATTTTTTAACTAAATCATCTTTTTCACTTTTATAGCCCTTATTTAAATCATGAGGGTCTAAAATGTGCTCCAAGCCGATTCTAGAATTATTTTCTCTCTCCTTTCATTTGACTGAGCAAATATAGGCCAGGATGCTGTGGATTGGAGGCGGGGCCTAAGCAAAACTCAAGTGTGCACGCTCTATGGGCCCACTATACTGGAACTTGTGTTGCTTTGGTACAGGGTATATAAGATTCCAGTTGATGCTGAATGTAGAAAGTTTACAAACTAGGCTTGCATATTTGACGTGTGATTTCCTTACATCAATATTGCCCTCAGTATTGGTAATAACCCTGTTACAAACAGCCACTTCCTAAAGTAGAGTCATTATGCGTGTGCTTTTGTCAGTGTGTCCATGCAGTGGTGGCTTAGTATGGACACGTATTGCTATTTTTACCCATTTGAATGTGGAGCTTGAATTCAATTAGTTTTCCATTGTTTTTGACTAATGAATCAGTTGAAAGTGAAGTGCCCTCTCCACAAGTCAATTAAATCTATTCAAGACTTGTTTAATGCTGCTTTAGGTAATTATGTAATGTAAAAAATAGTCACGGTCACCTGAAGTGGGTGCATGTGTGTGTGCTTGCTGGTACTCTATTGTGTGTCTATGGGATATGTAGATTTACTCATCATTAATCTAAATGTGCTGGAGCTGTGTGTTTGTGTGCTTGTTTGCTATCCAATGATGCCTGTATTTGTGTGTTTCTAAAGTCTCCCATTTGCTAGTTGTGTGTGGTGACTGCCAAGAAGAACAGACGCCCTGGAAAACCAGGGCTCACTGCAGGAGACAGCAATGTTTAATAAACCATTTGGCTGGCGTGTGTATGCACATACACACAAACTGTCACACACTTCTACTGCTTAGTGTGTGTTTGTATTTGCACATGAATCCAGGATGCTAGTTTTGGCCTGGTGGCAGGGTAGAATTACTTTGCCTCCTGGTGAGCACACACATTTTGCTCTAGGGAGGTCAGCAGAGAAATGTGTCCGAAATTCGGTGATTGAATCAGGGAGAAGGTACTCAGAATGTGTGCTATAGTTCCAAGCAGAATGACAACTTTTGGACCTTGCTTTTAGGAGCAACAACTTGAAAGCCTATTTCCAACTTTTCCAATATCATTTGAATAAATTAAACGATGAACTGAAACTGTAAAAGGCTGTCCTACTTTATGTGTGCTTTTTCTGCTGCATACTAAAGGTAGGGACATTGAGAACTTGATTAATCAGGTCCTAATCTTAACAGCATTCAGTATTTTGTAGGTGTTGCCGGTTGATTCAAGATGAGTATACATTTCCTTTTATTCTTTTCACTATCTCTGTAATGCGACTTTGAGCACCTGTAAAAGCGCTTACAAAATAAATCTATTATTGTTAAAATAGTAAGCGTTTACCCAAACAAGCAGCTACTGGACTAAGCGATGTGTTGGTCTAACAATTTGATCTGAACTGCAATATCCCCAACACGTTTAGATGGACTGGTTCTGATATCTAATGGAAACATGGATTGACATACAATTTGGGGTTGGCATTTTGTTCCCAACGCGTGTCATCCAAATGGCTTTAAAGGTCCTCTTTATTTAGCCACAAAACATCATTCAAATGAGATTGTGTTCACTAGGAAAATGAACAAATACTAATCAGCCTTAGCTGTACCACGTTTGGTGGTACATAAGATTTGTTTTCATGGTAGCTGCTAAACTTATGATGCGTTCTCACCGGATGCCAAGCAAAAGATTGTCATACGTTAATTAATTTGTGTTTAATTACATCACTCAAACTAGATGAGCTAGTGAGGAGGCGGGGCTTACCTCCACTTATACCAACAACAACACAATTGTAATACATGAATCAAAATGATGCCGAAATAACTACATACCGATACCGATTAGTAGCAAAAAATCCTTGTTTTCGGAAGTTATTATTTTAGCTACTCCATCCACACTCGAAATACATTTATATAAACATAAATAAAGTAGCCACTTTATTTGCAAGGCAATAAAAACCCTGTGGTTTGTACACCTACATTTATAAACAACAACTTTTCTTCTGCTGCATAAGATGTTACCGTGTTAGTCATTGGTTATTAAAGGGCATTATGCAATGACGACTCCAGCTGTCATTATGTTGAGCTTGTGACACTTGTCGTGAGAATGAGTGACCAACTAGTACATTTCCAACTTTGCTCATGGCAAAGTTCTCTAAGTGAATTACACAACTATACATGTATAATAAATGCTCCCTCCTTCCCATTAGCAGGAGTAATGTGGTCGGATGCAAGTCTATTATGAGAGGAAATTCCCTCTAATCCAATTCAGCTAGTGCACAGGATCTTATCAACCTTCAATTACGCACCTTGAACATCTGTTACCAGAATGTGCGGACACAACCCTTTTCTCTATGAGACGAAGAGCTAAAAGAAACTCTTTTCTGTTTTGTTTACGCATACATATTCAGTAAACAGAGGGGCCTCGGGAGAGCTGCAAGGAGTGACTGACGGATGTTTTATGTGATGAATGGACCGGCTTTCCAGGATGACAGCTTATGGAGATGCTAAAAAAAGCCCCATCCCTGTGGCCAAGACCTTAATGATCTGAACCAACCACAAGACTTCCGCAGAAAACAATAATAATTAGGGGCGGCAGCAGATTGATACCAGGCGTGTGTGTTTGTGTGTTGTGCTTGCTTTGTGCAGTATCGCCCTCGGGGGATATAAATCAATGTGTCACGTAATTGCTTGAGTGACCTTTGCTGATAAGAGAGGGTAGCCTTTTGAAATCTCTATCGGTCTCTGTCACTGTGGCCATCTTCACCTCTCAACCATTGCTTACGGTCACATGCCCTCACATCATTATACACACACACACACACACACACACACTCTTTAGGAATCACTTTGGTTGTGAAGGCGTTGCATTGATTTGCTTATCGTTAACCTATACACAAGGTAATTCCAATTCTGACTGCTAATCCAATCACATAACACAATTTGTCTTTTTTTCAGGTTTTAAAGAGGACCATAAAAAAGGACAACTTGAGAGATCACCCTGACCTTAAATCATTCAAACACACACTGTATCATTAATCAAGAACAACTGAAGTAGTTTTTACTGTAGACTATTAGGTATGACACAGTTTTCTTCCGTATCAACATTTTTATATTTGTGAGACATTTATTTCCATTACAGTTCCCTTATCTATTGTTTTAATTCATTATTACAACAACAAACTACTTCAACTGAACAGCGACCCCTCATCATCGGCCCCATATCCCACACCAACACCACCCAGGACTTCAACCTCACCCCCTCCCCACACAACTAGTTTGTAGTTTATATTTTAAATTCTCCCTCCATAACCAGACCCCCTTCCCTCCTACCTCCCAGACCTGCTCCACCTGGAGGCCCAGATAAAAACCCACCTTTTAAAACCGGCTTTTAATGTGTGATTAATGTTGTTTCCAGGTGTCCAACTCAAATCCAGGCCAGATTGTTAATCTTATGTTGTTTCTAAGCTTGAAATTCACTTTTAAATCCACACAAAGGCATCACCCTCACAGTTATTATTCAGAGGAGGATTGTAACGCTGCATTGATGGCTTCACCATGTGAGCAGTCTCTTTGATGCACCTACTTCATGGTAATATAAACACATTTTTTTTTTAACCTTTATTTTGAAACTAACGCTTTCTTTTTCAGGAAGGCTCTGTTCACACTCACACATGGCTGATGCACAGTCGTTAACATCTAAGTATACCGTATCAAATCAGTTACAGGCATTTTAATATTCCATCATTTTAACTCTCCCTTATTATGCAATGTTTTCAATACATTTTTACATTTCTTATTCACTGTTTTTTCTCGCCTTTCTTGCTTGTTTGTGATTTTCAGAAGCCAAGTATTTTCACATCATGGATAATGCATATCCACTGCACATATCTTTAGCAGGACGTCTTACTCTCCAGCATATTTTGCCTCTCTCCCTCATCTGCCAATTTATCTAGATCGGCTCTGCAGTTTCCTCTTCCCTTCCGCCAGTTATTTCTTCTCCTTCTCATGCGCCTGATGGTTGTCATTTACAGCGGTGTGTCGTGTTAAATCTCTCCCCTGCTGCGGCAGGAGCCTGTGGAGAAGGAAGGGAAAAAGGGAAGGAGGAGAAATGAGCAGAGGAGTGATTTGTCGTTCCAGGTAGTTGGTCCTGTGGGAAGTGTAATGGCCGATGGCTCTTCAAAGTGTCTCCCATCTGTCATAAATGTTCACCGCAGATGGACACATACAACCGCTCCCTGCCTGGCCGGGGTGCAGCTGGGTGTCAAAGGCGTAGTCTTCAAATGGGATTTGTGTCCACTGTAGTTACTGTAAGTATAAGCAGTTGCAAACTAACATTATTGCTGTGTGTGTTAGCATGTGTGTGCTCAGGTGCTGTAAGGATTCCTAAAGCCTGAAAAAGACGTACTATTTTAACACTTCCAGTTCCCATGACTCGTAGTCAATTTTATTTTGAATGCATTTGGATTTATAAGGCTAAAACAAGGTATGCTATGTGGTTGACACGAGCATACGAGATTTTAGTGTTTGGTTGTTCGACATAAAAGGCGTCAGTAAATACTCCACTTGTGAATGTCCGAAGCTTCTGTGTGTCACAAAACAACCGCTAACAAGTGACTTAATCCACTACTAAACGTCATCACGATAATAAAGAATTATACATATGAATATTAATTGATATTGCAAACCATAATAACCCAGTTTCTTAAGGGTAGTGACAGAACAATAGTTCTGAATTCATTATAAATAGGCACACAGATATGAAACACATTTGAGCAGCTGGAAGCCAGGTTGTCTGACATGTATTCCTCTGAATCAAGAAGAATAGTTAAACGGCACTTTCTTGATATACTCAAAAGGAAAACCTTCTCCACACTCTATTCTACATCACCCCTGCATTGTTTAATACAAAATGTAAATTACTTAATTATTGATGGTCTGAAAAATATGATACATTATTCCTGGACTCATTCATTTAACATCACAAGTCTTACCACTCTGAGGTGTGTGCAGGTTTGCTGTTAATAGTTAATGTGAACTCATTGTATTTGGTGTAAATATTTCAACGGTAATACAGATCCCAGATCTCTCAAAACTATTGTACAGTAGTCTAATTTACTTAAACAGAACAGAATATGCACAGAGATGACTTTACCCCAAGAATGTGGTCTAAATGCAGTCTATTAAGTTAGTTGTTTTGGACAGTAATGTTAGCAATGTGTTATGGGAGTTGCTAGCAGCTGCTATCAGAGGAGCTGCAGAGATGTGGATTCAGGATAATAACTTGGAATATCTTATTTTCCTCCGGCTAAAATAAAAATGTAAGACTTTTTCCCCAAATTTGAAAATACTAATTGAAACACTATGGATTCATTTATGTTGTGTCACAAAGTTTTGAGCATCACAACTTCTGCAAAATTACTATTTTTATCATCAGAATCTAAACAACATGGTCTTTTAAGATTTTGAAAGTTTAGAGGATCTCCTCGATTAAATTGTATCTCCATTCAAGTTAGCATACAGCTAACCACGTTAGCATACAGCTAACCACGTTAGCTTGCGTGGCTGCTGCTACTGTTGAAGGTCTAAAACCGTGGATTCAGAGGACACGCCCCCTGTTTTTCAGAGCAGAATTACTGGTTATTTTATCACAATTTTGAAACCTAATTGTATATACTTGGTGACACTTGTTATTGAACTTGGCTCAGTGGTTAGGACACATTTGTCAGTTGGATGACAAAATCATAACACAAGTGTTGCTTAACCCAGATGTTACCCAGGATGTTCACAGTGTGGTTGTTTATAACAATTCCTTAAAGATTTGTGAACAAGGCCTTTGATGCTTACCTAATAAAGGCAAATCAAATGTCATACATCTCGAAAATACAGATTAACAATAAGGCTTCTCCATATTAAAGTTTGAAATGTTGAAAACTTTAGAATACATAAAAGACGACAATGCATTTTAACAAGTTTGGTCCTCAGGATTTTGAGTCAAACAATTACAAACAGGAGCTAGATGTTCATTGATTTATTCCTATGTGTTTCAAATGCGGTTCGATGAAGTACAAGTGTTTGAGGTACACATTTCTTTTTCTAATTCACTTGGTCTTTTGTTTACTGACAAAAGGCACTTTTTAAAGTGCATCCAAGATGTTAAATAGATGAATGTCTTATGTGAGTCTGTGTATGTGTGTTGGTTCATATTTCAATAGAAGCTGTCCAAAAATGGTCGATAATGACACAATTGAAAAATGACTAAGGATAGCACAACGTTCCCGATGTTCCCAAACACAAGCCTTGCAACTAAAGGTTCATTTCAAAGGACAGCGGCAAGGACACAAGTGACATCTCAATCTTCAATAGCAGGAATAGCCAGGTTGTGAAACACCCTCAAATGCAATTAAAATTGCATGTACTTTAATCTTGCTACTTTACGTCATCCATAAAGAAAAGGTTAACAAGTCCATTGCACCGTTTGAAATATGATGGTATTCTACTTTGTGCATTTCCTCTTGCATTAGCCTTGGTTTGATCCAGAAGCATTGGTTCATCTTAGTCCACATCTCTGAACTAGTCTTGGAGATGTGTCTTTGCTTCAAGGCCCGGCTGCACCATATAGGAACTTCAGTAGTCAACATTGTTCTTTTTTATTTTTAAATTAGACTGAACAAAAGCAGATGACATTTATAGCATCATTCTATCTCAGCACTTGCTCCCTTTTTACGGCATGGTTGCATTTTCTTATATCCATAAGTGTTTACACTATCAGCATGTCCAATCTGATTCGATCAAATGCAGCAGCTTTGCTCGTAACCTACCCTTGTAAAGCCTACGATATGCAACATTCTTTATTCAACTCTGTTTGTTTTTTAAGCCGACTATATGTCCCCTTTATAAAGATTTCTCAGAGACAAAAATAAAAGGAACAGCTTAAAAAAAACATTTCTTCAACCCAGCATCAAAAGGGGATTTGTGGAGGCATTGCCTTGTCATGTGTGTGCATACGCAAATGTGTTTGTGGTATCAATGTACGATTTCTGGCAGATCCATGAGCTGTGACTCGTGAAATGATACCTTTTATTGGGGTTAAGTCTCTGGTGGTCCTTGCCCATTCAACCATATTTATTTGTTTTTGAATGCAGCCTTCGCCTTCATTTCAACACACTCTTTTTTCAGATCCTCCACTGATCACTTGTTTTCCGGTAGTGTGAGTTTTCTTACCTACGCTCTACCCAAACCAATGAAAGACTTTCCATTGATGACTTGCCCCATAATAAATAATCTATAAACTTGTGGAGATAAACATGTTCTGCTTTTCTCTTCTGCCTCCAAATGAGCAGTAGTGTCTTCTGCCTTTCAGAACCAACACTATTTTAATTAGCACTTGCAATTAAAGTGATTGGATTGGGGCCACATTTACATGTTTACTCAGAACGAGTGTTTGACATGTTTTTCAGGAAGTTATACCTCTGTATTGTTCTGAATTTGAGAATTGCTCTTCTTAAAAGAAAGGGAAACGATGGAAGAGCAAAGGAGATAAAAGTGGTAAGTCAAGATGGAGCAGAAAAACAATAAAATGGTGCCACCTGCCACTAGATCCTTGAAACATGCATGTTACCACACACTCTCTGCAACCACTCAGCACACTCAGACACACACACTGTATGCACATACACGTTCCCGAAACACACACACAGAAATACAGACACATACATACCACCTGTTTGGGTGTTTGGGGAACTATTTAGGCCAGTTGAGCAACGATCTGTCTCATTCATCTCCAGCGTAAACAAGAGCAGTTGCCGACGGTCTGTTGGCAAAGAGCTCTGGAGACTTTGTGTGTGTGATCAGTTATTTTCTGAACATTTGCATGTCTGTGTGTAGTTGTGTGCAGGAATCATGCAATGTGGGACTGAAAGAACACACACGAGGAGGAGAAAGAGAGACACAAGCATGGCACAGAATGATCTTGTGTCTCAAGTGACTTTTCTTATTATATGTGAACAAATCAGAACAAGGTCAGAACAAATGACCATAACTTCACTTCTAAAAGGGGCAGATTGATCATCTTTTTCTCAAAGCAATGATAAACCTGTGAGTTGGATGTAGAAGAGTCAGAATCAATATAAATGTTTTTATTTTAAAGTAAATTCAAATTGAACATAGTAAATAAATGTAAATGTTAGTGTCCGTCCAAAAAGAAAACATTACTTATAATGAAAACCACCTTGAATGATGAGATAGTAGACTAAAAGCTTTAGGAATCGAAACATATAATAAGTACCCTGTATCAAGATTGATGCAAAACAAGTGGAATTTGACCTTTTAAGAGAGATTTGAGTGTAGTTGCTGTTTGTCTGGAACCCATTGGTCGATTTTGTGCCGTAAAGCTCCATGTTGTGATGTCTGTGTTTGCTTCCCCTGTCGCGAGTTCTGATCGCTCTGTGATTATACCTCTAGAATCTGTGGAATCTCAGCTTGCTAATCGATATCTTGTTTTGGGTCATTTGGGTGTATTTGCCGTTTGTCTGGAACCTATTGGTCGATTTTGTGATTGACATCTCTTTTGAACCGTTATGGCCAATATAATCGAAGGAGAAGTTCCACATTCACACACACGTTACCCTTGAGGAGCTAGGGTAACGCGCACGCAGTCGAAAGCTATGTTGCGCTCTGAAATCTGAAAACTGAAACCTGGGCTCAAACTAGTAAATATAAAGATGGATTATCAGTAATCATTTCAAAGTGACACAGACACATTGGATTAACCTATGGATTAACCTATGGATTAACCTTCAGCAGCGTTTTTATCGTTTAATGCCATCGAACAGACATTTTGATCAGAAACAGCAAAGGTAAGACAAATTGGCCGTGTTTGCTCCGTAAAGCTCCATGTTGTGATGTCTGTGTTTGCTTCCCCTGTCCCGAGTTCTGATCGCTCAGTGATGATACTTATACCTCTAGAATCCGTGGAATCTCAGCTTGCTAATCGATATCTTGTTTGTGCAGATCCAATATGTAATAAGGGTATTTATACCTAGAGTTCTGTGCTAAGTGCGTTAGCAATTTTTCGCTCAGGGCTCATTTAGACGCTTCTTGTGAGACTTGTGTTTTGTTCTGGTAAAAATTGTTCATATGGTCAGTTAGCTTTATTTCCGTTAAGTGGGTATGACACATTAATAGGTTTTTAAATGTTAAGAAGCCCTGAGACACAGTTTCGGGAAAAACAAACCTGCGGGCGGGGGCCTCCGTGTTGAACAGGTTAAATGGCTGAAATAAGGTCTGTGGTTAGCACAAGCTTACAATATATCTCACATATTGTCCTACGATACAGAATATGTCAGCAAAAACTTCCTTCGTGAAATGCTGGAAAGTGTTCGTAATCAGGTATCGCCATCTTGGCAACGTAAAGGAAGTCACGCAACCAGAAAAAATATATACTATAGCACTTTAAAAGTTATACATGTGGGTATGTTTTCAATAAAGTCATATAACTATATAGGTGGAAGCCACCATTTATTTTATTGATTGAATTTGGCAGTCTGTTTTCAGTTGGTACTGCTAACGATCTCTGTTAGCTAGCCAGCTAGCAGCGATAGGTGATCACTTCTGCAGCCTTGTGCGATATGAAACATGGTCGAGATTCACACACTGCATATGTTCACAGTGTAAAGCTGCATTCACATGATATGCAATTAAGTTTTTGCTCATCGCTAGGTTGGGCGCAGAGCTTTGCAATAAAATTTACCAGATACGTTTTGTTTCTATGGCTACCACCCCAGCTAGCTTGCTCAGCTTAGCACAGTTGTCATCTGATTGGTTGCACTTCAAAAGGTCAGCAGCAAGCAAGGTCAAAGTTGACGTAATTTGAACTTTGAACAGAACACTTGTTGGGCCACTCCACTCTCTCCATAGAAAACACTAACCAGCATTAACACCAACTTGCACCTGGAGCACATGACTACACATCCTGCAATTAAGCATGAAATATGTGAGTCTCTCATAAAGACTGATATGGATTTGCAGACACTTTAAACACGGAGGATTTTTAAACACAGAGACACAAATCAATCCCTGGCATTCATACAGAAATTGATTAGTCAGTTGCTCAGCGTCTCTTCCTCGCTGGCACTCACAAAGACTGACAAACATATCATGCACATACACATCTGTCTGAAGTCACAACAGGGACGATACAGGAAGCCATGAAGCCAGAACCGCAACCAACCATAAACAGTCAATATGTACAAGTCTTTCCAAACTAAACCTGGCTACCGATACCAGACAAAGAAAAGGATTGCTTTGACTTTCTAAACAATATATTGATTACAACAATGGCACTGGTAATACATCATTTGTTTAACAAAGCTATCCTGGCTGAAAGTTACTGGAGGACAATGAAGAAGCAGAATTCAAACCTTATCAGGGCCTTGTATTACATTTAGGTTTCATAATGATGTTTTAGTTTTGTGCCTCTATTGTGACATGTTTGCAAGTTTAATGTTAACAAATAGGTAATGTATTCCATTACATTTATATAAAAAAATATGTTACGGTTAGATTACTGGTACATTTATTTATTAGTAGCAGTATTACATACGGTAGACGTACCCCACCCAATAAACAAAGAGGTTACGAGGCAGGCATAAACTGAATGGATAGGTCATGGAAAAAATTAAGATGAATATCAGGTAGGAGAATGGACTTGCAACAAAATCCTGGTTACTCACTTCCACTGATTCATTCCTGCTCTCGCACACTTACACGTCCATGCATCCCTCATGTCATCTCCCTGCATCCATTCTTATCTACTGCCTCCTTTGCCTCCAACCTAACCCCGTATCCATCTATTACCCGTCTCTTCGACTTTCCTTCTCCTCCCATCCGAAGCCACATTAGTGTGATGTTTGCATCCGTTACACCTTAATACAGTCGAGGGGGAGATGGGAGGTTAGTAGAGGGAAGAGACTGAGTGAGAAGTGTTTGTGAGGATTTATATGCACAAAAGTTTCGATCGGCAGAGGTTTGTCTTGAAAAGTTGGTATAAGATAAACAGATAAACCAGGTGGTTACAGTGAAATTCATGTTGGAAGTGACGTAGATAAAAACTGCCAACATCTGAAATTAACTGATAATATAAACAATATTTCAGTAATTTTATTTCAGGAGCCAAAGAATAAATATAAGTTCAAGACTTAAAAGAAAAAAAAGGAAGTAATGTTTACAACTAACGAATACAATTACCACAAATGAAAATGTATAATTAATTCAGTATAAAAATGACAATAATGTATTATGCATGTTTGATGGTTGTAAGTGCTTGTGAACTTTTTTTCATCAACAGTTTCTATCATTTTCTGTTTTCCTTTATTTAATTTTCTTGAAATAAATGAAACTGTAACATGTTGAAAGGTTAGTTAAAGTATTCAAACCCTCACACAAACGAGATTGTTGTTTTTAGGAGTTTGATGTTATTGTGAATGTGACACGTTGTGTGTATGAGTATTATTATCAGAGTGAATGACTGTGTGTGTGTGCTTTCTGTTATTGTGTGCATGCTTAGGAAAGTGTGAAACTATTGAAATGATAGATGGCAAGTGGCCTGTCGGATCTTTACAGCATCCACATCCCTCATAACACAGCAAGACTCAGACAAACTACAAGATCAAAAACCATGTACTGAGTGTGAGTGAGTGAGTGTGTGTGTGTGTGTGTGTGTGTGTGTGTGTGTGTGTGTGTGTGTGTGTGTGTGTGTGTGTGTGTGTTTGTGTGTGTGTGTTTGTGTCTGTACGTGTGTACAAAGTTAACGCCTCTTAAACAGGGCCTATCATGCTTTGTGTGGTTTTCCTGTAGTGTGTTATAGGTTGTTGTGAATGTAAATGCTCTGCAAAGGCTAAAATCCCAAAGTAGTTTTCTGTCAAGCACACTATTTTTGAACATTAAAGCATGGAAACATGTCAGAGTAGAGGCACACAATACAAATATGAACCTGAAAATGAGCATAATATTATAACTTATTTGCTTGCACAAAAACATATACAACACACTGACTACAAGAAGGTGTGAAACCCCACAAAGCATAATTATGCCTTGCTTCAGTGTTTCCCTTTTTCACTCACAGGATACTTTGTTCCTCCTTGTTTTACTTCCCCTTCCAGTTTGACTTATTCATTTATCTCGTATACTTTGCATCTGTCACAACAACATATATATATATATATATATATATATATATATATATATATATATATATATATATAGACATAACATGTCATGTATAACATGCAACTAATACAGAAATTTGCGACCAACAAAACACACGTTCAACTGAAACAGAAATGCACTATTGGGATCCCTTTTTAACAAGGGTACACAACAAGATCGTTTACAGTCACCTATCTTGTGAAGATTGTTAACAAGGGGACACATTCCAAGTTAACAAGGAGGTGTTTTCAGCCTTCAGCCCAGCCACAATAATCTCCTTCATGATCCACACACACATACACACTCCTAATCAGTCACTGCAGCCTTCAAAACTTCTCTAACTGAAGCGGAGATGTAAGCCATCTGCTTTCACATGCTAATCTTTAAAAGATACATTTCAGTGACCAAGAATAGAATATGTTTTTTCAAATATCACACTGCTCAGATCACTGAGTCACACACACACACACACACACACACACACACACACACACACACACACACACACACACACACACACACACACACACACACACACACACACACACACACACACACACACACACACACACACACACACACACACCATTATTGACACAAGTGGCCATCGTTGATTCAGCAACACTCACAGTATCATACCACACAACAGTGCCTTAAATTCCTAAATACACAAACACAGTGCCAACACACACCCCGATGGAACCAACCACACACACACACACACACACACACACACACACACACACACACACACACACACACACACACACAGTCCACTTTTAACAAACCACACACCAATGGCTTTGTTCTGAGCGACTGCTTTAATCTTTAAAGTGTTTTGGTGGCTGGTGGCTGCTGGTGTTTGGGCCTTTAGATTGCCTCACACTCTGCTGTTGTCACACTACAGAGGTCACTCCAATAACTTACCTCCCCCAGGCTCAAATACACAAACCACGTCAGGCCAATTACAAACACCGGCATGCAAACACATAATCACAGACGCACACATGGACATGCAATTTGACAGACTTGCATACACCCACCCAGAAATACCACCCATGGCCCCCCGCTGACACACGGTGTTGTCACTCACAAATCCTCTCCAGTCAGTGTGTAATGCACTCGCATCAATTAGCGAAGCTTCCTGTAAGTGCTTGCCCTGTCCTTTCATAGTGAAATTGAACGTTAGGGGAAAGAAAGTCACTGTGGCACAGTTTTACTGCAACATAATGTATTTTTTGAGTGTTCAGCTGAACATAACAGCTCGTGCTAAATGCATGTGTTTTCATCACTATCCTCAAAAGAGGCACACACTGCATTCACACAGAAACGGACAAATGAACACATTTCATTGAATAACGCAATAGAGGAAAATATTATGGAAGGACAGTATGTCAAATGATGTCCTATTGCCACACGTACACATAAGACCTGATCTTAAGATGACAAATAGGTTTCCCAGTTGCAACTTGTAAAATCTGAGATAGGAAACAAAAGAGATGTCAGACCAAAATAAAGTAGAAACATATAAAATACTTACCAACTGTGTCCTTCTTTGATAAGAAAACGTACTTTTCTGTTAGTGGCTGTTGGGAAAATACCGAATGTACTCTTCCAATATCAGATTAGCACATAATAACAAAGGCCCTACGACGCTGTGTACGTAACGAGATGTATGATTACCTGGAAGAGCATCAGGACTGAGTTGAACATACGACAGCTATGTGACAACGATTAACATGATAAGTTAGCCTCTATGGAGATAGACATATGACTGTCATGTTTATTGCTTATACGCAGGCCTTAGCTAACCTGAGCAAACTTTGAATACTGCTTAGAACCGGTATTCTCCATCTTGTGACTGTGTAACTCCCTCTCTTGTATATCAGCATGTCAAGGACACTGTTCGGGAACTATTTGTCCCACGCTCTGTATGTGATGACTACTTCCATTCCTGCAAGGATAATAAATACATGTATCCTGATGTTGAAGATCAAGTGTGACGAGTGATATTTTTCTAACAGTGGCAGTGTGCAGTCATTATACACAAATCCTGGCTGTATTTAAACACAACATGATTTTTAGATTAATGGGTTTAGGAAAGAGCACGTTTCCACAATAAATTGTATTTCTTATCATATTGATCACTTATATACTCTCTCCATTGTACGTACTGTACCTCCAGTGTAACTGGTTTCACACAGAGGGGGGGAAGAGGTGCTGCAGCAAGGACAGTATGTAAACATGTCACAGAAGAGACACTACATACTAATATGAACCTGAAATGTAGCCCATTAAGCGACTTTAAGAAACCAGATACACTGAGGCATATTACATTACAGTGACATGCATCAGACAAACATGTAACATTGGTTGTTACGGAAGGAATGGGGATGAGGAATGGCTTGATCTTTGCCATTTGATACAGGCGACTCCCATGGGGTTGCATAGGCTGTGACTTACACATACATTTTCACAGCTTTGATCCACAAGCGTCAAGCTTAAGAACTCATTTTAGAGGGACTAGCCTCTGTGAAATAGTACAATTGAGGCCTATAGACCCAAATCTGCCAAGTCTGTGATATTTACAGATTGTGTGTTAAATAAATAAACAATGAAATGCTCTTAATGCCTCTCAAATGAAAGCAATGTACTGTAGCTGGCATTTACAGCATGTATTGCCTTTTTTGTCCAGAAGACAAGCATTTCCAATACGTATACACTCTTGTTAATCAAATCAAACATGTACACACAAAACAATTTAGCTACAGCAGTGTGTCAAAAGCACAGCGATTATGATCACGGCTTTTACTGAAAGAGCGGTTTCTAAAGTGCGGTGTATGTACACAACTGGGTCATCATACACACACCTGCACTCCGGTTACACAAGCACATGGGAACAATATAACATTTCACATCACAAACACAGACATCCATCCTGCATTCAAACATAAAGTGATACAGTGGTATCTTGTACATATGCAATGGACAATTTAATACCCAATAATTAAGAGTTTTATAGACAACAGAACAATCTAACCGTAGAAAATAAAAAAACAAGATATTAAAGATGAAAATGTGTCCTCTGGAAGTAGCCTATGCACCAACAATGAAACACACGAGCACATACTACAGTTTAGAAAAGCAGGAACAACATCTGAGCTGAAATAACATCTGATCCTTTTACAATAAACAAAAAAATGCTCTGTTTAGTTTTTTAGTAACATTGCTATCCTGCTATTAATCCACAATCTTTAGAAATGTAACTTGTTGTTTGTATCTGTAATTGAATACAGTTACCATTGTTACTATCCTGATTACATAATCCTGTTACTTGTAATCCATGACTCCCCAAGCGTGCATATAATGTACCTCTAGTCCTGGCCTGCAGGGGAAGGAATACAAGTCACAGAAACAGATAAAAGGTACAAGGCTGAGCAATTAACTAACACAGCTCCAACTTCATTAAACGCAATGCAACCTTGATGGTAACAAATGGCCAATGCAGAAACCTCACTGAATGTTCATCTTTGAGTGATTATTTAAAACTCTTTAGGAACTCGTGAGTAATAAACTAATTTGACTGCCAATGAAAATTCAGTGACCTTAAAGGTGGAATAGGTAATTCACTTCAGAAACACTTCCATGTTATATTCCATGGAATGCTCTTAACATCCCGATAGCAATGAATACATTAAATGCTTTGACAATAAATCCATACAAAAATGTCATCTGTGGAAGCCGTGGTGCTGTAAAAAGCACGACCAATCATCTGAGCCGGCCCGGCTAAAGTAACTGGATGGCCTACCTGCCTGTCAGCCTTCCATCTGGGCACAAACTTATCTCGTGCCCTCATTGGTCATGTGCGTGTTCATGTGTGTTGGAGGAGGGGCTCTGTAAGGAAGTCTGAAGGGAGGGGCAGATTTGTTCCGGTTGTGTACTTTCAAATTCTAGCGCACTCGAGCTGGGGCCTGTACTACGAAGCCGGTTCAACCTAACCTGGATATGTTTGAGTTAGCCGGTTGGCCTAATCCAAAACATACGCGCTCTCGCTAAACGGTACTACGACGCGGGTTATCAAGTGGATCGCTCAAGCCAGCTGTGTCCTATCTAGTTAGGTGCGCGTTCACATGAAAGGGGTGGTATCTGGAGCATTCGACCAATCACAAACATGGAGAAGCATACTGACAGCGCAGCGTCATACTTCCTGAATGAAAATCAACTATAATATTAGACATATGAAGAAGTTAAACTTTAAACATCCATGACTCAAACACTTTATCCAGGATAAAAGCCACATAGCTGCACCTGCAAGGTGAATACAGCTGGTAACAGAACAAGTGTTTGAATGCGTACATCAACAGGTTTATGATATCACTGCCCCGTCTAAGACACGATCTGACTTTAATTACATTTGTCTCGAGTGTTTCGTGAACTTAATGTGTTGCTTAAAATAATACTTCTGCATACAGTATGTGACACTGTGAGTGTTGCACGGCCAGATACGACTCAGCTGACTCAGATAAGGAGATATATGATACATTATGAAGTGATATGCCGCGGACTGTACTTAATGTTACTCTGATCCGGTTACTTATGTTGTGGCAGATATTTAAGTAAGCTTTCTTAACGCTAATGTTATATCAGTCAGATTGCTCTGAAGATGGAGGTGATATTCTATTAATGTTCACGTTCACACAGTCGGTGATTTTTGCCGGCCGTCTTTCCTGCAACGGCAGTTTTTCTGTATTTCTTTTCTCCTGTAATATGACTTGATCGCTTTAAACTCCGCACACTGAGCTCTGATTGGTCAGCAGGCAGTGCTTTCACTGAGTTGAGCTCTTAGCCTGCAACCTAACCTGGTCCCGACCAGGTTAGCCGCTAAGCATAAGTTACCATGGAGATCTAGCCTGCTAAAAAGAGAACCAGCTTCGTAGGACCGGAAAGCCGGAGTTTTCCCTGAATTTAGCCGGCTAAGCGAAAATCCTGCTTCGTAGTAATACCCCTCTGGTTTCTCCAAAATTACATACCCCACCTTTAAAGCAAAGTGATGTCAATGTTAAGACCCCATCTTTACCAAAACAGAGATATAATTTTGGTAGTTGGTATTATTCGTGACAACTGTAATAATTACAAAAATGACTGTTTGATCTGACACTAATAGGATGGTAGATCTGTCAACATTGGTATACTCTGAAATGACAGGAGATCACACAAGGTGACAAAAAGCAACCTCTTATAAACCCAACTTTGTTTTTGAAAACATCAAATAAATACAACAGCTTCCGATTCAATATTTTGTGATTGCCTTCGCACAATTATAGGAATGCAAAATGTTAGAAATGCTAATCCATATATTTGTCTTTTAGATATATTTTAGTTGCCATTGTATTTGATTGTTTTTCTTTACAATTGATTCAAAACATAAACATGCATTCAATCAACTCAGCATGCACCCAGTTAGCCGACCTACACCCATTACAGAGGATCAATGCACAATTTCAAACAATTGCAGTTTAGCAGGATGTGAACGCATCCACAAAGACTCAAAATATGTACATGAATGTAAACTAAAAGGAAAACAACTGAAAGACATTTAAAACTTTTTCACAGAAATCTTTATGTTTTTAAAAGTTTTTAAACAAACCAAAAAACTTTGAGAACAGGCTTAAAATCAATCAATCAAACAATGTTTATTTATATAGCCCAATATCACAAATGTTACATTTGTCTCAGTGGTCTTCACAGTTTGTGCAGAATATCAGTATGACAATACGACACCCTCTGTCCTTAGACCCTCACATCGTACAAGGAAAAACTTCCGGAGAAAACCCACAGTTTAAAGGGAAACATGGGAGAAACCTCAGGGAGAGCAACAGAGGAGGGATCCCTCTCCCAGGACGGACATACGTGCAATAGATGCCGTGTGTAAATTGAAAAGATAATACATTTGCAACATAGGTAGTCCAAATGTTTGGAAATGCTTGTATGTATAATAGGAAGACGAATCCACGAGGATATCCATCCACGACTCAAGATCCAGAGCTCTCGCTCCAGGACTCAGGACCACAGCAACAGGATCAGTCACCACTCCGGATCCCGGCGTAGATAGACACCAAAAATACATTTGCGGAAGCTGGGTTAATCGGAACATGAGAGTACACAGGTATAGACAGAGAGAAGGAAGAAGTAAGATGTCCCCCGACAGTCTAAGCCTATATCAGCAAAACTAGGGGCTGAATCTAATCAGCTTTATCAAAAAGGAAGGTCTTAAGCGCACTCTTAAAAACGGATAGGGTGTCTGCCGCCCGAACACAAGCTGGAAGCTGATTCCACAAAAGTGGATAAGAAAAAGAGATAAGAAAAGGCTCTGAGCTACACTTATTATTTGTATTACTTCTACATTTTGCAATGACATTTTACTTTAGATAGCATTATAATATAAGAAAAAACACATTATATAAAGTACTTTACATGTGATTGAATGGAAGGGGCAATATATACTTATAATTCAAATGTTTGTCATAACTTCTCCTTTTGACATGAAAAAAACTCAGTTGTTATACCCTTATGAATCCTCACATGTCGTTTCCTGTTCATACTGTTCAGTACAATGTTGTAGTATGTGCTTTGTGGCTCATATTTAAATGACTGATGCAAATGACTTAAAGACGTGTGTTAAGTTAATTCTATTTTGAATTTCTGATTTTGGCATAGAGGATCCTGTTACCTAATTTGAGACCATAACACATTTTCTGTTGAGCTAAACAGGCCATATCCTTATGTGAAATATACAAAGGTTTATAATTCCCACCTCACCCATAACAGACGGTATAGTCATAGTACAGAGACATAAAACACAAGGTCCTATTAATTTCCTGTCTGCAGGAAAAACAAACATATTTTTACTATTTAATAAAGCCATGTAGTTATAATAGGAATAGGTTTACATTATACTTCTGATAGGCTCTAGTCATAGCCAACATAATAATAATAATAAATTGTATTTATAAAGCACACTTTAAAAACAACGTCATCTCAAGGTGCTTCGCAAAGAGGAGAAAATACAATAAAATGAAAAGTTATCTTAGGAACATATTGAGTAAAATGTTGCAATATATAAAAAAAGCTAAGAGCATAAAAGGTTAGAACATATTAAAAAAAAGGACAGTCAAACACGGTGCACCAACACCATTTCCCCCATCACCTACTGTATGCAGATGATACACAGATTTACCTTTTATTTATATGATTATATTTGCACCAGCCTGTCCTCCTCCAAAAAAACGACCAAATTGTTTTGTTTTGTTGTTGATTGTTCAGCAGCTTATTACGACCCAGAGTCACGTTTTAAAGTGTAGCACCTCTAGTGGTCGTGTAAGAAACAACATGCTCCCGTTAATTGCAAACGCTCCGGAGGGTCGTTTATTCACAAATAACCCTCTCTGGAAAATCCTAAATTGTAGGATGGTTTGGCCATTAAAATGCTTTTTGATTAGATATCTAGCGAGAAGTGTATATTGTACTTTTAGAAACTACATCCAGTGGATGTGTACGATCTATATTTGATAGATATTACGATGATGATTTGAGGTCTCGCCAGGAGAACGTGTACGTCTTTACGCAGCGTCCATGTAAAGTTGGCGTCAACCCTCACGGAGTGAAAACAGTTTTTTCGGTCTCGAAGTTTTCATAATAAAACCGGAAGTATTCCCCTCACTGTCAAATGATTACACAGTGATATCTGCATTACTCATCAACTAAAAATCATCAGTTTATCCTTGTTAATTACACAATATTGATTTGTTTAAATTGTGTACAATGCTTTTGTGTTTGTAACCTTCGATTCAGAGAAACAAATAGTTTTTTAGGAGTTTAGACACTACAGTTTATGAAGACACTACACTACCCAGAATCCCCAGCTATCGTTTGGGACTACAACATCCGCCTTGCTTTACAAACCCCGTGATTAGTCCTCAAGCTCTGTGATTGGATGTTGGAGTGGCAGTGTGACAAGGTTACGCTGAGCGTCACAGCTCTATGAAATGGAATGTAACCACGGCAGACTATCCAAAACTGGACTTGAACGGATTGCTATACTATTTCACATATTGTAGTACTATAGAACTACAATATGTGAAATATGATAGCTGATAATGTATACATATACATATATATATCGATTATATATCATATATGATATATATATAATGTAATATATCAGATATTAATGTGTAGACACATTAATATCTGATTTGTAAAACAGACAGAAAGGTATATCCGTCATTTAATGGTAAGCTATTGAAATTGTGATTCCATAGATGTGTCTCCCAAATGGAAGATGTTGTTTAATTGCTGATATATTTATGATCCACGTCAAGTATTCAGTTTCTGTGGCAGTTCTTCCAGTTTGTCCAAAGGTCTTTTCATCAGGGCTCTATAAATAGAGAACTACGGCAGATGTTAGTATTTAATGCAGCCGAACTGTGTATTACAATGCCGTTATGTGATGACTTCCAAAGAGAAAATCAAGCACACTCGGAATAAATTATTATTTTTTAAATCTTTTCGGATTTCATATCGCATAAACACCATATCCCAACGTGCATTGCGGCTAAAACATCCAATCACCGAGCTTCAAGTTCAATGTTTTAGCATTTGTTGTTCAAAACCTCTGGAAAAAGAAATGTGTCTCTCAGAATCGAAAGGGAAAAACCTATGGGAAAAACACAAAAGCATTGTACACAATTTAAACCAATCAATATTGTGTAATTAACAAGGATACACTGATGTTTTTAGTGGATGAGTACTGCAGATAGCTTTGAAATAATTTGACAGTGGGGGGAATACGGTTTTAATTATGAAAACTTTGTAAAAAACTATTTTTTCTGGGTTCGGGTGTTTTGTTTGATTTTAAACAAACAAAGTCTTGGCTTTCAGAATATGAAACTTTTATTTCCAAAATCACACGATACATACATTTTTGAAGCTTGTAAAGGGACGAAGACAGGCACCTCTCACTCGCAATCTGCTCTTCCGCAGCGCCGCTCCCCCTCCCTCTGGCTGAAATTATGAATGTAATTTACATCAGGACAGCAGAAAGCTTACACACCTTCCGGCGCAGACTGAAAACTCATCTCTTTCGACTCCACTTCGAGCGATAGAATTACTAACAATGAACTGCTAACAAAGCACTTATATACTAATAAAGAACTGGCTTATCTATAGCCAGTTGAGTAGCACTTGAAATGTTTGGCTCTATGAAACCTGATGTACTTATATGATTCTGTTTCCTTCAAAGTTGTGTCTTCCTGGTCGATTGTACTTATTGTAAGTCGCTTTGGATAAAGGCGTCAGCCAAATGTAATGTCATGTAAGAGTATAGTAATCATAGATAACACGGCAGGGTCCGTTACAGTTTGTTTTCATCTGATTTCAAATAAACAAAGTCTTGGCTTTCAGAATATTAAACTTGTTTTGGCAAATTCAGATGATAAATACAACTTTGAAGCTTCGGCATAATTACAAGCGGAGAACGGAGTAATTTAACGTCACAGCAGGCATAACAACAGCCGGTGTTTCTCGTGAGGGTTTTCCGCGGGAAACAAACGCAATACACACAAACGCAAAATTACACAAACACACACGCACGTATACACACACACTCGCGAGCTTCCCCCAGACCAGTAATCCAAACGAAAATATCTTCCATCCGTAGTATTTTGATCATTTGCTAATAATCAATCAGATCGATGGATTCCAGAGAAGAGGAAACTTTGAAGGTCTTTTTCTCAAAATGATGACTCGGTGATAGTCATTATATAATGTGACATATTTTGCTTAATATTTGGAGTACACAAACATGATATCATTAGAAAGCTAGGAATCTCCTCTTTCCAGCAGTGTATACAACTCAAAATGTGTCTTCGGGTCAATGCGACTGATTTCGATAGAGCAGGTCACATATACTGTATAGTTTTCAGTGTTGCTTTTTATGAAGTTTAACTAAATATGAACAACCATCATCTTAATATTTTGCTAATGTACCACTGTTGTTTGAATCATAGATACAAGATACAGAAAATAAATGGAACTATGTATATGTAACAGTGTTCTTTGCTGTGTCAAAATAATACACAAAAAAAGCATTTACAGTTTGGAGAGTGCTGCAGAAAATATTGTAATCCTGGAAACCCACCGAAGGCAGTCCAGAGAACAAGATCACAGCAGCTTAGTATTATTTGTAGCCCTTTCCTTTTGATGTCATGCCTTGTCAACTACTTGTGGGGTTTCCCAATACATACCAGAATTTGTATTTTCTTTGCACCTGGCTTGTTTTCTATAGTACTTAGTGGCAAACTGCCAGTCTAAATAAGTGTTTAACATAAGCTTTAGTAAATGCATGTTGTAATCTGCACTGCTTCACATGTTCACCTCTATTCATTTGTTCCCACATTTTGAAGTTCATGTGATCTCTGTGTTTTCTATCCGTTGTGATGCTTTGACAGGTAATGTTGTACAAATATCTCCAACCTTGAAGTGTAGGTGCCTTTGGAGAAAACAAAATGTCTGCAGCAATAACAGCAACTTCTTGGTTTATTGATTTGGAGTTGACCTTGAACAGTGATGTGCAAACCGTACACTTTTTTTTTGTTACCTCTTAAGCCACACGGACCCGGTTCCTGGGCCGAAATCGCGTCATTTGCAGGAAACAACGTCTAAGGCAGTGGTTCTCAACTGGTGGGTCGCGACCCAAAAGTGGGTCGCGGACCCGTTTCGAGTGGGTCGCGGATGTGTGAGTGAAGAAAAAAAAATTGAAAAAAAAAATTTGGATTTTTTTTTTTTTTGGGGAAAAAGTCAAACTTTTATTTTGAAGGCCCGATTTTCTAACGCTGTGCATGCAGTCGGCGTTGGACTGGAAGTACCGGAGACCATAAACGGTTTTGAAAACTTCTGTCACATATAGTGATCATCTTCTCAATAAAATATCTTTGCTGATGTTTTTTCGAGTCTTCTGGCCAATCAGAATCAAGATAGTTGCCGGAAGTCCCCACGGAGAATAACTTTGCGGTAGAACTCTTTTTTATACATCCATGGTTACAACTTCAGATAACAATGAACACATAATGAAATATGACCCCCAGTCTGATGACTGACAGGTCACAGAACAATGGGGGCTATCTACCCTTACCCACAATTTAAAGTAAGTCACACAGACTATCTCTTCTTTGCTCTTCTCTCTGTGAGGAGCAGCAAGTTCAGCTTCACAACAAAATGAAAAACAAACAATGGCATAAAATATTATTAATATGTCGGGTAGTAATAGATTTATTTATTTTCTTCTCAGTGTACCAGAATGCATAGTTTATGTTAGTATTTCTAAAAATCTCCTGGGGGAGAATCCCCCCAGACCCCCTGCTGGGGTTGGGTTTTCAGCATGCGTGCCTTTTTATATAGTTCAGCTTTGATTCCATCATCTCATTAAACCTTTTTTAAAAGCATACTTTAGTTCTGTGAAGGGATATAAGGGATATATGCACTGTACTTCACTTTTATTAATATTGTATGCTGAAAAGTGTATATATTACAGCACGATTTTTTGTTGAATAGTGCTTCAAAATGTTGGGTCGCGATGTATTGACCAAGTAAAAAGTGGGTCCCGAGGCCTGACCAGTTGAGAACCACTGGTCTAAGGAACCTTAACATTTAATAAACTATGAATATTTTATATCCATATAACGGGAAAAAACTAATTTAACTGATCTTTTTCATTTTTTTTCCGAAAAAAACACACAATGCTAACAGTGAGCCTCTGAATTAGCCCTGAGCGAAAAATGCTAACCTATTACGGCACCGAAAATCACTCCTAGCTCCCTTATTACTTATCCTAGCTGCACATCCAACACATCGTTTATGATCGTAAAGACACAGAATATAACGGTGCCCACCTCAACATTGAAAGATACAAACTCACGACGTTATCAACAAAAACATACATCAAAACATGTGGCGCTAGGTAGCCTACAACACTAACATGGCTTAGCTTGGTTTTGTCTGGTCAAAACTGGTCTTCAATGGCATTAAAACGATAACAACGATGATGTAGTCAATCCATAGGTTAATATCCAATTTGGCTGTGTCCCCTTTGAAATGTTCTGATAATCTGCAATACAACTGCAATTCTGTTTTAAAATAGTAGAGCAGGCCAATCCTACGCTCTGTAGCAAGATTGAATGCGCGAAGACGCAACCTTTTTTTAACATGAGTGTGTGCGGGACGATTTCCCTTCGATTCTATTGGCTCTAACGGTCAGAAAGAGATGTCACCTGACAAAATCGAAGAAGGGGGGCCAGAGATAAGGAAAATCCACCCAAATGGCCCCAGAAGAGGTTTGTTTTGCTAAATCTGTCTAAAAAGGTCAACTATTACTTGTTTTGCATCAATCTTGATACAGGGTACTTATTATATGTTGTACTTTGGATTCTAAAGCTTTTAGTCTACTAACCCATCATCCAAGCTTAGTTTTCACTATAAGTACAACATATCTTTTGGACGGACACTATAATTTACAGTTTTTTACTATGTTCAATCTGAATTTTCTTTAAAATAAAACACATCTATATTGATTCTGACTTTTCTACATCCAACTCACAGGTTTATCATTACTTTGAGAAAAAAGATTATTAATTCAACCCTTTTAGAAGGGAAGATATGGTCATTTGTTCTGGGAATGTAATTTTCGAGCCTGAAACCTGAAAAATAGGCTTGGAGCTTAAGAGGTTAAAGAGGGCCTATTATGCTTGTTTTCAGGTTCATATTTGTATTTGTGTGCCTATACTAATACATGTTTACATGCTATAATGTTCAAAATGATTTTGTTGTTATTGGTCAACTGCTTAGAGATGTCCTTCCCTGTCACTTACAATGTGTTGGAGCGCTAGCCAATATAACCTCAAGTGTAAAATCCCCAAAAAGCTTAATAGGGCCTCTGTAGATGTACCTACATATTAGTGTAGTAGTAGTAGTAGTAGTAGTAGTAGTAGTGGTAGTGGTAGTAGTAGCAGTATTAAAAAGCAATAATTTAAATAATCTTCAAACTATAAGCTGGCACACATATGGCTGTCTTGAATCAGATGTGTTAGCTTTTCAGCACACGCATGCATAGCATACAAATCGACAAAACAGTCCAATTCAAATCATGCATGGAGAATAGAAAATGACATCCTCCAATGTTTCTTACAGAGTGTTGGACATTTCCTTGGCACAGCCTGCCTCTATCTGTCCCCCTTGATTCTCCTCAGAGAAACAGATATGGTATGTATCAACCTACAGCTTGGTTATCCATTACATCCAATGTCAGAGTTGTGTTTAAAAGTTAAAAGCATGATAAAGTTAAACATATTGTCTCTGCCCAGACAAAGGAAATGTGGTAACAATTGTGATGTTATGTAATACTTAGAGAAGGCCTATATCCAGACCAATATGCATTAAATGTGACGTGAGATTAAATAAAATGTGGCAAGGTTTTGGATCTGTTACCCCAAAGTGCATTATTTTACAAACATTTAAAGGAGGGGTAGGTCATTTTGGAGAAACCAGCTCGAGTGCGCTAGAATTTGAAAGTACACAACCGGAAAAAATCTGCCACTTCCTTACAGAGCCCCTCCTCCAACACACACGAACGCGCACATGAGGGCACAGATGGAAGGCTGACAGGCAGGTAGGCCATCCAGTTATTTTAGCCGGGCCGGCTCAGGTGATTGGTCGTACTTTTTACAGTACTACGGCTTCCACAGATGATATTTTTGTATGTATTTATTGTCAAAGCATTTAATATATTCATTGCTATCGGGATGTTGAGAGCATTCCATGGAATATAACAAAAAGTGTTTCTGAAATAAATTACATACCCCACCTTTAAGTTACCATAGCTATGCGGATGACACACAAATGTACATAACAATTTCACCAGGAGACTATGCTCCAATTCAAACACTGAGTAAGTGCATTGAACACATCAATGACTGGATGTGTCAGAACTTTCTCCAATTAAACAAAGAAAAAACTGAGGTTATGGTTTTTGGAGCCAAGGCAGAACGTATAAAAGTTAGCGCTGAGCTTCAGCCTGTAATGTTCAAAACAACAGATAAAGCCAGAAATCTAGGTGTAGTCATGGACTCTGACCTGAGTTTCAACAGTCACATTAAACAGTTACTAAATCAGCCTGCTATCACCTAAAGAACATATCTAGGATTAAAAGACTAATGTCACAGCAGGGTTTGGAAAAACTTGTCCATGCTTTTATCTTCTGTAGACTGGACTACTGCAATGGTGTCTTCACAGGTCTCATTAAAAACTCTATTAGAAAGCTGCAGCTGATTCAGAACGCTGCTGCTCGAGTCCTCACTAACACTAAGAAAGTGGATCACATCACTCCTGTTCTGAAGTCTTTACACTGGCTTCCTGTGTGTCAAAGAATAGATTTCAAAATACTGCTGCTGGTTTATAAAGCTTTGAATGGTTTAGGCCCAAAATACATTTCTGACCTCCTGCTAAATGATGAACCATCCAGATCTCTCAGGTCTTCAGGGACTGGTCAGCTTTCTGTCCGCAGAGTCAGAACTAAACATGGTAAAGCAGCGTTCAGTTATTATGCTCCAAACATCTGGAACAAACTCCCAGAAACCTGCCGGTCCGCTGCAACTCTGACTACTTTTAAATCCAGGCTGAAGACTTTCCTTTTTGCCGCCGCTTTTAATTGAACTATTTACATCTTAAACTGCACTGTAACTTTTATCCATGTATTTTTTCTTTTAATGTTTATTTTATTATCTTTTCTTTTTAATGGCTGATTTTAAATGCCATTTTCTTAATGTCTTTCGTTTTTGTAAAGCACTTTGAATTGCCTTGTGTTGAAAGGTGCTATATAAATAAACTTGACTTGCCTTGCCTTGCCTTAATGTCCTATTCGTACCAAAACATCCATCCATTTTTTTTTAAAATAATGGCGTCTCTCTTCACCGTCAGACCTTCAAGGTAAGACATACCAAATAATATCACTGCTTATCATTGCTCAACCTTCCTGCTATCTGAATTCTGACTTTCATGAGTTGTTCCATATGTATTAAGAATGTTGTTTTCGCTATCTTGTTCTTTCAAAACTTTATTCTACTCCCATTTTCCTTTTTAAATGAAATCACCCTAAACAAGGAATTTCCATCTGTTTGATGTGGGAGCCTCTCCCTGTCTCCCTCCCACTTTGTGCATCTCCTTTCCATATTAACAGAGACTCCCTTCTTCAGTCTGTGCAGCGAAGATATTCCTGAGGGAAAGCATGGCGCTTCAACACCTTGCGCTTTCTAAGTTAAAAATAGTGCTCTCCAGCAAACGAAAAGGTTATCCAATTAAAAGTAATTGCCTGAGAAGAGAAATTGATGCACTGTTCCACAAGAAGATACATAAATATATAAATAATGACAGCGAGTAGCCCACCGTGTCTGTTTTTGCATTATTCAACGTGATGTCCCCTCAATCTACATCCCCCCCTGGTCTTTCTCCGTCTCTCTTTTCTCATATTTTAGCATAAAAATCAACACATCAAAGATTTTTATCTTAATTTTGAGAAAGGCAAGATATAAACAGGACACTGACAAACTGTCAGACTTCTAGAAATTGTTCTCCTGAAGAAAATAGAATATTAAAAGAAAGCTGACAGCAACACAACAGAATCAGAATGAAATATTTGGTCCTGACGCAACACTTTTATTTCCTTTTAAGTCGTGGTCATTTGGAGAAAAATGTATTCATGACAATACTTTATCATCTGTTGTTCAGGTAACAGGGTGGGAGACTGTGGCTCAGTGGTGTGCTAGACTTCGAATCAGGGGATAGCAAGTTTGAGTCCCACTGCAGTCAGCATGTCGTTGTGTCCCTGGGATACTTCACCCCAAATTGCTCCTGTGGGGATTGCTCACAGTACTGAATGTATGTAAGTCACTTTGGATAAAAGCACGTAACAAATGTAATGTAACATACATTGCCTCTCCTTATTATTCACTAAACAACGTTGTAATTATCTTTATAGATTATGTCTAACTCCTCATAATACACAGGGTAAAATAGTAAGAAACATTTACAAGTATACAATGCAGTTAAAAAAAAGCATGTATATTTTCCTAGATACCATACGATACGATATTACTTTATTTGTCAGATAAAGTCTGAAATTTGACTTGCGTCACAGCAGCTCCATGTCCAACATCAACAGACAAATATCCAGACAAAAATACATGAAACACAAACATTTAACATAACGGCACCATCAGTGAGAGAAAAGCTGCTCAGAGAGCCTTCAGCGTGCATCTGATCTGGGATCAGCTCGGTGTGTACTGTGAGGATTGACTGATGCACAAAGGATGCTTCAGTCTGACTGTATTGAATGGTGGGACCCTGTATCTCCATTAGATGGTAGCAGTTCATATTCACTGTTCAGAACATGGTTTGGGTCAGAGATGATATTGGACAGCCTCACTAGGTTGTTATGACAGGCTGAGTCATAGAGTCTCTGACAGGCTTGATATATATGAAGAAGCAACCAAAGTCATAATAACTTAATAGACGGGTTAAAGGGGCCCTATTATGGTCATTTATAGGTTCATATGTGTATGTTGTGTCTCTACTGGGACATGTTTCCATGTTCTAATGTCAAAAAGCTCGCACAAGTGTTCAATAGTGATGTCATTATGTTCCGGAAGTAAACAAATGAGTCCAATGGAGGCGTTTCAGGCGGGGGGGGAGTGTGTGGGAGAGAAACTTTGGAATTGTTGGCTTTGGAGACCATTTACAAGCGCAAAAACCTATATACCACACTACAGGAAAGGGAAACCCCCAAAAAGCACAATATGGCCCCTTTAAACTTAAAAACATGTTGTAAGTGCCTGTAACACCAAGGCCAGCGCTGTCCTACTTCTCTGTACCATATACTCCTTTGTTATTGTTTTATGTAAAGGTCTTTATTTAACACGTCTTTGCTTTTTTTTCCCCCAGGGGACATCTTGAAATGCTTTTATGTCTTCAACCCAGCACGGTGTTTGATTTGTTTTATTGACGCACCAGATGAAATGTGACAGATGAATCCGAACAAACAAGAAGCACACACATTCGTTCACATGTATAGCACATCTTAGACACAGTCACGCTGTTTGTCTTTTCTTTCCCTCTTTGACAGAGTTCATCAAAACAGTGCTTAGACAGTCAGTGTCAGTGCAGACACAATAAATCAATAGATGTCCATAATTTTAGCCACTACTGTGCAGCTGCCAGACAAAACAGTGCGTGTGACAAGCAGGAACGCACTGACAGAGAAGAAGCACTGAGACAGAGAGGAGAGATGTGGAGTCAGCGATGCAAAAGAAACGCCGGGTATTGAAATAGGTGTGACATGAAAGACACAAACTGTTGGAAAACCACAAAAAAGCAAGAATGACAATACGCTACGATGAGAAGAGAACATGGCAGGCAGAAGAAGGGAATAACAATGTTGTCCTCTGTTCCTTCTCTCCTTTAAAGTCTTGTTGCAAAAAGTGGAACAGAGATGTTGCCTCCTACATACCATCCATATTTGTTTTCACTTCCACTATAAGTCTTACTTTTGCCCTTATTGCTTCCATTATCTTCCGTCTTTACACACCTTTTCAACTCTGTGATCCCGCCTTTCCTCTATCTGCCATACTCCTTTTCCACTATCTGTCTTATCTCTATTTCCATCCTCTTTTGTCTGTTTACCTCTCTGTTCTTCCTTTCACTCCTACTCTCTAACCCTGTTTTCAACTCACTTACTGCTTTGTTTCCATCTTCCTCCTTCCTCTGTCAATCATCTCTCGATCTGTCTCCAAGTTGCATCTCTCCCTCCAGCCTGCTGCATTATTCAGATGTGCAATATTTCCTTTCTCCAAGCTGCTGATTTCTATAGGAGGCCACAGGAAAGTGAACGGACAGTCCAAGTCTCCCATTTATCCTGATTTGCTGTCAAACACCTGAGTGAAGTGTATTCAGGATGATGGAGAGGGGTCGATGGGATTGGGAAGGCCAGATGAAAGGCAAGAGATGCAAGGGGTCATGGAGTTAGAGGACATCTGGTCTGTATCACTCTCCACCACATGCCTGTCTTTTACCTTGTGTGCCTTTCAAATAGAGCACTATCGTCGGGGATTGTGAGTGTATGTACATGAAGGGAATAGAGACAATTAAAAGGACATAATCATATTTCTTTTATATAGGGCCTATGTTTTGTTTCATTCTCTCGTCAAGTAGCTTTATAAAAAATCCTCACTCTTGAGAAATTACTCTCTTTTTAGTCTGAATGTGTTTGAGTGAGACTGTGTGTGATTGGTCGTACTGAAACTTTTACAATTGTATGCAATAACCCTGTTTCAGTATGTGAAATACTGAACCTAGAGTCCGAGTTCAATTACCTGCGTGTGTTAGCTACTGTATGTAGCTAGCGAGCGTAAGCTATCTATCTAACAAGCAAACTAGCGGAGATAAAAAGATATATCTAAAAACTAAACTAAAACACAGGCTAACTATCTAACAAAGTGGCAAGTGAACATTAGCCATCTATCAATCAAACGTGCTGACGTTATTTAGCTACTTTCTGAATAGCCTTTTGCTAATGCTTCTTCACTTCATGCTGTAACAACACTTTTACGTGCACAACAAAAAACAAGCTGCAATGCACACACACACACACACACACACACACACACACACACACACACACACACACACACACACCTTGCCACTACAGCACCATAGCCAGTGGAAGCCTCTTTGATACAGCAAACGCCAAGAGAGCTTAACTCTCAGAACCCTGGACAGCACTCACTCAAAGCTTACAGAGCTAGTGCATGTGTGCGCGTGTGTGTGTGTGTGTGTGTGTGTGTGTGTGTGTGTGTGTGTGTGTGTGTGTGTGAGTGTGAGTGTGTGTGTGTGTGTGTGTGTGTGTGACAGACCAAGCAATTTTTTCCTATGTTCCAGAAAATAGGGTTTTATCCAACAATACATATTAGACTGCTAGCACATCGTGCTTCACTCTATAAAGCTTGATAGCCTGAAGTAAGATGACATTTGAGACGCTCACGTTCAAAAGATTGCGTACCAAGACTCAGGGGCGCCACCAGGGATTTTGGGCCTCATGAAAAGATATCACATTGGTTAAACATTTCTTAATGTTCTAAAATAGTTTGGGCCCCTGTCAGTCACGGGCTCTTAGAATCGTCCTAACGTTTCACCCCCTTACCCTTACCCCTTACCCCTGCCAAGAGTCCTCCATTTGGTTTTTTGACTATATCTAAAGTCAGATACATTTAAAATGCATTGATTCATTTCTCCTGTTATTATGTGATGAAATATTCCTTGTTCTAACTTAAGATGGGTTTATTCTTGATGCAAAGGGGTCAATGGCATTGTTAGATTTTGATTCATATTTAGGCGTTTTTCACTAATCGGTATTACCACGGCAACATAAGATGGATATATTGTACCATATCATGTTTTTATCATGGTCCCCTGAGTCATTGTGTTAACATTTACATTTATGCTATTATTGACGCTGGAGCAATACACCGTGACTTGCTTTTGCTTAAGTTAACTAAAAACGGAAAGTGTCACTGACAGAGAGAAGCAGTTTTCAAGTTGCTTAAAGTTATAATTTCTAAAATGTTCGGCAAGATTATTTAATTTTTAATTTACGGTCAGCATGTTTTCTTCAACAGCTAATTATATTGTATTGGAATTGATTAATTGTATCCTTAAATATGTTTCTTATTTATTTAATTGTAGTTGCAGATATCACTTTCCCTCTGGAGTTTGCTTTCTAAGAATGATATAAATAGTTTACATGGCCACTGCCAATTTCTTCAATCTCAGCAGATTCATTGGTTAGGCAGGAACAAAGGTACACACCAGTAAGAAGCATACATACATGTAACACACTTTACCGAGCCCTGCTCTCATGTAAAAGGTCATTCCAGAATTGGAGGACAATTTAGACACCAACATTTTTGATCTGAGTACTTCCACTTTGACTAAGTACAAGACCTGAGTACTTCTACTTTTACTAAAATGAACCTTTTATTTTATAATTTTTTTTTATGTATTTCGGAAAAACAGATAATAAACCATCAAAAAAAGTGATTTGCCCAGCTAGGCATCACATTAATATTTTCCAATGAAGAATTACCCCTGTTACTCTAATTATAGTAACAGGGTTGAAAGTAACAGGGTTGAAAATCAATGCTAATTTGAGCTTTAACCTCAGGAGTTATTGCTAGATGTAGCATGTAATGCTACTTTCAAGGCAAGGACAAACTTGGATATCTAATGCAAGAAAGATAACTTTGAAATGAATATGCTTTATTCTGATAATATCAGTAACAGGGTTGAGTGGGTCAGAGTGCCACACTCTTTTAAGACTGAAAAGATTGTAAACATATGAAAAATAAAAGAGAGGACTTAGTTTTGGTCTACCCATGGCACTAGCACATGGCTTGCTGATGTCACCTCCACTGTGTCATCTGATTTACAGTTTGTTCACTTCCTGTGCCAATCTAAAAAGGTTTGGGTAACAGGGTTGAACGCATGTTGAGGGACACACCTTCTGTGCAAAATTACTGTTATCTAAAATATGTTTATGATTTAACAAATTGATATTACCATTACAAGAGACATATATCAATAGAATAATACCATTACAAGTAAATAAAATCCCTATTTTAAATGTTATATTTGACATGCAAGTTGGTCACCAAGAAGCGGGGACAAGAGAAAAATGCCATTTTAGGGGGTGTTCGAGAGCTATTTGATAATTTAAATAATATTTTGAAACCACTTTTTCTACAACTTTCTATACATTTTGTCTCAAGACAAGTATGTTTAACACAACAAGTCTTAATAATAATCCTGTTGTTCTGTCGTTTTACTCCTTTATTTTATTACCACAACACCAGGTGTCATAAATCAACGTGGTTGGAATACATGAGTTTGTTGTTTTCACTATCAAACATTTCCACCAGCAAGTGTAATTAAACGTTTAAAAGCTGAACATTAAAGTTGTAAATGAATGGTTTGAACTAAAAGTATTTCCATATATATCCCCACAAACATGTATGTGCAAACAAACTCACACACAGCCATTTACATGTTGTATTCATGCATAATGTGAACCGGCATTTGCTTCAGTTGTTTACCTCTACTTCCGCGATGCAATTACCCTCACACATTACCTCCTATCTCATATTAAGCACAGTCGCATGTAACGCCACATTTCACTCAGGGTTGCTTGAGTCACATATTAAATGCACATGATCAGTTTGCCAATGAGCGCACACACACTATCTTGTCTTATGTAGATTATAAGTGCAGTCACTTTAGCTTTTTGTCACATCAACACATCAACACACCCTTACACCACACGCTTTTTTATGTTATGCTAGATCTTAATAATGCTCCATGTAGCAGCACGCCATTCACTCAGCCTGAAACATATGAACTGAGTTCACTGGAGTCCCACGCTTCATTGGCACCAACACATATCAAGAAGGATGGGCAGATGGTAAAAACATGAGTAATTTTAACACCAGACATGTAAACAAAGGAAATTAGGCTCTGATGTTGTAAATATGACAGAAATGCCAAAGTGTGAGTCAAGGACACAACTAATTCTCATTATACTTCCATTTAATACTTTGCCATGTTTTCTTTTACACACAAGGACATAGAAAAGTAACAGAGTGGTGCGGCGATGACGTATTTTGATGGCCATAAAAGTAGCGTCTGTGGTTTGTACACATACATTTATAAACACAATTGTTTTCCTCCAGTTTCTGAGCAAATATGAGGAACTGTGAGACCTATGTGACACATCTTAAACATATCATTAAAAACACACACAAATCTTTTTTATGGTGAAAAGCTTTTGAACAGATGATCACAGGGACCTTTGGAAACAAAATGAATATTATTTTATGAAGGGCATGAGGAAGCGTTAAAACAGAGCAAGAATAAAATGAACCGTGTAATTTTCTCCTTAAGGTAATTGTGGAAGAATTATAGGCTAAAGCTTTATTGTTTAGACAAGAGCTCAGAAGAAGGCTCATACAGTTATTACCCAAATTACTTTTCTTTATTTGTGTAATATGGAGCGGTGTATAATCATGTCCCCATATGGACATGATTATATATCTTATCTCAGTACATCTTTTTTAATCTAGCAGTCTTTTAATTTGATATTGTTCGCTTCTCCTTTTTTATTACGTTCCCCAGAAGTGCTCTCTCTTTGTTTCGTCTTCTTCCTTTTTCTCTCTCCCTCGCTGTCTCCATCATTATGCTAACACATTTAAAGGCCGGCTCCCGCTGTGCAGAGTAATCCTTCAGTGAAGCTCGCTCCCTTAATGCGTCTCCGAGCCTGCGATTCCTCCAAAACAGATCCATCTCTTGGATGACGCTGGCACCAAGGTCAACTCAGGGTCGCACACAGGCCGTGCACACTCTTACATTTACATGCATATAGAACTATCTGCACTAACGTTTTACAATGTGGGCCCTATTATGCTCCTTTTCAGGTATTAGTATGTCGTGTCTGTACTGTGACATGTCTCCATGCTTTAATGTTCAAAACGCTCTTCATTCTTCTCATACTGCAGCACCTCTTTTCTCCCTCTGTCTGAAACCAGAGCCCAGTCTGCTCTGATTGGTTAGCTGGCCGGCTCTGTTGTTATTGGACAACCGCTTAGAGATGTCCCACCCCTTAGCCTATTACGTACAATGTGTTGGAACGCTAGCCAATAGAAGCAACAAAGGAGTCCAATGGAGGCGTTTCAGACAGGTGGGGGGGGGGAATGTTAGCCTTCACAGACCATTTACATGCACACAAACCTATATAACACAGGAAAGGGAAAACCCCCAAAGCATACAAGGGTCTCTTTAAAAGTGCAACCTCAAGATTGTTGCCACTTACTGTCCTTAAAGATAGTTTACTTCTCATCTATTTTTAATACAAACACTAATATATTGTTTCTTTGTAAACTTAATAAACAATGACACACAAAGCCAGAAACAAATTCTCAAAACTCAAACTAATGTTGTTCTGTCAGTCAGACATCCACGTTACACCGGCACTGTGTCGTGGTTTCATTGTATTACTTTCTCCCTTGCCTTACTTGATCTGATGTTTGGTGATTTTACAAATTATAATTAGCTGCTGGTTTTATCATTATAATAATATTAACAGCTTCCCAATACACAGCAGCATATTGAATAGTCAAGGTCGGCTTTTTGAGGTCAGGAAGTAAAACAAAAGGCCCGGTCTTATTTGCTGAAAGTGTGACCTCGTGATTAAAAGTTTGTGCTCTAAATCCACAACAAGCCCTTGTTCCACTTTGTTTTCCAGTGACGTCAGGGCGGCATTTAGGAAGGATTTGGTCATCATCCCCATCTTAGTTACTGCGGCTATTATTTTCATCATGGTCTGAGACGGGGGATTTATGTGATGAGGATGTTATTAGACTGTCTGTAGGAGGGTACGGAGGTATTGGACGACGGATCCTGAAGGGGTTCAAATCCTAAGAATAGCACTGAAGGCAAAGCTGTGTTACGTAATGGACAGACACACAGACGATAAGGAGGACGTGGGGATGATTGTCCTCTTGTCTCTGCTGCTCTGCGGTTGGTAATAGCAGCAGAGAGTCACACAGCACATCCATGACTCATGGCAAGTCACCATCTGCTTCCAGCCAGGGACGAGCTTCACAGGGAGGGCATGCAGAAGGTTCCGGTTCATCTTTCCTCCATGTGCCACCCTCCCCTGTGTGGAGGCCCCTGCCAAGTGGTGAGAGTCCCTTGAATAATGACATGGATGAGAAAACCTTGATGGCTTAAACCCCTCGACATGACCACATGGAACCCTGTGTCTTTGCAGTGAGGACATTATCAGCTTAATCATGTTTATTTTCATAGACATGCTGTTAGACTAATAGGTTACTCATACCCTATCTTATCATCTACTTTCCCTACCTCTCTTGGATCTCTCTTAGTTTGTCTTTCTCCATTTTAATATTTAAATTAGCACAGGCTGGCCATTGGGCTTTTACATTGACTGTGTTGTATGAATCCGTTGGGGTTTAGGTGAGCAACAACTGTAGTTTAATGGTATTAAAAATATATTTTCAAACCAGATCAGTTGTAGTTACAGTGATACGAAGCATGCTTGCATTTAAGTGGCAATAGATACAATTAAAACTAAGTTACAACTAACAATAAAGCAAGGTATCTCTGTATCAGTGTCTGTATGTATAAAACGGAAAGCATTTGCATTTATACTGCTCCCTTCTAGTCTTTGGACCAATCAAAGTGCTTTTAAACTACATGCCAACATTTACCCATTCACACACATTCACACCCTGATTGCAGAGCTGCCGTACGAGATGCCAAACTGCTCATCATCTAATCTAAAGCTCATTTACACACACTCACACACTGATTGCTGTGCCTTGTGGAGCATTTTGGGGTTAAGTATCTTGTCCAAAGACATTTGGCTTCTTCCCTTTATTCATAAAGTTAGATGTATTGCTATTTAGTACTGGGCATGTGATGGTTAATACGTTATCAACTATTACTCAGCTTTGTAGAATGTATGTTTTATTCAATGTGCTTTATCCATTCAAAGTAGCACATGCTATCACAAAGTTAGCTTTCTCCATACAAAGTTAGGTTATCAACCTAAAAGAAAACACAAATTACTTAAAGCATACACAACAAAAGTCTGTTAACACATATTTAAACCAAAACACTCACCGGCTGCCCGTGTGCCCTGTGGCTGATCAAAACATTGAGTCACATACATTTCGCTGGCCTTTTTTTAGATGGCTGGTGGTCCCTCGTCAAATGAGTCCCAAGGGAAACAAAATACTGGAAACAAGGTTCCCTCCCAACTGAGACCTATTTTACATGACAACCTGCACAACTAAACAAGTAGCTTAATGCTTATCCTGCGCCCGCAACATCTTGCAAGAAACAGCGTCTCAGGGCTTCTTAACATTTAACAAACTATGAATGTGTCACTTAACGGGAAGAAAGTCAGCTAACTGACGATATGAACCATTTTTACCGAAACAAATCACAAGTCTAACACCGAGCCTCTGAATTAGCACTAAACAAAAGAAAGCTGACGCACTTAGCACATAACTCACGTTAGCGATATGTTATACTTCATCGGATCTGCACAAAGAAAACCTCACAGCAGCGAAAGCCAGCAAAGACAACACACTACTGCACACTACGGAGCCAAAACGGCAAATAACTCTTACCTTTGCGGTTTTGATCACAAGTTGTGTTCAATGGCCCTCAAACGCAAATAAACGCTGCAGAAGGTTAATCCAATGATGTCTCTGTGACACTTTGAAATGAATCAATTCACTAGGCTTATTGCTTATTTCCCTTTAAAAATGAACTGGAGTATAAGTAAAATAGAGTATAACACACATACAGTAAGCCTCAAATAAGAACAATACTTTTGTACCAAATGCAATATCCAGTCCCAGCGTCGCTTCTAGAAATGTTGGTGCACAGCTACACTGTTATGAGGAAGCTATCTGCAAACGTATCATTAATCAGAACAACAGGGTGAGGGGGTGTAGCAGCCCATTGAACTCGGAAAATAGAAACATGTAGTGTTGTTAAAACTCGATGTCTCTCTCAGTAAGTTTGCCTCTTCCTCTCAGAATTTCTCCCAGATAGTCTCTCCTTTTTCTTAATCTGCTTCCTATTGAACCCACAAACCATAAATCTTTTCCTTCGACTATTATTGTGTATTTCTGGCTTTCTTTGTGCACTTCTTCGTTCAGTTGGAAGCAACACTATTTATAATGTTGAAGCTATGTCTTTTTCTTCTTCCTCTCTGTTTCACCCTTTTCTTTTCTGTATTAGTCCAACATTTCTTTCTCTTTGCCACTCTCTCCTTTTCCTCCCATTTCTCTCCCTGTATACCCGCCTCCTCTCATCCAGCACATCCCGGTAACGTTTGGCATGTGTCTCTCACTTCATAATTTGTATTTCTCTTGCCGATATTGTCACTCTCTTTCCTCTCTGCGAGCTCTGCCTCGACTCTCTCCCTGATGAGGCCAGCCCCTCCATGGTGATGAGACCGACAGAGGGTGATTAAAGTGGAGTCTCATCTGGTGGGAAAACTGACCTCAATCAGAACTATTCTACCAAGAAGATGCTATCCCCTCCTCTCTGTTTCCCTCCATCCATCCCACCGACTCAGCTTATTCTTGACTCGCATCCACCATCCTTTATTCTCCCTGACCCGCTCCCTCACCATGTCAGTGCTCCCCATCTCTCATCTCCCCTCTTGCACTTTCTACTCTCATTTCTCATCTTCCTCCAACCACTCTCCGTGATCACTCTCAATTTGTCATCATCGGCCGTATTGTTCTGTGATGGTAATCTGTCCTTCCAGGGAACTTTCAAATTTGATCATCAGCTTGCAAGAAAGCTCAGATTCACGAATAGTCTACTTTTTAGACTTCATGTATATCAACCAATCCATCCTTCCTTCCATCTCTCCTTCAATCAATCAATCCATTCATCCATCCATCCTTCAATCAATCCATCCATGTTTTAAATACATATTTGTAATTGCTTGTGTTGCAGTAGTTATTCAATTGAATATAGAAACACATAATAATGAGGGTGATGTTGTGTTGATGTGAAGGTGATGCTTTGTTGAGAAGAAGAAGCTTTAATAATCCCCAAGGGAAAAATCAGTTTTTCACACTTAGTAGATACATACACAGTAAAAATACACACATGTTAAAGGTCCCATGTCATGGCCATTTCCACTGATCATAATTCCATTGTTGAGGTCTACTAGAATAGATTTATACTGTGCAATTTTCCAAACTCACATTGGTTTCAGCAGTACTCACTCTCTCCACTAAACAGCTCGTTGCAGCTCTTGCCCCCCCCCCCCCCCCTCCCTGTGAGCCCAGTGTGCTCCGATTGGTCGGGACCAGTCGGGACGTTGTGAATCGTGCTGAGCTCTGTGGAGGTGTGATTTCCTTGTTTAGCGATACACAGCGAAACACAGCCAAACTCATCCTGAGCACACACAAAGTCACATCCGAAGTGAAAACAATAAGTGTGGCTTGATATTGAGTAAGAAAAAGATTGATAAACGCTGTGAGAATGGGTCTGCAGAGAGAATGGGTCTGCAGAGAGAATGGGTCTGCAGAGAGAATTTCGCAACTGTCTGTTATCAGCCTGCAGCCAGGGAGGAGAAATCAGCAGAGCTGCCTGCACTGAGTGTGTGAGGAAGTCCGTGGATTGGTCAATGGCTCCGCGGACGTAACGTAACGGCTCCACTGATTGGTCCATTTCGTTCCGGGGACGACATGACATCATGATGTACCCGGAAGAATCAATGGACAGTGACGTATCTCCAACGAGGCGTTTTGGGGAGGTATTTTCTGTGTTAGAGTTTTACTCGCTACAGGGTGCACTTTGAGGGTTTTGACTCTGCACACCATTCACATGCATACAAACCTTCATAACACACAAGGGGACGGGTAATAACCGGAAAAGCATGACATGGGACCTTTAAGAAAACTTAAACAAATGTTGACATTACATGTTTCATGACATGCTACTTGTTAGATGCTTTTATCCAAAGCGACTTACATACTCAATACTGTGGACAATCCCCACAGGAGCAATTTGGGGTGAAGTGTCTCAGGGACACAACGACATGCTGACTGCAGTGGGGTTTGAACCTGTGACCCCCTGATCCCAACACCAGCACACTAGTCCACTGCCCCACAGCCTCCCGACCATGTTGTTACTTTGCAATGACCTCATGTAGAAGGAGTAGCACTTGTCTCACCTGAGCTGTTTGAAGACCAGCCCCAGGTGAATCTGCCCTGAATCAGTGCTCTGATAACAAGGACAATAAATGTTGTGATTTCTGGAACACACAGTACACATATTACTCTCTCATTTATACCTTCAAAAATATAACACATACTATTCCATCAAAAGTTCCTCATCCATGAATGGAAAAACATTTCAGAATTTAAACGTGCAATTTTAACATTTTTCTACTCATTCATACTTTCAACTAGAAACTCCTTCAAAGTTTGAAATGTTCCACATTTTCATTCTAGGTGTAATTCAACTTTAAAATCCCATTAATATTTTTTTTTACAAATGTGCAGCCTGCTTTGTAGCTCAGTACCATTTCCGTCAGATTTGTACATGTGTGTGTATTGGACAGAATATTCAGAGTTAGTGTGGATGAAATACGGCTACAATGGATCAGAGCTTTTTAAAATCGTCAGAAAATAAACCGTTAAACCTGCTTCCATTTCTACAATTTCCCCTTTTTATTTATTTGAGTTCAAATCATCAGAAGATGTGTGCCAAACTCATGGAAGCAAAGTTGGACATTTGGCCTCAAAGGGACTACAACTCCATCCAACTGTCCCATAGAGCCTATATTAACTGTGACCAAACTTTTCTGGAGGACATCTTGGGACGACCATTTTCTTTCCTGTTCACATGCTAACCCTTTTGAAATCAGTGGGTCTTACATCCTCACGATAAAGCTACATAGTTACAGTTACTGACCAGGAAGCAGGGGTATGGGATGTGCAACTCAATTCAGTCTCTATGAGCCTTATTGTCTGAATGACGTCATATAGCAGTTTCATTGGCTTTAAGCATTGGACAATAACACTATACACTTTTGTTTTCTTGACCAAGGACACGTTGGCCTATTACCATTGAGCCCCCTCCTAAAATAACTACTAAAAACTTGTTTGAGAACTTTGAAGGCCATTGTCTCAAACCTGTGTCTTGATGAACAGTCAACATATTTTGCTGAATATTTGGAGATGTGATCGATGTTGATGAGCAGGGCACATATGCTAGTATTAGTCCCCCTCACTGCCTTTGATCAATATGTGCTCTACTTGTTTCTCTACCGATGTTCACACTTACATAATCCGTCTGTAATTGCATTTTAAAAGGAACTATTGACTGGTTTGTGTTTACCTCCAATGAAGTAGATCCCAGTTTCCTTTATAAATGTCAACCGGTTGTGTCGGCACGATTCATCCACAAACCAAATAAAACACTTTCCCATTTTAGCTCTGCGATTACTACAATGCATCACGACTGTCAGCCTTTCTTTTCTAGACCTGTGCTGAAAATGTATCTCTCACAAATTAGCCCAAGCCCACACAAGTGTGTGAAGTGTGTGAATGAATCATGCGTGTGTCACTTTCTTAGGATGATTGTAATCTACAGTGAAGGTGGATGTTTCTGTCTTCTATTGTAGGGCCGTGACTAATAACGGAAAGGGGAGAAAATTAAATGAATGGAGACATACCCAAAATAAACAGAGATTCCACTGCCCTTTCTGTGATCATGACGAGCAGGGATTATTCATTTGTTTCTCCGTCTCCTTTCTTTCTTGTCCCCGTTTTATCAGCTGACAGCTACACGGAGCAGCTGTCACATGTTTTCTACTCAGAGGAGGCTCGCTTAGGCACACATATTATAGTTCGAGAGTAAGTTTGACTCTCATATGTAATTAAGATGGTGTTTTGGTACAGTCTAACCACTGAAGGGCAGAATGTGTTTAGTATAACTGCACATACTCCCAACGACACAACTGAGCGAGCGTGATTCAAATCTGCTGGTGATGCCGCGCTCAGGGTGACATTATGCATACTATCTGTAGTATTGAATTACTCGGCCACCAGAGGCATTCGACTGGCTCTGCTGAACCGGAAGTGATGCAATCACACTGGCCCCATTTCCAGTGATATTTAAACCCTTTTCTGCGTGGATGGTCGGGCCAATTGGCAAATCGCTCTTCCTCCATGCGTGCCCGGGTTTTGATTTGATTTGCAAGGAATGTTTGTGTGAGTGTGTAAGTGCGTGGGTGTGCCGTTGTGCCCTTTAGATGGGATTTGAGAAGATGTGTGCGTGTGGCCATCCTTTGGTTCTAAATCCACAATATGCCGTCTGCCAGAAATATATGTCTTTTTTTCCCACCTCAGTGCTGTATCAAGAAAAAAAACATACATTTTGATTTACACTCTTCAAAAGTAGCATCATTTTGGGCATTTGTCTCCACAAACCTTTCTAAACCCAACCCTAAGCCTAACTGTAGATGGTGGTGATGGTGTTGTGGTTCACTACTGAATCCAGAAGACCATTCAAAATGTGTTGCTGGTGAATTCTGGATGAGTTTCTCTATACAAAAGAATATTACGAATATTTTACACGTCTTCAACAACTATCAATTGTAAATAAGGTTTTCAGTTTGAACGTCATCAATCCACAGTTTTAAAGGGGCCCCTTTAAGATTTTTGGGGTTTTCCCTTTCCTGTAGTGTGTTGTAGGTTTTGTGCATGTACATGGTCTGCAAAGACTAAAATCCCAAAGCTTCCTCAAGAGGGAGTTTCTCTCCCACACACCCCCCCCCCCCCCTGACTGAAAATGCCTCCATTGGACTCCTGGATTTGCTTCGGATTTGCTATCTAACACACGCGCTTCTATTGGCTAACACATTGTACATGATAGGCTAAGGGGCGTGGAGGAGGAGTTGTCAATGGTTGATGGACAGTCAAAATGGTGAATCAGGTAGGAAGGTGATTTTAAAGGCTGAAACTAACCCTTATTTTACACAAGTTGTTGGTAGGTAGTTTTGAAGCAAAAATCAAAAGTGGTATTTTGTCCAACAACAATCAGTAAATAGTTGGTAGAACTATGTCGAAAAGAAGAAGAAACAAGATTACTAACTATCCGGTTTGGCGGTCAACCTTCTGTAAAGCTGTGTGTTTTGTTCAAGAGTCTTGTTATGATTCTGTTCCTGACTGAAGCATTGAGGGAGTGATGACAGGCATGATCATGATGGTGATTGTCTCAATTATGATTTCCATGCCACCTAAAGGGGGGGGGGGGGAGGGTGCCGACAGATGTGTTTTAATGGCATTTATTAATTATAGTCATTCACTCTAAAATGAAGCTGCTATCTAATGCTCTCTGCAGATTTGTTCGGGATTTTTTGAAAACCATTTGTCATCTGTGGCACTGTCACACCGTCATATCGAAAAGGCCCTTAGAAGCTTCACTGTCAATTCTTTAGTCACAGGCCTTGATGCTCGAAGTTTTGCAGTCAATCATACTAACAATGTTCTCTAGGGTGGTTAATGTCAATCATTTATGTGTAATACTATCATAACCCGCTAGCAGACTGATCAGGTGAGTCATCATTCATCTCAATGTGTTATAACTTGTCTCAAATAAAGTGGAAAAAGTGGAAAACATAAAAAGATGAAAGTGTTGCAAATGTGTCATAAATCTGACATTACTGCGCAAGACCTTTATCTGCAAACCAGAGCTTTCAACATCAGCAAAGTGTCTTTTCTGCCGGATATTTATGTATAATAGTGGAGAAGGAAGAAGCCAAAAAAACACATTCCGCTTACTTCAAGGACACACTGACAAATTCGCATACAATGAAAGAATGAAATGACAATTCAAGGAAATTAGATGATAATAGAAAGACGTGGCAAAATAGCCACAGGGGGGCAAATAAGTTAAATATTTTAAAGAAGATTTCTTAGAAAATATATACTTTTTCTTTTTTGCCAATGGCTCCTGTTTCACCCCACAGCTGTCGGCAGAGGGAGGATTACTCTTGGAATTGCCTCTCCTGGGGTTTCCTCCTATTCCTTTTTTCTTTATCATCTTAAGATTTGAAGAAGATTTGTTCTTGATCTAGGTCAGGAACCACCTTTTAAGCATCACAGAATCCCTACTTAGCATAGTAGCTTCCCAGGAGGCTGGTGCATTTGACTGCAGTGTGCATGGCTGCCCTAAATGAGCGGCAGATTAAAGAAGGTGAAAGGAACATCGTAGAGGAAGCATCGTGTCAACACACTCAATGGCAGAGGTGAGATTATGACACACACAATGCACTCTTTCTTGGTGCATTTGTTGTTGAGAGGATGTGTGTGTGTGTGTGTGTGTGTGTGTGTGTGTGTGTGTTAAATGGTTAAATAAGAAAGCAGATGGAAGGAAAAGGAAACAAGAGAGGACAGGAGAGGACAAATACAGAACACGCGTGAGCATGAATGAATGAATATGTCTGAATAAAAAGAAAGTTATATTTTTATAATTGAATAACATAGTTTATTTCTTACCTCAATATATAACAGGTGAAGTGTGCTTGATTGTTCCTCACTCTATTATTCATATTTTCAACATACAACCTGTTTTTAAGTGAGTATTAAAATGCAAAATGTATACAAGTGGCAGTTCTCACACACACACTTGAACTGCACTAGGATAATTAAAATATGTACTAACATGCACAAGCATACAAAAGTATATTAATACGTTAATGCACACACACACACACACACACACATACCATGTATACATCACTTCAGGGGACATTACATTGATTTACATGCATTTCCTGGAGACTTATCCTAACCTTAACCATAACCGACACATGCCTAACCCTTACCCTTAACCTTACCCTAACCCTAACCAAGTCTGCACCCTAAAATGAATGATTCCCCTCATGGGGACCTCCATTTTGTCCCCATAAGGGTGACTGTGTAAACAGAATTAGGTCCCCACAAGTATAGTAATGCTAGGCCACACACACACACACACACACACACACACACACACACACACACACCCCCAACACATCTGACAGTCTTTGAAGTTGTAAAAGTGTTTTCTCTCTTTCTCTCATGTCGTTTTATCTTTTTGTTTCCTCCTTCATCTGTGACACACTTGTGTCTGTCAGTCACCCCGCTAACAAAGACACGTTGTTACTGCAGCTCATTTAAAAACATGTCGTCTGGTAAGATGGGTACTCTTTCAGAGAGTCAGGGAAAAAAACACATTGATCTATGGAAAATAAGATATAAATGAGACTTTCTGTGAATAGCGTGGGGCCACACTGTTTTATTGTGTGGAGAGAAGGGACACGTTTGAATGTATTTGCTCAGAAGAACTCAGTAATCACATGCAAATCAGGCTTTAAATCGATGTTAATGCCAGCTTTAGGCACACTCTTCTGCGTATGGCATATAGAGCATATGCAGCATAGTTATATGAATAATTCTTGTATTTTTAGATATATATATATATATATAATATAAAATGGTTGATTACTAGCAGGATTACAATACTTTTAACTAGTTATTTTAAACGTAATAGAAGTTTAAAGTAACCCTCCCAACCCTGTATATTTAGAAATAAATTCATACATACAGAAACATTTCTTCTCTAAAATGAAAACAATCCAAGCACAAATAGATTTGACATCCTCTTTATCGCCAACAAGTCAGTTAGATGTGTCTGCTCTGTGTTGTAGTCTGTCGAGGAAGTTCACATTTTTTTGCAGAAAAAAATCCATTGATTCACGAAATCTGTTGCTAAAAATGTCAGGGGGCGTTATCATGTTTCTTCCTGCAGCAGGATTAGAAGTATTATTGTTTCTATCTTACAACTATTGATAAATCCAGAAATCAGTCGTGCAGGAATGCGGATAAAACAGATAACAGATTAAGGTTTAGAGTTTCCTATTTTATAATAATAATACATTTAATTGTTATAGCGCTTTTCCTGGTGCTCAAAGACGGTTGACTCTTATGTTTTTTGAATGGCAGTGTTGTGAATTCGGTGTTAATCAAGGAAGCTCAATTAGTTCTGCTGGTATATCATTCTTCTACTCAAACTCACATATTACCTCAAGACAGGCTGGAATGAATCATCGCACATCAAATGTTTTGGACAACAATAACCGAACAACACCAACATCCCCCTTTCAGCAGTAACTGTGCAGTCTTTTCCATGCAGTTGCGATTAGAGTGAAAATCAATTTGAGGTGCCCACGGCTAAAGTGATATCATTATGTTTACTCCGGGCTGAATAATGGATGGCTGTATCATTATATGGGGAAGTAATGCGACGAGACAAAGCACAGGTAGACAGCCCGCAGCAGGTGAACGCTATAATGAATGTTTGGCCACATATGTACAGATGCATAGATTATAAAGATTCCCACACATAGAGATATTTGTGTTACCCTGTTAGTGACCAATGTGCTGCAGGGAACCAATAACAGAATGTGTCTCTTGATCTAAAGCATTTTTAATTATCAGAGGCAGAATTATTGTTTGAGTTTTTTTCAACTGGTCATTAGTTTCTGGCTGTGAGTCATTTTATTATAAACACGTGTTGTTAGAACGGGGTACAAAAATACTGGACTCAAATATGACGACTCATATTTTAATGAGAAAAAATAAAACAAAGTTTTAACAAAAAATCACTCTTGCGAGGACAAAACAAAACTTCTTGATTTTAAACAAACAAAACTCTCCTCTCTGGTTTTAACGCTGGGTCTCTGGACATAGAAGCACACTGAAACAAGACGAACTGGCACAAGACAAAGGGAGACAAGGACTATTTAAACATGAGGGAATAGGGACCAAGTGGAAACAATCAGGGGCGGGGCAGACGCTGACGCTGGCGGAAAGAACACCCAAAGTGAGGAAGTAACAGGACCTGAAAGGAAAGAGGTAAGTACAAAATAAAACAGGAAATGGGAAAACGAGACATGACATGAAACATGGGGACTTGACTAGAGATGACCGACATAAAATAGACAGACAAGACGTGAAGTAACAAGAAAACCTGACTCTACATAGAAACCTGACTCAACATGAAATGACAGACATAAAACAAACACGACTAACACACTTGACGAGACACCACACGTGTTCCCTCATTTTGCACAGCAGTTGGTTGTAACTTTTTTTGTCGTAGAATAAGGGCCACAACTTTTATAAATAAAATGACCCACTCTGCAGGTGTCAATTAGGTTAACATGTCTTTCTTCTACTAGAAAATAGATAATTTGATAATAATTGATATTATATAATATTTCCTCCTGTCCAAAGTTAGTCAAATATAATAAGTCTTTAAAAAAAGTGTGTGGATCATTTGAAAAAATATACAAGTTTCCGGAAAAACATGAATTTCATGAGCCATTTTAACAACATTAGGTTTGCCATGTTAGCTCGAAATTAGATGATTTAAGCTACTACATAAGAGTAACTAGCATTTAGCATTTATAGCATGTAGCTACTAGAATTTGGAAAAACATAAATTACATAACGACCCATGTTTACTCAAATTTGTTTTTGCTGTTAGCTCGAACATTGGATCGTTTAAGCTACTACCCAAGAGTGACTAGCATGTTGCATTTCTAGCATGTAGCAACTAGCATTTGGAAAAACATAAATAGCATTATGAGCCATTTTAACTAACTTTAGGTTTTCCAATATAGTTCAAACTATCATAGATCATATAAGTAACTACTAAAGAGTAAGCAAGAGTGAAATGTGCTACAAAAAATACATTTGGACTTGACTTAAACACGTGATTTATTGTTAAACGTGTAATGCTTGACATTGTTCAGGTACTCAATCTGATGTAATGTTACTGAAGGTTTAAAGGTACATTGAGGCAAACTACAAAAATAATTTTAAATTGGTATGCTCATCAATGAAGGCACTGCACAAAGGTAATTTCAAGTTAAAAAAACACATTTAATTTACACCATACTTTATAGCAGTGCAGCAGGGGGGTCAAACTCAAGGCCCGGGGGCCAAATCCGGCCCGCTACTTCATTTTATGTGGCCCGACAAGAGCTTGCAAAGAATATAATATGTTTATTATACGGTTACATGCTACTTTATAGAAGCACGTTGCCCATAAACTATATGTCCCACAATGCATCTCAAATTTGACTTTTTCTCAGAATTTCACTTTTTTTAATCCAAATATGCCTTTTTTCTTAGAATTAGTCTTTTTCTCATAAATAGATTTTTTTTTCTCCCACAATGTGGCTTTTCTTTTAAAATTATATTGTGACATTCTCACTGAAGAGACTTTCAATTATTTGCCCCAGACTTCTGCTTTCAGACGTAGTAGTTAATTAAGAAGTTATTACCCTATCCGATAATAATCCAATGCAGAGGCAATAATATAATACATTATTTTATAGATATATATGTCTTTTTATATAGTCTTAAAGTTACAACCGGCCCTTTGAGTGCAACAAAGGAACCATAATGCTGATGTGGCCCGTGATGAAATTGAGTTTGACACCACTGATGTACAGGTATATTACTTAATTAGGAAAACACAAGAACTGATCAGACGGTGGTGCTCCATGTTATCCTGAAAGTCTGATCCACACGAACAGACAAGGCAGTAGCATCTAAAATCAGCTCCTGCAGACACAAGAACAAGAACATACAGTATATGTAGTTTATTTTAAGTATGCATACGGGTGTTTACAGATATGGCCGGTATTAACTCAAAAAACACATTACAAAGACAGACAAAAAAACCTCTTGTCACAATGAATTCATCTTGTGTTTTTAACTTGCTGACAATGGCTGGCAGCTCCAAACATCGCTGTCCATTCTTAAATATACGTTTTTTTAAGATAAAGTACTGGTGTTCAAAATATTCAGTTTCTTGCCTGAAAACTTTATTTCAAGTTATGACCAAATAACAGTTGATTCAAAAGCTTGAAAACAAGTTTCTTAGGCACGTAGGCGTTGATAAAGCTGACGGGGCTATGCAAAGTAATAGCAATTACGCTTAAACCCGAAGTACCAACACGTAATACTGCAATGTTGAAGTTCCTAGACCAATGTGGGAAAATACATGAATCCTATTTAATGTATGATATATAAACAGCATAACAGTTAAACAACCCTGTGCTTGTACATATGATGTTATATTGCAAATGACAGTATAATAGGCCTGTATAGATTCAGAACCAAACGTCCTGTGCCAGACAGAAATAGCTTTTCCCACCTCACTGTATTTAAATGACACAGTGCCAGCTGCTTACCGCTCCTTTCAAGTTGTTACCCTATCAGACAATACTTAAGGAGATGAATGGATTGTCTCACACTGAAAAACACTTATTACCATATTGTGTCATCCGCATTCCCTTCCTCTTTCCCTCCGCCCATCTTTCTGGTTTATCTCTTTCTCTATACCTCTCTCCATCTGTTTCTCGTGATGCATTTGTCCTCCCTCCACCACGTTGTCCTTCCTTTCCTCCTTTCAAAAGATGGACTGTCGTTTTGCTTTTCATTATTCTCCACTCATCCTTGCCTATCCAACACACACACACACACACACACACACACACACACACACACACACTCCGAAAATCCCTCTGTCATTCTGACTTCCTTTATCTGCAATTCCCGCCGTCTCTTCTTGCTTCTGCCTGTCCGTCTTCCCCGAGAACATTATAAATCAAAGTCTTCCAGGCTTTTTCACCTGCAATTATTTATGGAGCTGCTGTAGCTATCATTTTCATGCTCCTGATAAGTGCACTGAGTACAGTACACAACCTCGACAGGAATATTTCATCAAAGGCCAAACGAGGAGAGGTAACACATGCCGTCTACTTAAACTCTTTCTGCTGTCTCATTCTCACTCTCTTGACCTCCATATCAGCCATCCAAACATATTTGCTGTTTCACTGTAGAGCCCTTTACCCTTCTCCAATCCTCTTCCACATGATACGTATCTTCCCTTGAACCTATGATCAACTCCTTTCTCATATTGCCTCTTCTCACCCTCTGTCTGAAACCAAAGCACCGTCTGCTCTGATTGGTTAGACAGTATGGGAGTTTCCTTTAAAGGTCTCCTATTAGGGCTGTCCCGAATACCATTTCTCGGGCTCCGGATATTCGGTAGTAATCAGCAGCGAATATTCGAATATTCGGTGCGGAGATTTTTTTTCATAACACGCTCCGAGACACCTGACAACACACTGTTAAGCAGAAGCGCAGAAAGAGCATACTATTACGATTTATATTTATTTATTGTCTCAGTACTCGCATACATTAAAACTAAATGTGTCCTCTGCATTTAACCCAGCCGCAGTGCAGCGCCGGGGATATAGGCGTAAACAGTAAACGGTATTTAAATAAATGAAGAACGAAAAATAAATGAACGAACTGTATGCCAATAATTGCCTTAGCCCCAGATGTTCCCACATCGCTCCTATTATTTTCACTATTCGGATAAAATTGAAAAACTAATATAAAAAAACAATTCGGTTGCTTGCTTGCAACTATTTTCCAAGGATAGTAAGAGCACGATTTTATCATGTGTAACGTTACTGTTTAAACGGCGGATAACGCAGCTTCATCATGGCAACTTGACAACAGCTAAGCTAAGCTAGGCTACTACTTACAGCATCCGGTGACTTTCAGAGTTGTTGTGCCACCGGCCAGTTTCTTGTCGCATATTTGGCACACTGCCTTCTTCTTACCGTCGTCCAATTTAAAATGGTCCCACACAGCTGGAGTCTTCGGCATTTTGTGTTCAGGTGTGTGAAGCGAGGTGAAGCAAGGAGAAGCGTGCCGTTTGCGTTCGTGACTGTGAGTGAACGCGATGTCAGGAGCACAGGCTGAGATTGTATATATTTCCGCATTTTAACAGTGCAATTCAAAAGTATAAATATAGTATAAGAATATGGAAATTCGCCTTTATTGATAGCATACATTTAGGGGAAAAAAAAAAATTTGGGAAAAAAAAATAAAAAAACGAATATCCGAATAATGAAATTGAAACCCGAATAGTTGGCCAACGAACGAATATTCGAATAGTCGAATATTCGGGTACAGCCCTATCTCCTATTATACTGTTTTTCATCAATATATTATAGCTCTCAGATATATACAAAACATGTCTCTGAAGTGTTTGGCTCCAAATATCAAACAGATCATTGCAGCATTACCCATAATCCCCTCTGTTTCAGCCCTGTTTCCAAAGTGCTGATTCTCTGTTTGTTACTTTAGATGAAAATAAGGAGCCCCTCCCCACGCCCCTCTGAGAGACATTTGGTTACAAAGAACTCAATGGTGCTCTAGGAGGAGATTCAGGTGATAAGGGGGGGGGGGGGGCTTACCTAGGTTCGTGATTGGCTAATGGTTACACAAGCCAAAAACATCGTTATGACAACATAAAGTGGCCAACATTTGATTAGCTTATTTTCAGAAATGGATCAGGACAGAGTTAACCTTTATTCCTGAAACTTTCAGAATCTCTTTACACAGAGGGGGACTCACATGTTTATGTACAAAATACATGAACAAGTGGATTGTGCACAATAGGTCCCCTTTAATGTTAAGAACTGAAGAACTGACACTATGCCACTGTCCTATTCCCACTGTGGCCACTACAAACCATATATATCGGACAGCTGAATCTCCACGATCCAGTAACAGGCCATACGGCTTGGCCTTTTGTAACACGATTCCTCCTGATTCTCTTATCACATTTATTTCCGCTGAACCATTGGAGCAGATGATGGAGCAAGCGAGAGGAAATGACAATCATTTTATATGAGCAGCTTTAAAATCGCTGCCCTGAGTCAAGCTCACAGAACAACAGTGTCAGGGGGGATGCTGAGTTGATTACAGCCATTAGATGACAGAGCAGGGGTTGGGTTGTGAACCTATGTTTTTTTGTGTTGTAGTGACAGTTTTTGACTGGCAGGGAAATGCTCAATCAACTAGAAGACTGGGGTGAAATGAGCGCATGTAATGAGCTAGGAGAATCACTGAACTATGCTCTATTAATGCAGAAAGTGAACTATTAAATGCAACGACACTGATTGTATGCGTGTTAGACAGTGATTAATATGTTTATTTTGAGGAGAAAAGTAGCTGAGTGCATTTGAGGGATGCAATGGGATATGTGCACTTGAATACACATTAGCTTATTATTGTTTCATTACCATCTCATTTTCCTGTCGTTGCCAGTGGATTTTGTTTTGTTTCCGTTCAAATGAGCAGGGAATGAGACTTTGCAAAAATATGCTGTTTGAGAATTACTATAATTGATTTAGGGAGGAGAGTCATTTTTAGAAAGATGGAAAAAAAATTATTCGCAAAAAATGTATGTGACATTAAAGGGGCCCTATTATACACTTTGGGGTTTTCCCTGGCCTGCAGTGTGGTGTCCAGGTTTTGGTGCATGTAAATGGTCTGCAAAGGCTCAAATCATTTGCAAACCATAACAAAAAAAATAAGCTACAAGTGTAGGAGCTATTTCCTTAGATTATAGTATCTTATCTTTTTACAGTACATAACCTGAGATTCTGTGGTGTATATTATCTATTATTTGAGTGCGTTACTCTGCAGGTCGAGATGCTGTAGCATAAAAGGAGAGGTGCTGCAGCCTACTGGTGTGGCTGACTGAAGCAAACCGTTTTTAGACCTTGCTGGTTGGAGCGTCACAGCTTGGTTCTTTATTGTGCTTTAACATTGAAATATCAGTTTGTATGACAAATAGTTTGTTTAAAAATGTTTATTTATTTTTGCCTTTTTTGGAATAAACTATCTTACTTTTCAATCGCATCTGGACATTTATATTTTTTCTCTCAAACTACAAGCGTCTATTCGTCGGTCAGCCCCACGAGTGAATCACAAACAAAGGACAAAAAAAAATGGATATCGTGGTTGTGGAGGAAACTTCTGTGTAGCAATGCAGTAGGAGTCACCGACTCAGGAAGGAGACACGGTAGAGCAGGAGCTTTTGATGTCAAACACTGATGGTTTATTAGGAGTTTCGGCCGGAGGATTCACATCACAAGTCACAGCAGTCACGGTGAGACTGCACGGGAGAGTTGCCACGTCAATTCTGGAGTGCCTCTCTCTCGTTAGCCCATTTAACTGCTTTCACAGAGAGTGATCAACATATTTTTGATAAGATAGCTTAGACAGTTTGGCACACTGAGTCACTTGCATCCGTCACTTATGGCCTCGAAGATTTCATACCTTGGAGTCCACAAACAACAAAGAAGGAAGTGTCCCAGTGCACCCACAACAACAGACCATCTGTGACCTAGTGTTGACCGGTCACAGAATGGGAACAATAACTTTATGGCTGAAGCAGCCTATGTCCTTAAAGGAGATAAACAGACGTCAGGGTTGGTCATGTGCGTCATATCTAGGAGTCTAGGACAATTATTTCCCTAACAGTGGTCACTACAACAATTTCTCCAATAACTTGCAATTCAATTACAGTACAGGTTTCACTGACCTGAGTGTCGAGGTTGTGCTGGATGGTCAGGGCCACTTGCCTGTCTTGGTACGTTATGCTCGCCATCTTGATCTGAACAGCACCTGCGCCCCAAACTTTCACCACACCCAGGGTCACCTGGTCCACAGCGGTGGGGTCAATGTGGTGGAGCTGATTGGTCAAGTTGTTCTGGTGGTAAAAGTGTTAAAGACAAAGTGAGGATTATTAGAATCAGATACAAAAATCCTGATTGATATTAAATAACATCTTACTGAAAATGCTCCAATTGAGTTTAATACACAAAATTAAGCTCACACATACTTTTTTATGATATATAAGTTTACCAACTGAATTACAACAAGAACAACACACACGATAAGCTGTTTTTACTGTTTTATGTACATTGTAATAATGCTAGTAATCCCCATCTTTTATGTAACAGTAATCTAATAACGTCTTTTTTTATGTTTCTGTAAAGTAACACTGATTGTGTAATCTCTTTCACCCTCAATCCTTATATAAAATGTTCTCTGTCCTACACATGGATGATCATTGCATTTTAATTTAGAATAAATACTGTTTTATCTGTATACCCTTTGAGGATCATAGCAAGGTCAGATAAAGATACAGATTTTTTATTTTTCAAAAAAGGATGACAGGCTGATCTAATTTGCTCCTCATTCATCCAGAATGATATATTAATGTTACTGCTGTCACTTAACAGTAGAAGAGCTTTCTTGTGAAATCTAAACTGTAAACCGTATCAAATGTCTCTAAAATGTTCTCACCTTGTGAACAATGCCTCCCTTTGAAGGTTTAGAACACACACACACACACACACACACACACACACACACACACTAAAATAGTCATCCAAAATGGCATACGATCTACTAATCTGCCAGGCAGCACTGGCCTCATTGCCCAACTTATCCTCATCTTCTCACATATGCCTGTTCACACATACCCCCCCCTCCACACTCACACACATTCATGCACACACACAAATACAAAAACACACACACACACACACACACACACACACACACACACACACACTCTCTCCCTTTGGCTGTCAGACAGTGTGTCTGTTTTATCGCCGTGTGAAATTGCTTTGGAATGAGCCTGATGGTAGGCAGAGGACAGCCACAGATGTTTGGCCATGGTAGCTCTATGTGTGTTTGTGTAAACTCTAGATGTGTGTATGTATGTGTGTGTGTGTGTGTGTGTGTGTGTGTGTGTGTGTGTGCTCATTAATGTGTGCTTGTGCCTGCCTATGATGCAAATAAGGCTGAGCTAGTCCCATTAGTGCCAGCGATTAGGGGCTTTCTGTCATGAGTCAAAGTGTGCTAAAACGGTGGACTGCTAAACGCTTATACCCAACTTATCACGTACAACACACACTCTTAAGGCTCTAATATGTGTTGCTGAGATGCAACACAACCATCTTACAAGTGTTGTAGCTCTTTATCCATCTATTTCTAACTGATTTGTAAGAACACACATCAGATAAAAGTGCTTTGCTCAAGGTGTGTTTGGTGGCTTGGCGATAGTATTGCATGGTACCATTTTGGTGCCCATTTTTACGGTGGCCGACAGGTGCAAACAAACACGTTACAACAAACCAGAACATTTCCAGGACAAATGCGCTGCAGTTTAAAAATAATGGAAATGAAAACACAAATGTGGCAAAACACATGCCAACATATCCATAGCATTTAGAAAACATTTGGAAATTAGGTAGAAATAGATTTTTTCTGGGCTGTTGTCGGCCACCGTACTTTGGTTTTTAAATTGCACCGTCATTTTTGCAAAAGTAAGTACACAGAACAATGATGGTGGGTTTTATCTGTATAATTGAACCCTTATTGTCCTTTTTGTTGACGATATACTTCATTCATCAAATTAGAGTTTGAAGATGGGGCAGATATCATTGTTAATGTAAAGATATGAACCCTTCCATTATACTGGAAATCTTACTTTGAAACGACTTTAGTCGAGAAGAAGAAAGGCGATCATAACAAATATAAGAAAGTAATTTTTTAGTTTTTGCCAAATGAAGCATACAAACTGCTATTTGCGCCTGTGTTTGTTATAAGAGTCTGTTTGAGTAGGAACAATTCAAATGAAATGTAGGGCCAAAACAAGTACCAGATCTGCATAAAGACAACAACAGCTGCCCACTCCAACCAACTCAGCTCGAGCACGTTCATTTGGAGCCATGACAAAAAAAACGCAGGTGTGCGCAAAACAAAGCTGAGGAAGATGAAACTGCAACTTCACTAGAGCTGATGGCTTGATGGTTACATAAAAAACAACTAAGGTTTTAGACTCCTACTTTTATATTCAGAACATTTCAGGAAACACATCTTCAAATGGACTCTGCAACATCCATCCTACAGTATGTACTTTATGGTTCCAATTTCTTTCATTGTTAAAAGTGACAAGGCTGCTACATTGTAGATAAGAAGCAAAGACGACAACGACATTGAATTGTTCCTCTCCGATACTTCACTAGTTTAGTTGTAATAAAGTTATAGGAGCAACTGGTGTTTGGAAAGAAAAGCTCATCACGCTCAGTGCAGCACTAACAAAGAAGCATGTGGGCATAGTGGCGCAGGCCCAGGGTTGACGTATTTATCCCGAAGGAAGCTGCTGGTTCCCTCGACAGAAAAGCAATGGGATTTCTCCACAGGATTTTGGAAAATAGCTCGACATAAGGTCTGTGGGAAACAAACCTGTTAGATAAATGCACGTTATGTTCAGCCAGATAATATCCACATGTCTACCCTACTTTTATTATTTTCGAATCATAAATCTAGTCGCCAGAAGCGAAATGCTAACGTTATGCTATAAACGATCTACAGCAGGTTCGCTGCTTCAACTTCACGCCAACTTAAGATCGATATTCAAAACTACAGATTCAAAATGGTGCAAGCGTTGAAGCGTTTGTTTTAACAGTCTGCAGGAGGCAGGTACTTGCTTTCAAGCAGAACAGGGCAAACCAACTTAGCGGGAGTGTTTACGTGTTTGGCGTAATGACGTGCAACGGCCTCGACAACTTCTGTAGCTAATTGTTAACAACCATCGTTTTTCAGACACGTAAACTCTTCAAAAATCCCAAGTGGGGTCACTGCTGATGGATTTAATGTCGTAGAACAAAACGTGATCCGTCTCTTGAATGTGTTTCAACCACAGACCTTATTTCCAGCTATTTTCCAAAGTCCTATGGAGAAATCCCTTTGACTCTGAGACGAGGGGAACCCGTAGTGTTAAAATGCTGACTCACTTCCGGGTTGTAGGACTGCACCACTCTATAGTGTGTTATAAACTCCCAGAGATGGATTTTGATTGATATTATTGCAGATATGTTGCAAGCTAGCTAACATAGGTAACGAGTTTAACCAAATCAAATATACTGACAAAACACTTACAATTATGAAACAGACTAACTCTGCCAACAGTGACAGTTGGCCAATCTTTATGTGCATGTGTTTGTTGGCCCATTTGTGTTTTTATATTTGCATCGCTTTTGAAACTCCAGTACATTTCTCCAGATGGAAATATGTCGGGGCGTTGTAGCATAGTTGCACGGTTCGGCCACTAAAGCATGCGTTTGTCATTACTTTTTTTAAACAGAAAAATAAGAGTGTTACGGTGAGACATTTCAGTCAGAAGGGGTAAAAGCTGAATTCAAATCACCACCTCAGACTTGGACATGAATCCTGTGCTAATGATTTCCAACAGTCAACCCTTGACATCCACCAACCGCAGCCCTGTTGCATGTTAAAGCGAGGGCTCATACTCCGTCTCGCTGCATTAATAGTATTAATAATAAGGGGGAAAAAAAGTGACGTGACATGTAGTTGACCCTTGAACTCACCGTTTCCGCAGTGAAGGAGGTCAGCATATATTTTCCGAGCTGGACTGTGTCTGAGGAGAGAAAAAAAGTGAATTACATACAGTACAGAGCAAAAGTGGAGACAATGGAGACACAGAGAAAATAGGTGTGTGACTACGTGAATGGATATCAGGGGGATGAATTAATGAGGGACTGGGACTATACTGTATGTTGACTGCAATTGTATTAATTATACTGACTGTAATTAACAAATACAAATTCTAAATAATGCAAACATGTAATCCATTACAATTACTAGTTACCTTTTACATACAGTTATTTTTTTGCATCCAGATAACGTAATCCTGTTACATGTAATCCATTACTCCCCAAGCCCAGTCAATGAATTGTTGAATGAATAAGAGAATTCAACTAGCTTAAACAAATTATTAAAAAGTGCATGGTGAGTTATTACCGTATTGCCTCATTATTTAATTCTCAGAAAATTGGCTCATCATTAATTCAATGAATTACTAGCTGATTAAATTAGCAGAGAATGGAATAATGGTGGTAAAATAAAGGGTGACTAGCTATGCTGCTTAACTGTTTGAATACTTTTTCTAACACTGCATGCAAACACTTAATTATTCAGCCTTTCAGATTCCTTACTTGAATAGAAGTACAATACCATGCGAGTGTAAACATTATCAATTACAAGAAAAGTACTGCATCAAGAATGTTACTTAAGTAGAAGTATTGAAGTACGATTAGGAAAATGTACTTAAAGTGTTATGAGTAAAAATACCCAATGCAAAACCTCAAAAAACCTGTAAATATTTGTTGAGCAATAGCAGCAAATCTTCACATTTAAAGCTGGAACTGTGAAATATTTTGAATACCAATACATTTTCTGTTAACCCTATCATGGTTTTAGTACTTATAATCTATACCAAATAATCATATTTTAAAGTTTTTCCTATTGTGTATTTTGTGTAAAATATAAGAATGTATAAAGTAAATATATGTGTTAAATAAATGTAGTGGAGTAACAACTATGAAATAGGCTGCCAAAATGTAATAGAGTATGAAATGAAAATATTTGGGTAAAGTACAAGTCCCTCAAATGTGTACTCAAGTACACGTTACTCAAGTACTTGAGTAAATGTACTTAGTTACCAATGTTTGCATGAGTAAGTGAACCAGTTGAATGAAACTGATGAGAAAACGCACAGCTATCGGAGCTGAAGTGAAGCAGGCAGAGCTGAAGCTGATGATACAGGTGAGCTACAGCGAGAGGCTGAGCAAACAAGAGAGACGTAGGGAGGAAACAGTGCACACAGACAGGGAGACGCAGAGGAGAAGAGGAGCGAGGGAGCAGATAAAAGAGGAGGGGTGCTGGAGAGCATATCTCCAGGCAGCAACACGGGGAATTAATGTAATAATTTCTGTCACTCCACTTCTCTGTCATCCTCCGTTCTCTCTCTATCTCTACCTCTCTGCTTTGTTTTCTCACAGAGGAGAGCATCTTCTCACAGGAGTCATTCAGTGTGTGTGTGTGTGTGTGTGTGTGTGTGTGTGTGCGTGTGTGTGTGTGTGTGTGTGTGTGTGTGTGGGTGTGGTGTGGCCTAGCATTACTATACTTGTGGGGACCTAAATCTGTTTACATAGTCACATGTGGGGACTCGCCTCCCTTATGGGGACAAATTGGAGGTCCCCATAAGGGGAATCATTCATTTTAGGGTGAAGACTTGGTTAGGTTTAGGGTTAGGGTTAGGCATGTGTTGGTTATGGTTAAGGTTAGGATAAGTCTCCAGGAAATGCATGTAAGTCAATGTAATGTCCCCTGAAGTGATGTATACGTGGTATGTGTGTGTGCGTGTGTGTGTGTGGGGGGGGGTGTGGGGGTGTGTGTGTGTGTGTGAACAAGTGAGAGAGAGAAGCAAGACTGTGTTGTTTTTCGGTGATAAGGGAAATGAATGAAATAAATTCATATTGAGGAAAAATAACTCCATGTACTTTCTCATACCGTTCATGACGTTAAGACATACTCAAGTGCATTTGAGTTCATTTACTGATATTCACAACTTATTCTTAAGATTAATCAATCAATCAATCAAAGATGAATATATTGAATTTCTTACGATTGGCATTTAAAAAAATAATCTAATTGATAAATCGCTGAAATAAAAATAAACTAATGTTTAGTCGTTCAATTCTGTGTCTGTCATTTCATAACATTTGATCCGAAATCATTTCTTGCTGAATTAAAAAGGGCTCAAAAGAGGCCATGTGTTATTATTAATGTATTCATCTATTATTAACATTTGCAGTGTGTGTGTTTTGAGTGAGTTTTAATTAGCTGCCGTTTAGTTTTTAGCGTTTTTAATATCGTACTGTGTCCAAATTGGCTCCTGATAACAAAGTAAATGTTAATGTGATCCTGGATAAGCTTGTTAAATGTCTCTTTTTTAATTATAATTATTACTTTATTTTGTGTTTATTATAGTTTTTCAGAGTAGATACAAAAAGCGTTAACAAAAAAGTACTATAAAAATAAAATAATACTTCCACATAATATAGGTAAAAAAACAAAGAAAGAAATATAGAGACAAAAAAGTGGAAAAGGGGAAAGAAAAGAGACGAGAAGAAAGTGTAATGTGCTTTTTTATCATTTCAAATTTCAAATTGTTCGATTGTTATGAGTTGTGTTTGACCAAGCTGGTGTACACAACTAATGGGAATTAACTGCATAACTTAATTAAAAGGTGAACACAATTTGAATAATCAGTCAATAAATAGACAAGAAAATAAAATGACCTGCTAGTTGCTGTGTGTATGTAGGTGTGTGTGTGTGTGTGTGTGTGTGTGTGTGTGTGTGTGTGTGTGTGTGTGTGTATGTAGGTGTGTGTGTATGTAGGTGTGTGTGTGTGTGTTTGTGTGTGTGTTCCAGTGTGACCTTTCACTTACCTATTCCTTCTCCGTCGTCCCAGAAGAACGATCCTTGAGCAGTCCCGTTGTCGCTCAGGGCAACTATCAGTCCTAAAGGATTCCTCCGGCTGAAGCAGAATGGGTAAGAGGGGTTGTAGCAAATGACATAAGTGCAACATCTATGTAGACTCCCTGCTGCTGAGGACACACACATTAACATTCCTGCTGGCGGGATCCACCTGATCTCACCTCTGCCGGGGCATCACCCTCTGACTGTCTCACTGCATCGTTCTTTAACACACACTAACGATCACAGATGGCATTTCATTTGACTGGCGGAGAAACTACAAGAAGCAACTGCAATGCGTTCACATATGAACCTCTACGGGGGCCGGCAAGTGCAAACTCGCTTCAACGGCCCCAAAACACGCTGCTAATATATCATATTCCAATCACGTATATAGACTCTTATTGCACTATTTCACTTTTTTTGTATTTACTTGCACTATTTTTTCAGTTTGTATTGTGTTGCTCTGTTGGAGGAGCCTGTGACCTGAGATCGTCATAACTACACTGTAGCTTTGTATGACTAATAAAAGCCTTGAACCTTGAACAAACGAAACGCTGAAAGAAGCTCAGAACACAACAGAAACAGGGACACTAAAAAGTGATGCACATGGTAGAGTGTGTTATTTCATGTGTATGTGTTTTGGCACATTTGTGTTTATTTAATTGCATTCAATTACAACGTTTCTCCTAATGTAGGTTTGGGCCGTTGTATCTTGTTTTACATCGTCCCGTGGCTCCAAATCTCTCCGAAAACTAAACAGACAGGAAGTTGACCCTTAGCTGTGTGCTGTCATGATATATCAGCCGTGATGTGTGTGCACTCGCCTGTAAAGGGTGGTATTCTCTGGTTTCTGCCAAGGCAAGATGTATCCCCCTCTGATATGAAGGTTGATATGATCCAAGGGGGTAGGCATGCTAACCATTTTTCCGCGCACTCCAACATCTTTGGCCTGAAAATACATTAGGTAATTCATTTTGAGACATTTTAGACACGAAGCATAAAAAGAAAAGGTGGCATATACATTTAAAGCATTTCGGTAATTATTACACCCCTAAAGAATAATTTTGCAGTATATTCAACTTTTCTCTAACAGCTTGCACCTCTCTTTATGCTGAATGGACACGTTTCATGGAGGTAACCACTCCCCTGCACCATCCTGTGCCCCCGTTTGAATCGTTGTTTTCTGAAGTTTAGTCGGGCTTTACGATGCTGGCTAACAGATGGGGAGTCCCCTAGCTAGAAACAGACGATTGGATGTTTGTTTTTGTCATCAAGGCGCCTTCTGCCGATATTGAGCTGCAATCTGCAATGAGGTGGACCAACGTGACTCTAGTTAATATTGTCTTTTGGGTTTCTGTTGAAGTTGTGCTTTGAGTCTCTTTTTCTGTCTTTTCTTTTTAGACATAAAGCACCTCTTGATGCAGGATATGATGCTCAGATCTTATGCTATTCATTAGTATTCACACTTAGAAGCCAGTCAGGTGAAACCAACTAAAAACTAAAGAGAACTAAATGATTTAAAAAAACTTAAACATGGGTAATGTAGATACAACATGTAATGTGCCAAAATGGTTAATTGCTAAGACAACTGCTTGTTCTTACTTGTTTATGTTGGTATGAAAAACTGTTAATCTGTGATATAGTAGATCGACTTCAATAGTATGTTGTCTTTATTTTGAGTGAGTTACATTTTGCCAAATTTAGTAGCGTAGAAAAACTACAGCCGAGTGCTGCCACCATTTTGTGTCAACTAAACTGGGAAGCTACATGTTTTTGTTTTTGTTTTTTTAGTCAATTTATTGAACATGTCAGAAACAAAACATAGAACAATAATAATAATAATAATAATAATAATATATATGTTATTTTTTTTTCTTTCTCACTCATAAGAATAATGATAACAAAGTACAAAAAAAAAAAAAAAAGATAAATAAAAAATCTCAAATTGTCTCTGTCATGTTCAACAGGGGCAAGAAGAAGCTTACAAAAAAACGTGTCTGATCCTACCCCCTCTAGCATACATTTTCCTTATAAATAAAATATTAGGTCATCGTCATCATCCATCCATCTTCTCCCGCTTATCCGTGGTCGGGTCGAGGGGGTATCAGTTCCAGCAGAGAGCCCCAAACTTCCTTTTCCCTGGCCACATCAACCAGCTCTGACTGGGGGGTCCCAAGGCGCTCCCAGGCCAGCGTAGAGATATAATCCCTCCACCTGGTCCTAGGTCTACCCCTCGGTCTCTTCCCAGCTGGACGTGCCTGGAACACCTCCCTAGGGAGGCGCCCAGGTGGCATCCTAACTAGGTGCCCGAACCACCTCAACTGGATCCTTTTGACGCGAAGGAGGAGCGGTTAAACTCCGAGTCCCTCCCGGATGACTGAACTTCTCACCTTATCCCTTACGGTTCGTCCACACAGCAGCTTTTCAAAAATCTTGAAAATCTTGGAGCTGGGCGTGTCTGAAAGCTTGGGGATTTTTTGCGAGCAACGCGACCAACAACCAATCACATGAATCTCCCGCCCCCGACATACAAAGCAAAAAACCCCGGGATTTTATGCGAGCAATATATATATATATATATATATAAACTCCACAAACAGGTGAAAACCTACCAGTTTCACCCACTGTCTCTTCCACCTCCCTCCATGCCTGGTTCCTCCGGTTTGTATCCCGTTAATAGTTTTCAGGTCGTAAAGAACTGCGTGATTTGCTACCGTAATTTCTCGTTTGGAATATGAGGAAATGAACTGCGGTCTGGTTCTCCCTGCTTACACAGGATTTGATTGGCTGACGCTTCCAGCTCAGCTTCAAAAGTTGAACATTGCTCAACTTTTGAATCCTGAAAATCCTGGAAATCTTCGCTTCGCTCCCCCACAATGCAGTTCGGCGAAAAGCGAGGCAAAGTGACATCATCCCCATTCAAAGTCAATGGGCAGAGAAGCGTTGGAAGCGTTGGAAGATTTGTTTAAAGCTGCTGTGTGGACGTACCGTAATGGAGACGCCCGCCACCCTGCGGAGAAAACCCATCTCGGCCGCTTGTATCCGCGTCATCGTCATCAGTACGATGTAAACATGTGATGGTGTATTCTGTTATCTTTTTATATTATATGTTAAAGCAATTACTGATGTTATTTAATTTTGAAAGTAATATAAGAGAAAGTAAGCAGTCCCAGATAATTACTGTGTTACTAGAATAGGGATTCTCTACTACCAGAAGCTATTATTGCTGAGGAAACACCACTCTATCTATCTATCAGGAGACATCAACAAAGTCTTTGTCCTCCTAAGTGTTTACTGGTTGTTACGGACTTGGACTCACCGTGTAGAAGTCATACCAGCGTGTGTTCGGAACATAGCCGTCCACATTAGTGACTCCCTGTCAAAGACAAATAAGCAAAACAAAGATATTCATAATATAAAGTTATATAAGTCAAAGAAAGAAATGTGTGTGTGTGTGTGTGTGTGTGTGTGTGTGATTACCTTATCAAGGGCAGGGGTGATAAGGAGGGCCGGTCCCCAGAGGAATTGCTTGTGTATGTCCCATGTGTTTCTATCATTCGCAAACCTGTGACACACCAGTAAACATAGCATGAGAGTGGACTAAAAAAACAACTGTTCAAGAAGTCATTCAGAATTCAATGGTTTGAAGATGTAAGCCAAATATCTCTAAAAGCTCCTTTTATAAGAGTCTACAAATATGAATATGTTTTTATCTCTCATACAGTTCTACACATTCACATCTGGTAGCTGCGAGGTTAAGCTAGCGTCGTCTATGGTTGGCCTCTAAACAGGCCTTGATCAAGCATTTCTTACTGGAAGCTGCTGTAGGAGGGAATATATACTTATAATTTGTCATCCCTTCACAAGAAAAAGTGAAAGTCACGAACCACCTTGTATAAACTCACTCATACTAAAGCCCATGTTGACAGTTTATAATAATTAAATGTGCTATTTAGCTAGCAAATGTTGGCTATCTATCTTTCTATTTAAATCAAGCTAGCTAAGGTATTCTATCTGTCTAGTGAGCAGGCTTACCTTTAGCTACCCATTTTTACAAGCTATCCAGCTAGCTTTTTCCAAATCCGTGGCTCTCGTCAATTCAAATAGTTATTTAACACCCTATGGCAGGGGTGGCCAACCCGCGGCTCTCGAGCCGCATGCGGCTCTTTGCCTAGTTTCATGCGGCTCTTCAGTTCATATCGAATTGTATATGTGTGAGTTTGGGGGAGAGACACTGACTCCTGACTAGTGTTGCACGGTGTACCGATACTTGAAAGGTACCGCGATACCCTGCCGTTAAAAACGTTACTATTCCTCCGTTTCATTAGTATCGGTACTTTAAGAATGAGGGGGGAAAGTACTCGGGTGAGAAAGCGCCGTTTAATAAGAGCCGTGTGTGTTCAGCGCTCTGCTTCCACTCCTTGCACTGCAGCCGTGCCTGCAGTCCCGCCCCTCTCAAGCACGCTCAAGTGCCTCCCCTCTCTCGTGCACGCGCTAGCTGCCAGAGCATGTGAGAAAACGAGAAGCATGGCTGCAAGTGGGAGTGCAACTGCCGCTGGGCCTCGGCTTGTTGACAAAAAAGACGCCAGAAGCGAAATGTGGAAGTATTTGAGCTATAACTCTGACAGTGAGGGCAAGCCTACGGACACCACGAGGCCTGTCTGTCAGAAATGTATTAATTTGATTTAATACGAATTCTTGTCATTTATTGTATTTATTGTTCTCATTGTTTAAAAGTGTGTGTTATGGTGCTGGTTCTGGTGTGAAATAAAGCACAATAATTACATTTAAGACTGTTTCCCTTTTTTTAAGAAAAGTATCGAAAAAGAATCAGAATCGCAATTCTTGACTTGGTATCGAAACTAAAATGTTGGTATCGTGACAACACTAGCTACTCCTGACAGTTAAACCTGATATTTAGTAGGTCTGTTAAGTATCGAATGCTGATCATTCTGACGTAATTTGGCCGGTCAAAGTTGTTTGGGCTCGGATAAAATCGCTCCGTTACTTTCGTCCCGGCTCTCCCTACGTGTGTGTGGTGTCAGTATGAGAGGATGACAGCGCGTCTAATTTTGATGTGGCCCAAGAGCCAATCACAATAATACCTGTGATGCAGTGAACTAATCACCTTTGAGGGGGGAACACCTATCGTTGATTAAACACTATCCAGTGTTTCCCCTACCATTGTCTTTTTTATATATATTTAAAAAATATATATAATTATTTATTTTTTTTGTAATATATATATAGCACCAAATTGCAAATAATCTATAACTACTGTCACTTTTCACATTGAACATGTGCTCTTTTATTAAATAAACTAAACGCTTTCATTTTAAGTTGTGAGTTTAGTGTTTTTGACCCTAAGAAACTCTGATGCATTAATCAATAACAATAATCCACAGCTCCTCGCTCTGCTCCAGAGGATTTAAAAAATATATCCCAATGCCACAAAAATGCATCAGTGTCGTGGTTGAAATCTTGTCTCCAGAAAACAAAAAACTGAAACAAGCGGTATCAGTGACTGTGTGTTTGATGTGGCTCTTTGCTGTAACATAGAAAAAATGTGGCTCTTAACCTCTGACTGGTTGGCCACCCCTGCCCTATGGTATGACCTTGACATTTTTGGTGCTTTTTTTTAAACAGACCGGACACCCTCATCGAGCAAGCGGCCCCTTACAGCTCCAAACATCGCTGTAAATTCTCAAACATACGTTTTTTAGATAAAGTAATAACAAAGTGGCAAAGACGCTTTTATCGTAAGTTTCAAAACATAATATGGCAATGTGGAAGCGAACTTGAGCCGGAAGAGCATGAGATGAATAAGGGAGTCTTTGCTGGTAACAACAGTGGAGCTGAAAACGTGTCGGAGCACTTAAATGAAAGCTCTACGAGGTGGGGTAGGTACGTTTGAGAACCGGCTCGAGATACACTTCTTGTTATATTCCATGGAATGCTCTTAACATCCCGATAGCAATGAATATCTGAAGTGCTTTGACAACAAATCCATAAAAAAATATCATCTGTGGAAGCCGTGGCGCTGTAAAAAGCACGACCAATCATCTGAGCCGGCCCGGCTAAAGTAACTGGATGGCCTACCTGCCTGTCAGCCTTCCATCTGTGCACAAACTTATCTAGTGCCCTCATTGGTCATGTACGCGTTCGTGTGTTGGAGGAGGGGCTCTGTAAGGAAGTGGCAGATTTGTTCCGGTTGTGTATTTTCAAATTCTTGCGCACTCGAGCTGCTTTCTCCAAATAGTTTTTTAGTCAGGTAGCCACCACATTTGATATTCTGCATACTAATGTCAAGCCATGTAGTATAACATCAGTTTATCTTGCGAGCAGATCAGGAGAAAAAAGATCCATCGTGGTAATAGCTAAATGATCCGATTAAGTGATTACATGTAATGCTGGAGCCATGATGTTAGCAGAAGAGATAAGAGCCGTGTGTGAGTCCGTGCTTACTCGTGCAGGAGGGGTCTGACTACTGTGCTTCCTTTGGTGTGAGCCTCAAACATCAGTGTGTACAGGTATGGCAGCAGGGTGTAGCGGATGTTCAGGACGTCCCGGGAGACCCGGGCAAAATTGTCATCCCAAGCAACAGGATCTTGTCTCTGAGAGAAAAACAATACAAAAGTGGTGGTTACAGATAGCCAAAACCAATAGTGTGAGAGCTACTTATGCTAACTAATATTAATATTTCAGAAGAAGATGTTCATGTTGACATGATGGATCACATATTATTTGTATGTCATATACATTAATACCACCTTTTTTGTATAGTTTTGTGTAGCTATATTATTTACAAGAAATTATTCTTAGGTTAGAGTAAATTAATACATTATTCGTTTTTAACACTTATGCTTCTGTGTTTTGGCTTTTGAAAGTTAAAACTTAACTCGAAGTAGTAACCCTTTCACTTAACCTCAAAAGCGTGCCTGACCTCCCATGCCTAGCTACGGTTATCAAGTAATGATTGCATAATCACTGTTCAGGGAAAGGTGTTTAGCAAGCGGTTAATTGGTAGCGCCCACTTGATTTTGAAATCTTTTTTACATTGTTCTCTGTATCTTTCCCTTTAACAGATAATCCTCTTGACATATACAGTAGGCGGACATCCCGTTTATGTGGAATGAAGAAGCTAAAAAGTCAAAGTACCAGCACAACATCCACTGACTGAGATTGTTTACTTGTATCTAGAGACGAGTGCTGAGTGTTTGAGTCAACACATTCTCTGTTTCAACAGATGTACATCTCAAACGCTGCGTATACGGTTCATTTCTCTCAGTTACAAGCACAGATACAGTCACACATACAGCGCTCTGCAGGAGAAACCCAGCAGAGTATGAAAGTATTACTTTTACATTTGTCCGTGAAATAAATGTACATTTACACACAGCCTCGTTTTTCTCATCTTGACACTGTGTTTCAAGACCTGACTATTTCCTGTTAGGATTTCACAACATAAAGCACTTCAAAACGTTACTAGGCATGACAAAGGACTGACGGGAACACTTGGGGGTTTGTATCAATCTAGAAATACTCCAACTACTGATAAACGTTGCACAAACTATTCTGCCCCGCAATGTTCTGATTTTCACTTCATTTTTAATTGGTAACAAGAGCAGCATCCCCTTAAGAGACACGGACAGAACATAGGACACGGTGTGCAGTCATTGTGAAGATATGGGCCAATCTAAATGTTTTAGCTCATTATTCTGTGTGGTGAGATGTGCGCTGTATATCTTAACCTATAATTCAATGTTATTATTATTGTTGAAGTACAAAGTACAATGATTACTGTACTTAGTAGCATAACATGGAAACACAAAATTAGACCTAAGTACAGTAGTAAATATGAAGACACACACACACACACACACACACACACACCATGTATACATCACTTCAGGGGACATTACATTGACTTACATGCATTTCCTGGAGACTTATCCTAATCTTAACCATAACCAACACATGCCTAACCCTTACCCTAACCTTATCCTAATCATAAACCTAACCAAGTCTTTACTCTAAAATTAATGATTCCCACACACACACACACACACACACACACACACACACACACACACACACACACACACACACCACACACACACACACACACACCACACACACACACACACACACACACACACAACACACCACACACACACACACACACACACACACACACACACACACAATATCATGAAGTGTGTCATCACCATAGGCTTCTCCCTATGATTCAGTGTGTGTAGTGTGTACTGCATATGACTGTGTGTGTGTCGGGCTTCTCTCAGAGTGTTATGGAGTGTGAATCAGTCTCCTTCCTTTCAATTTAAAGAAAATAATCAAGACGTTATCATATTAAAAATCATCACAGAGGGCAAAAAATATGACAGGCATTTTCTTCCCAGCTGCAATTTAGCTGGGTCAGATGTGATAACAGTTACTAAGTCGAGGTCTAACAGCACACGGTTGAATACAGAACATTTTCATTATCATATGACCTCTGGAGTTTACCAGATTATCATTTAATTTCTGAGGAAATGTACAAGACCGTAATTACCTGGATTTATTTTACGTAACTCCTTTTTTCGGTAACTCTTCTTTCACGCCTCACAATCAGATGTGTTCTCTACAAGTAATTACCCTGGTAAGTTGTGAGTGTGTGTGAGAGTAAGAGAACCAGCTGAATGTGGACTGGCAAGTTTGGGTATTTGTTGAAGCTAAAGACACTACTTTCTTTTTTCCTCAATTCCAATTATCTTTGTCAATGTGTGTCATGTGTTGCGAGTAGATGTGCAATGCCCTGTGGGAAGTAGGAAGGAAGGAATGGAGTGTAGCTTTTAATTAGCCTGGTGAGTAATCAGTACTGGAAGAGAAAAAGTTAAACTTGGTAATAGGAAGTTCTTAAAGTCCCAAAGTATTCAGGGAATGACTAACACTCTGACCGTAAATATGTAGGCTATATAAAACAATAAATATACTGTGTATGTTTTAAGAAATTAACGTGAACTACTTTTTTTTGGGACCGTGAACTTAGTTGACGATTAAAATGTCAATGTTAAGGGCACAGTTTGTTCTTGACAGTGTGTCATTGCAAGTGTATTTCAATGACACGCTACTTTTGTTCCTCCTGTACTACTTCTGTCAGAGGTAAGATCACTAACAGAATAACCTCTCAAAGCTAGATTTTTACTTTTAACGTTCAGTCGCACAATGGTGCAGAAGGTGACAGTTATCCCGGTGTCTGAAGGTAGACTTTTCATCTGTGGAAAACCAGAGACGGGATTGATGCAGAGATGAGAGCAGGAATTGCTGAAGAGCGAGGATCCGACAGAGGATCCGTCTTATGAATTCACCTAATTTATGGCCACATTGATAGCTAGGGATTTGTTTTCTCTCACCAGTGAAGGTAAATGTTGATTTTAAAGATGAGATTTGTTGTGATCTCATGACCATTATTCTATTATGTATTTGTTCTCTAGTCGAATCTCATGTTTAACATTAATCATAACGGTGCTATAACGGTCTGTTTGCATTGACAGGATGTGCTATTCACGTGGCACACCTGATGGCGGGTGTTATAAAAGATATTCCATAATTGGTTTTCTTCATATTTGTTATGTATCTTTCATTGTTTGTTAAGTACTAAAAGGTCCAAGAAGTCCCACAATTAAATGTAATATTCATTTGACATGTTAACTATATCGTAAAGCGCTTCATGGGAGTAATTGTGGGATGATACATTTTCAAAGTATCACCATATGTATCAGTTGAGTATCGGTATCGTTCAGTGGTATCGGTATCGGTATCGTAAAAAAGTCAACGATATTATGCATCCCTATTAGCGGCTAAAGGCCTTGTGACACACACTGATTGCAGCAAGATCGGCATGTGTGTGTGTGCTAGCGTTCTCACATGCACAGCTTCAATTAAACATTTGGTTATCTGGCAGTGTCAGCCCTTCTCATCTTTTCCTCGGTCTTTCTCTCCATTTATCCGTCTGAAATCTACTCCCCAGCCTTTCTCAGAGACCTGTTGAGTTTAGATTTTGCATTGCAAAGCACCCATTATAGAAATATTTAAATAAACTCGTCTCTTTAGGTGAATAACAATGAGCATTACTCGGATATGCTGCTCCAACCATCGGCGGCAAATATAGATCTTTAATTAATTTTGCATTGTTCTGGACACTGCAGCTTATTGCTGGTGCAGGGGAAATTAACTCAAGGTCAACACCGAGAGTTGTCCGAGGGCAAAGAGACAGTCGGCGTGTTGGAGCTCTGGGAATGACTCTGCAAAAAACTCTCTTCCTCTCAGCGCTGTGTCTGACCTTGGGTACCCTCTGCTCTGGTCTGTGGCATTAATACTTTGTTGTGAAACGCCTTGTTAAGCAGACGTGAGGTTATATTCACTAGCTGTCTGATGATTGGAGATTTTATGTGGCGGACTAGAGAAAAAAACTGTTTTTACAGTAGACTATTTAAATAGCTGACCTTGATTCACTCAGTCCTGGTGTGTGTGTGCTCTTCCTCCCTCACATCCTTTTTCTCACTTCGCAGGTGTTTCAAAATTGTTTATCCAGCCTTGTCTCCGATGGCAAACCCTTCTTATCACTTCCCGGTGTCACAAACATTTAACTTGCTAAATTGCCATTTTGTTTTATTCCCTAGCAATATTATCCCTCATACTTGTTGGTCTCATAGCCTCTGATCTTGTCCTCTCTCCAAATTCCGTTATCTCTATTTGCTTACCTCTGTTCTTCTCTACTATTTGATATAAATACCCGTATTGTTCCCCGTCCAATTCTCTCCCTATCCCTCTTACTTCTTGTCATTGTGTACTGCCCTCTCCTTCCGTGTGGGTGTTTTTATCTGTCAATTTTCTCCATGTTTAAACACCCATTTGCAAGCCATTATTCATTTGATTTGAATCACGGTGGTGTACGTATGTGTGGATTGGAGGTTAGGTGGTGTGCATGGTGCCCAGATCACCTTGAGAATTCAATTATACCCCCACTCCATGGTGTTAAAAAGCAAAGGCAAGCACAGGCAAACACACACACACACAACTGTCTGACTCCAGTGCAGAGAAAGTTCGCCCGGTGGGATCGATCTCCGGACGGGCGTTATTGGATTTCTCAGATGTGTTCCAACGCCCTTAAAGGTCACCGCTAGAATGAATGCCACCGACACTACACCACCAAACAGGTCTATCTGTTTCTGTGTTTGTGTATGTCAGACATGGATAAAAAGAGAGAGCTAGAGAAAGCAAAACCATTTTCAAACATGATAAGAACATGCTAGCCGAACCATCTCTTGAGTTGCTTGAGCTGATCCACAGCTTGGTTTCAATTGAAGCTGTACCTTATTTGTTATCCTCATTTTCAGGTATCATATTTGTGTTTTACGCCTCTATCGTGACATGTTTACATACTCTAATTCCCAGCAATAGATTAAACAAGAAATGAACATTGGTTCAAGTACGCATTTAGCATGAAAAAGCTAACGCAAACAAGAGCAGACATCTATGTTCCTATCCCAGTATATCTCATACGAGTGCTTTTTTTCAAGTTTTGAACTCACTCACAATCCAACCCTTGCCGTTGTGGTTGCGTGAGTACGGATAGAAGGCACCCAGCTGCATCCAGCGAAGACACATCTCATACTCTCCGTCATTGAAGAACCCACATATGTCTGCCCCAGTCTGAAAAACAGGGACAAAATGTCAGTACGAGTGTGTAAAAGGTGACACAGATGGGCAGAGAGATGGACACCAGGGTGAATGTGGGTCTATGAAGTGCAGTCTCCAACCAGGGCATACTTTGGTTGCAAGCGTCATGTTTCTGACGTGTCCTTGACTAAGACACCACGAGAGTGAGCGATGCTGTCTATCTGACCCTGTGGCTGCATTGGCTCGGGGCACGCAAATGATTTACCATATAGGGATCGATGAGGTGTCAGATTTTAATTATTATTAGGTGTGCTGAGGAGACGTCAGAAGGACAATATGTCAGGGAGAGACAAACACAAAGAGACGGCGGGGAAAACAAGCAAAGTCAGAGCAAGCCAGGACACCATGCAAAACATAACTTTTTATATAAGTTTTATTAGGCCTCTTAGTTTGAGGGAGGGGGGCAATGACATGCTTCACGTTGTATCCCGAGATGTCCTTTGATCAAAGGGTGTAGCAAACAAAACAACATCACTCAGGCTGCTGTAATCTACTTAGGGAGGACAAGGTCACATCAATAAGATTATGTCTTGTCAAAACCGAGATAAGATGATGATACTTACATAAGAGATGCCAAACAGACTGAACTCCATCATGCCTGTAGATCAAAGGAAAAGGGGATACATGTCAGGTTAAAGAGTGCTTTTTCTTCCCCAAGTTTGCTTATGTGAATTAATCACCTTACCATAAGTGTACCAAACCTAAATATTGTTGATCACTGTTGATTTGTTAAAATGATGAGAATCAAGTTTTATCCAATATTTGTACCTATAATAGATTTGAAAAGCTGGTCCCAGCTCGAATAGTTGTCTCCAAGCCAATGTCCGGCCCATTTTCCACTGGAAGGGTAAGTCGACCTGGTCACCACAACACCTCTTTTACCTGTCACTTGCTGCACTGCACTGCAATGAGAGGAGAAACTCAGTGATTTAAATGTTAAAAGAACGGCATTTATACACATTTATATAGCTCTTTTGTAGTCTTACAACATCTAAAAGCTCTTTTACAGGCATTTACCCATTCAAACACATTCATACAGAGGTAGACACGTGCCATACAAAGTGCACCTGCTCAGGGAAACTTACATTCACACATGTTGGCCATGAAAAAGAATTGGAGAAACTGTGGGTTGAGTATCTTGGCCAAATATACGGCAAGGGCTGGGGATTGAACCACCAACCTTCAGATTGGTGGACACTTTGGAGGCGAACGTTTTTTCTCCCCCTTCAGTGAAGTTCGTTGTTAAATGAAATCAGCCAATTAATTGGAATTGTTGAATTCAGCACAGTACGAATAATGATACGATATTCTTACGGCCCAGTGGTGTGGAGTATCCCCGGGCTCTTCTGTACGTAATGATGCAGCCTCTGTGTCGAGAGGACCAATGTAGTTTCACAGGATAATTATCATAAACATTTGATAAGAGTATATTTCTTCAGATAGCGGCAACATATCAGTTATGCATCCCCCTTGTGATTGCGTTTGGCAACACAATTCATGCTCATTTAGATCCATGTTCTCTTCCGTAACGATGAATTAAATCTGTTCTGATTCTGGGATGTATGTGCTAATGTGTCCATTTTGAAATGTGGTCAGTTTCATTATGAAATACTACAAACACGTTATGTGTGATCATCTGCCAGATAAAGTGTCCTTTTTGTATAAACTCTAACCCTCACTGCGTTTGATTGGGATAATCATGCTTATTGGTCCATTTTGAAATGCAGTCAGTTTCATTGGGTAATACAAACACATTATTCGGGATCATTTGCCATATTAAGTGTCCTTTTTTTTAACCCTAACCCTAGTTTAACCTGTTAAGCCCTGCACCTGTTTTTCAGGTCTCAGGCTCCCAGAACAAATGACTATAACTACACTTCTAAAAGGGGTAAATGAATAATCCTTTTTCTCAAAGCAATGATAAACCTGTAGTTTTGGATGTAGAAAAGTCAGAATCAATATAATTAAAATCAAAATCAGATTGAACATAGTAAAACAATTTAAATGATATTGTCCATCCAAAAAAAAAACATTACTTATAGTGAAAACCACCCTTGAATGATTGGATAGTAGACTAAAAGCTTTAGGAATCCAAACTATAGGCGCATTCACACTGCGGTACTTTTCCCACAAAGGTTCATGCGAACTTAGTTCAGTGAACTCTTTAATCGCGTTCACACCAAAAAGAGCCGGTACTAAATATAGCTCTTTTCTCACAAAAGAGCCGCTCGTAAGTCCCTGCTAGAGAGCAGGGACTTTCGAGCGGCTCTTTTGTGAGAAAAGAGCTATATTTCTGATTGGCTGGGCGGATTGCAAACCACGCCCCGTAAAACTTCCAAAAAGTTTTGTGAAGCCGCCATTTTATTATCCTCGCATTAGCATTATTAGCATTAGCATTAGCCCAGCGCAGAAACGCAGAGAGACTAACTTATGGCAACACAAAATAAAACATGGGAGCGGTGGAGATGAGGAGGTGTCGGCGTTCTGGCGATTTACTCGGAAGGCTTCAGTAGAAGCTGCTGGGAGTCCCAGCAGCTTCTACTGAAGTCCTCTTACAACTCCGGGGACTTCCGGCCGGGGACTTTGGGCGGCAGTATCCGCCGTGAAGTTGTTTGTAGCCTGCCAGTAAACCCAAAGCAGAAGAAGAAGAAGTGAAGTCAGCGGCTTCATTTGCCTAATCCACCCCCAGGGACTTTTTCCGGTGTGAACGCGATCTGTACTTAGTTCATGCGAACTAAAGAGTTTGCATGAACTAAGTTCGCATGAACCTTTGTGGGAAAAGTACTGCGGTGTGAATGCGCCTTATAACACATAATAAGTACCCTGTATCAAGATTGATGCAAAACAAGTGGAATTTGACCTTTTTAGACAGATTTAGAAAAAAACACACTTCTGGGTCCATTTGGGTGCATTTTCCATATCTCTGGCCCCCCTCGGTCAATTTTGTTGATTGACACCTCTTTTTAACCGTTAGGGGGCTAATTTAGAGCGTTTATTATTACCCTTTTGTTTAATTTAGCTAAAAATTGTTAATATTGTCTGAAAGCTGAGTTTCTTCCCGTTAACTGGGTATGCCACATTAATAGGTTTTTAAATGTTAAGAAGCCCGAGACCCAGTTTCGTGAAAGAAAAACGTGGGCGGGGGCCTCCGGGTTGAACAGGTTAACCCTTGTACATTACAATTTCCTCATCCATCATCTGTGTTGGTTTATAGACATTTTCACTTTTGCACAATAATATCTGTAATCTGCCCTGATAAATGTATTGTTAAATACAAATAAATGTTCACTTACTCATAGGTGGGTTTGGTGTGGGACCAGCCATAGAGATTGTGGACGTCATAGTGAAGGACTCTTTTTCCATCGCTGAGTATCTGCTCGCTGTTCATGCACAGAGTCTTGTGGTTCAAACCACGATGTTTAGAATCCAGAGCTTTTGGAGACAAAACATATAGCTAAATACATAGAACCCTTTAAAGCATGCTCCTATTGTTGATATCATTTTAGTACATTAATTTAATCAAACATGAGAGAATTAAATATAATTTTGAGTGTCTTACGTGGCATATATGGAGGGTTCTCTAGGAGTGGGTTACCAAGACAGTTCTCTCCAACTGTACCGTGGACAAAACTGGCGGGCTCATTCATGTCCTAAAGATGAACAGAGACAATGAAATCAGGCAGAAATGATAGAGGTGATAACTCCACTTTATTAGTATGTCTTCTTTCAGGTCACTCACAATCCAGAGGCCGTCAAATTTGACATTTCCATAGAAATCCTTGATTTCTTGTATCCACCACGCTGCGGTTGTGTTGCGGAAGAAGTCAGGGAATGTAGTATTTGCTCTGTAAAGCTGGAAATGGGACAGTTGAATGATCTCACGCATGTTTATAAATACTCTGAGTTTGGAAATGATGTATGTTAGTGGGTTGAATATGGAATACATTGTACCTCTACTTGGGTATCCCAGTCCAGAGATTCATTGACTGTGACATTGGGTCTATCTGGCCACACCTACAAACAGGACACATTACACCATCACACTCAAACACATCACAAAGTCTGTTTCAATACAAGCTTACATATTTGTCCACTTATTTGTTGAGCCATAATTTTCCTCTTACCTTCCCCCACACAATTTCATCACTGATGCTTTTGGGATATTTGATGAAGACATCCTGTGCTAGACCTCTGTCGAAAGCAGGGTAGTCGCCTCGAGGCTCATTGCCTGAGATGGCTGGATCCTGGAAAGAAACACAAAGCTATTAATATATTTAGAAAAAGAGAGTCTCCTATGATTCTCATTTCAAACTTTTTTCTATGATACAAGCATATTGGTTGAAAATAAAAAATGGAAATGGGGGATTCTCATGAATTCCTCTTTAATCGTAATCATTGCACACACATTGACATTTATTGCATTACCAGAATGAAGATGAACCGCATGCCTTCATCCCTCATCGTGTTCACCAGGACAGGCAGTCCTGTAAACTCTGAGTCCAGAACAAAGTCCAGCTGACGCTCCATGTAGTCAATGTCTGCATACTGCACATCCTGCAGCAGGTACCAGAACAAAGCTCATTGTGACAGTTATTAAGGAATATCAGAACTGATATCAAAACAACACACAAGACGTTTTAAGAAACAATTGCTTCCTGTATTCAATTGATATATTTTCTATTTGGTGCTATCAGCATGAACATATTCCACTGGAAAAAAAACTTGTTCAACTCTTTCCTGCATATTTAGCTCCGGGAATAGCTGGTACACTATCTGAACGCAATTACAGTTAGAATAAATGAAATTACAAGGTACATTTCATTCAAATCAATCGTCATTAGGTCAGAGAAATTCAATGCGCGTCAAATGCTGGAATTCCTAAACAGACATGGCTTCAAGGAGATATAAGCGTTATTTATGTTAATATGTGCGGCGTGGATGTATATTAAGAGAACTTGCAGGCCCAAAGAAAGAAGAAAAGAAACGTAATGTGTGTGAATGTGAGAATGTCAGAATAAATGCAGGATTTTAAAACTAACTCTGTGAATCTGGTGGTCATCTCTGAGCGACACGCACAGAAGAGGAGATATGGAAGAGGTTAAATATTTATACACTATAATTCCTTTTTAATCTTAAAAATAAACAACCGTGTTCGTGGTAATGTTACACGCTGACTTTTTTCAATGCTTGACACATGTTCTTTGCATGTAAATTAGTGGCCAAAGAACCCTGAACCCTGAAACGTGCAGGTAGCCTGAATGATTATGTTGTTACTGCTATGTCGCTCTGCTGGTCCGAAAAGGCAGACCTGGTGGGATGCTAAATATATAAAATGTGAATATTTGTCTGCAACTATAGCCGCTTTCACACCAAGTACTTTGCCGCACTTAGTGCCCAGCACTTAGTGCCAGCACTTAGTTCCCCCATGGAACTAAGTACAGATCGCGTTCACACCGGAATAAGTTCCCTGAGGGAAGATTACGCAAATGAAGCTGCTGACGTCACTTCTTCTTCTGCTTTGGGTTTACTGGCAGGCCGCAAACAACTTCACGGCGTTCCCGGCCGGAAGTCCCCGGAGTTGAGGACTGGCTTCAGTAGAAGCTGCTGCAGCCTTCCGAGTAAATTGCCAGAACGCCGACCTCATCAGTTATTCTCTCTCCGTTGGTGCACGGGGCTAATGCGGGGCTAATGCTAATAATGCTAATGCCAGCAAATACAAAACTTTTCAGAATTTTACGGGGCATGGTTTGCAATTCGCCCAGCCAATCGAAATTGGTACTTTTTTCTCCACAGGATAGTCCCACCTCTCTAGCAGGCACTAAACATGGGGGTAAAAGTTCTCGGAACTAAGTTCTCTTTTTGGTGTGAACGCAAAATTCCAGGCACTATCGGAACTAAACGGGAAAGTAAAAGTACTCCGGTGTGAACGCGCCTTATGTTGTTTTCAGGTCAGTGATATTTCCAATTCCATACTCATGTGCCCGCCCCACCGATTTTTCATACCCAAGGCCCCCCCCCTCAGGAATCAAAAGCCCACCCACCGATTTAGTGCTGCTGTCGGGTCTTTTCCTACATAACATTTAAATCTGTATATGAGGTTTTATTTGCTTCTGACTCTTATTTTTTTTAAAGTGAGAGCAAAACCTTTATAAGCTTTGATTGCCTCTGTATCACTGGCTGTTTAGGGTTGGTTGCTTTCATTCGAGTCAATGATACATGATTCTTTTTGGCTGGCGTCAGCTCCTTGCAGGTTAGCTTTGTGAAGGCCTATTCAGGTAATCTCTTGATAATCAATTGATTTAGATGCTTGCTTATTCCCATGTTGGACATATGGACCTGGCCAAACCCAGTGCTCTCAAAGATACTTAGTTGTATGTGAACCCTATATTTCACTGTCAGAAAGAAGTGTTGGTTCTGCTACAAACTGGAAATGTCTACAGGCAGGGCAACCTATAATAGGATGGATTTAAAATGAAATTAGAGATCACATTTCATTAGGTTAAACCGGAGGTACCCAATGTATTCCATGAATTTAATGTAACTTAATTTATAACTTATTTTATGTTATTTAGTTATTTTTCACATACAGTGAATCCTATTGTAAAAAAAATGGAGATACTGTGTTGGATTTAGCCCAGACTATTCCACTAAGTGCCTTCATTATCTAACCTACAGCAGGAATAGGAAGGCAAAACAATGAATCCTTGAGTTAAGACACTGAATGAATGGAATGAGTGTGTCGTCAAAATCAGGCAAGCATACTGGGATAGGATGTACAGCATGTGGGCATCTACCTAGAGTGGTGCAGTGATGACGTATTTGTTGAAGAACGACACAAACGTTAGCATCACAAGGCTCCCATCACAAAAAGCAATGGGATTTTCCATTGGATTTTTGAATTTAGCAGAAATCTATGGTAAACACACGGTAATGATACTAATAAGTAAACTACACATATTGTTCAGCAGATCATCTCAACATATTAACAGAAGTAAAAAGCTAATGTTAAGCAATAAAGGAAAAAGATCACGGTTACATGGCTGCGCATCACCACCGCTAAGCTAAAGTTGGCTAATGTTCGGCGGGATGACATTTAAAAGTCTCATTTACACACGTTTCATGACATGTAGAACAGTGGTTCTCAACTGATGGGTCGCGGACCCGTTTCGAGTGGGAATTTTTTTTTTTTGGGGGGAAAAAGTCAAACTTTTATTTTGAAGGCCCAATTTTCTAACGCTGTGCATGCAGTCGGCGTTGGACTGGAAGTACCGGAGACCATAAATGGTTTTGAAAACTTCTGTCACATCTTCTCAATAAAATATCTTTGCTGATGTTTTTTCGAGTCTTCTGGCCGTTGATCAGAATCAAGAGTGTTGCCGGAAGTCTCCACGGAGAATAACTTTGCGGTAGAACTCTTTTTTATACATCCATGGTTACAACTTCAGATAACAATGAACACATAATGAAATATGACCCCCGGTCTGATGACTGACAGGTCACAGAACAATGGGAGCTATCTACCCTTACCCACAATTAAGCAATCATACACGAGAGGCCGTTCTTGAACGTCATTATTGGTACGACAGTACTGCGGCAGGACCGAGGCGCTTGCGCCGAGGTCCGTACGCCTGTACTGGAGTACCAATAATGACGTTCAAGAACGGCCTCAAGTGTATGATTGCGATTCTATAACACAAACTATCATTGTAATCAACAATATCGTAAAATAATGTCATAATGTGTGCTAATTTGCTCCCAAACCTACGCTTTCTGCTTGAGTTAATCTCCGTCAGAAAGTAGTTCCTGAAAGTAGTTCCCATGGTAACGATAGCCGATCGAACACTCCTGCTACCCCGCTTACAGTTATTGATATAATTATAGTAAATAATATATTATTAACCAATTTATTGAAAACAATTTATTGAAAACAATTTATTGAATTAGGCTATTTAAATATCTGAGTAATCACTGTGTGGGATTAGCGGAACAAATCAAATCAGGCTCCCTGGTGCTGAAACATTTTGGGTTCAGAATGAAGGTGGATGTTCATGCTGCCATTAAAAGTGCAATTCTTGAAACAGCTCTCCATGAACTCCATGCCAGACTTTTTTGCAGGTGCTGCTGTGGTGTTCACGGGTAGGACTACGTTATAGGAAGAGCTTTCCTCCAGTGGCCGTTTCATGGCGTGTCCCGGACCGGCAAAAAGCGCGTTGCTCCACATCTTTCTGTTGTCTAGAGATGGAGCCCAGTAGCTGCGAAGCGATGACTCGTTTTTATGTCCGCTAACGGACATAATTTCTCTGGCCTCCAACCCTGCCTCCGCCAGCCACTGTATGCAGGTGCTTCTGACATTTTGTAGCTACCGATTTCCAAGGAGAGACAATGTATAACCGTGTAACGGCTGTGTGTCGCTAAACGTCGCTATGGAAACCACACTATGTAGGCTCATGGAAGTAGTTCCGGTAGGCTAGTGGCGTGTGTAGGCCCCTGGATACTTTGTGATTAGGCACGTTCTATTTGACCGTTGTTTGATCGTGGAATCAAACACGCCTATTGACCAATCAGAGAGCTTGCTCAAACCTATGTGTTATAGAATTTAAAGTAACTCACACAGACTATCTCCTCTTTACTCTTCTCGCAGCAAGATGTCAGAACAAAGTGAAAAACAAACAATGGCATAAAATATTATTAATATGTCGGGTAGTAATAGATTTATTTATTTTCTTCTCAGTGTACCAGAATGCATAGTTTATGTTAGTATTTCTAAAAATCTCCTGGGGGAGAATCCCCCCAGACCCCCTGCTGGGGTTGGGTTTTCAGCATGCGTGCCTTTTTATATAGTTCAGCTTTGATTCCATCATCTCATTAAACCTTTTTTAAAAGCATATTTTAGTTCAAAATGTTGGGTCGCGATGTATTGACCAAGTAAAAAGTGGGTCCCGAGGCCTGACCAGTTGAAAACCACTAATGTAGAAGCCTCTGAATGGGGTATTTACTGATGTTTTTTATGTCGTAGGACACAACGTGAACATCTTTTGAGTTAGTGTTAACCACGTAGGAGGCTTTTTAACAAAAATACCTGAACTTACATAGGGTATGCCCGCTGCCCTCATGTCTCTGTAAAGATCTCCTATCTCCCGGTCGTTGGCGTATCCATAGCGACAGAGCTGGAACCCAAGGGACCAGTAGGCAGGTAGAACAGGTCGTCCAATCAGCTGTTAAGAAGAACAACAAACAAGGAAGTCAAAACAGTTCAGCAAGAGTTGAAAAAAAAGTTGTTTTGCAGGAAAATGGGACGGTGTCCACAAAGTGTTTGTTTGGTCTGTGTGTGTGTGTTTAGATAGGGCTAAATGAGAGAGCGCAATGAAGCAAGGAACTCCCAGCTGCTGCAGTCCATCAACAGCGGCCCAGGGCCAGACACAAAACACACACACACACACACACACACACACACATGCATGCACACAGTTAGACACAACAGAGAGGACTTACCGCAGTGTACTCCTGCACCACCATTTCAGGCGTAGGTCCCAGGACCATGTAGAAATCAAGGATGCCGCCCACAGTGCGATAGGTTATGGATGGAGTTGGCTGGAAAGTCACATCTGGAGAAAAAGTTAGAAAGATATGGGTGATTTGTAAAAATGTAAATTAAGTTGTTGGTGTGTGTGTATTAAGAGCCTATGCTCAGTGACTGACAGGGTAGGAAAGGATGAACATGCCACAACACAACTAAGACATCTTCTACATAGTTTTTCTATGTGGAAGATGTTTTAGTTGTGTTGTGGCATGTTCATCCAAAAACATTGGCCTCTGAAATGATATGTTCTAAAAAATGAAATAGTAAAATACAATAAATGTATTATTTTGTATATATTTTTCTTTTTTTTATTCAGCACATGAAATCATCCTCGAGGGATATGAAGTTACTTTAAAAGCAAATGAAGGCACAATATTATAAAATAAATTAAAATTATATATTTTTACATAGATCTTTTTTTGTTTTTTATTCAGAAAATGAAGTTACTTTTGAGGGACATGAACATAAAATCATATAGAAAGCCTTTCAAATAATACTTTTTTTACATACAGTTTAGTTTTGAAACGTTTTTTTTATTCAGTTCGAGAAAAAAGTTTCAGGGCACATAAAATTGTATAAAATAAATGTAAACAATTTATCCTTGAACTCACTTCAGAGGGACATTTTGACACACAATAAAAAGCTCTGCTCATTATTTTGCCAAGTGAGAAATGTGTGTATATATGTATGTATACAAGTACGTGTGTGTGTGTGTGTGTGTGTGTGTGTGTGTGTGTGGTGTGTGTGTGTGTGTGTGTGTGTGTGTGTGTGTGTGTGTGTGTGTGTGTGTGTGTGTGTGAAGCATGTTTATTTTCTTCATGTTTATTATGTATTACTGTTCAGTATGCAACTATGCAAAAGTGGGCATGAGCAGAACGTGCTCATTACGCTGTGTCTTATATAAGGCTACTTCAAAGGGACATGTAATCAAAACATGGGAGATAGCCTCTCTCCTTAACACATAAACTCTCAGTGCACGTGTAATTGAATGCCATTATGTGTGCATGTGATACTGTTGGTTGCATTTGCATGTGGCATCTTCTGTGTGCCTTTGTGCATGCATGCTTGTGTATGTGTGTTTCTCTCACCCATGGCATTGCTGTTGAGTAGCAGCACACCGTGAGCGTCAGCAGTGTCCTCCAGGCCCATGTAGAAGGGATGCACTCCGTAACAATTCTTCTTGTACTGCAGCACAGAGACAGAGAGGGAGAGTGAAGGAGACGCGAGGGATGAGTGAATGTTAGGTAACGAATTGGTCTGTTCTGCCGCGTGTACATATGTTTGCTTGTGCGCCACTCTGTTTATTCATGAGCATTTTTCTTTACACCTGACAGGGAGTTTCTCATTGTGTAGATATAGGAACGACAACTTGCTATAATGGGCTTGCTCAAAGTTCTGTCAAAGGCTTTTGCAAAAGTAGGGAGAATATGCCTAAAACTATCCTCTATGCCAAGGTGCAGTACGTGCACTGATTTAAACATGTATTCAAATATGTATACACTATATAGTGTTAGAAATAGCACCCAATAGTAAGGACGATTTAAAAAATACGATTATTTCGACTGATATTGAAACTGCAATATTATTCAGGATATTGTAGGGATTGATCAATTCCAAATAATAATTATTATTAAAAAATATATTAAATTATGTTTTCTTTACAAGATCGGTAAATATGTTTTTTATATAAATAAATATCTTAAATCTGTAGAATAAGATTTGTAGCCTGGATATATCTGCAGTTTGAGAATACATCAACATGGTATTTGAACACATATTTAGTGGACACATATTGTACATCCTGCGATTTGAATAAGGCACTACTGTATACTGTATAAATACATATATACAGTATATCGATGAAACATATGAATATCAACCAAGGGTGCTACACAATCCCAAAGATCCCTTTCGCCTGGATTTAAAGATATCAACAGAGTATTGGGAATAAAACAACATTTAATCCTTAATTTAGCGTAAAAAGACCCAATACACATGCAAATGATGAAATGTTTATATGATTCTGATTTAAAATGACTTTAATCAACTTATTTGACTGCAAGCGGACGTCTATTTTTCCTTCATTTGTCAACGGAAATGTATCACGTATAATACATGTTTGCATTGGCGTGCATTGGTATTCTACACCAGGGGTGTCCAAACCTTTTTCACGAGGGCCATATACAGAAAATATACGAAGGGCTGGGCTGCTCACTAGAGGTGAGGTATATTCCCTCATAAGGTCAGTTATAAGTTGACCACATTAACCAAATGTAGGTCAATTATGCTTGATACTTGAAAATGCCCTTAAGAAAAAAAACACCCTATATCTCAGCTCTCCAGAGGGTCTACTTTATTTTGTTGGACTTTATTGCAAGCTTGTTAGGTAAATAAGTTATTGTGCCTTTTTTCTTATCAACTAAGTTATGTTAGAACATGTTTCTAACTTTAATTGACTGAATCCATTTGAAAAGTGGGCTTATAAATACATGAATACTACTGTGTAATATATATTTAATTGTATATTTAAGAAGTACAATATAACACAAGCACAAGTTTCATTTGTGGGCCATATTACATAATACCTTTTTCATTTACTGAGGGCCGATTCAAAGTGGTCCGGGGGCCGTAGTTTGGACACCCCTGATCTACATGCATACACTGCCGTGTGCGTTATGTGCATCTGTTACAATACTGTTCTCTGATAGTAGAGTGAGGACTTTATGTTCCTCCTCTATCTGAAGTGTCCCTCTGTTGTCTTCAGTGTTAAGACGGGATGGAACTAGACAGAGCGGGCTATGAGGATCGCGGAGAAAGGTGGCGGGGGACAGGAAATCTGTCACTTTAAGATGTCACCGTCCTGTAGGAAAACTCATGGGGACGTCACACTTCATCAGCCTCCTGCTCTTCTGGTTCACAAGACGTTGTTAAACTGTAATGAAATGTCTATAAGGACTGCTTCTACCTCTGTGTCATCTCTTTCTGGATGATGAGGGCTTTTTTCTTTCGATGTGTGTGTCCTTGTGGCCTCGCTACATGGTGGGATGACTCAAAAAGCAGAAAGGTCATTAGCTCGTCCGCTAACAGAGAGTGACAGCTAGTGACAGTGTTCCCTCTGTGTCTGTGTTTCTCCACTTCACACTCACATTCTGCCTACATTTGCATTTATTATAATAAGCCAACTACGGACGCTCTTCCTAATAAAGCAGCATTTGAAATAAGCAATTTACTCGGTGCCTTATAAAATGTCATATTTATATTCCCCTTTATATGCTACACAATCTCCTCCAGAGTACATTACAAAGTCCGTCCCTCAACTATCAAGTATTCAAACCACCTGTCCCTTTCATGTTGTTGCAGTTGTGTATCCTTGTGGCTATGTCTCAGCATATTTTCAACAAAAAAGACCCCTGAGAGTAAGATCAGATACTCTCATTTTCATTTTGTAGAGTTTGTGTTCCTTTGAAGTGATCTCCTTTATTTATGTGCAGCTATTGGTTGTTCATTAAAGCTACACACAGCAGTGGTGGAGAGCTCTGGGAAATGGTGAATAATATATCCAAGCGTTATTGGGGCTTTAGCAGGACACAACATTTAATGTTATTATATGTTATTGTTATTCTATATTGTGTATTCTATAGATATTTATCTTTTGACTGATTTGATATTTATATTTCTACTTTTTCTACTGGTGATTATTTGTGTATTTGATATACACTCACACGTTCACTCATTTCACTAATTATTATTATAATAATTTTAGTTTGTATTATACTATGTATTATTATTATTATTATTATTATTATTGTTGTTGTTGTTATTATTATTATATGTATTTATTATCCTCTCATATTTTTTATTATTTGTTAATGATTTTATTTGTGTCAATGTTGTTATTTTTCGTAATTGTGTTATACATTTAAAGGGGATCAATTATATCTAATTGTTAGTACTTTTTAGCTAATCACATTTTTTCAATTGTTCTCTTATCAGGTTTAATATCGATGTTTGAAAGACAGTCTACATACAGAGTCCATGTCTGCACGTCAAGCTTTTTTTTCCCGCTTATCAAACATTTTTTCACCTACTTGCAATTCCCCTCTCCTGAGGGGGCCCCATAACATTTGTCTGAACCCCGTGGAGCTGTCTTGAGAGATTAGCAATTAGCCTTGACAATGCTGATGCATGTGGAAACCTCAACCTGTCTGGCCTTGACACCAGTCAGGAAAACATCATGACACTATATAACTGGCGCTCATATGAACGGCATCAAAGTGACACGAATGTGAGAAAGACAAGTTTACATACTGTGGAGGAAGGTTGTTTACACTGCATGTTCTACAGGGTGATGCATTAAAGACTGTACGCCATAACCAGTGTAACATTGGTTTTGATGGATCATGCCGAGCTTTAAAAGAAGAGGAAAATATATATATATTTCCCGGTACCATTTCAAAATGTGTTCATGGGAATCATAAACAGTCGCCCGTTCACTGACAGGGATTATTTAAGATATGCAAATAATGCATACCATTTGCAGATGTTCCTTTAAGGCGGGCTTTTGGTTTGCAATGAAGATGTTTTTGTTGAACTGATCTAACACGGAAAGTACTGTAGATGATTGACCTGGGTTGAAAGTGGACTCGTTCAAGTTGCAACTGGGTGAGGTCTCTGGAGGGAACTTTGTTATTTTAGCTTTTGCAAGCCTTTTACATGCAGTTAAACATACAGTACATAACACACTCAAGGGTAACCCCCATGAAGCATTATATAGAGCCTCCAGAAAAACGCGATTCTGCGATCGCAGAATTTACCGCATAATCAGCAAAATGGCGCAGATTATCAAAAGGCCGCATAATCCCCGCATTTTTCCACACAAAGTTGAGAAAAAAAAAAGTTAACTCGTCTTGACGTGAAGTGATGATGATGACGCTAACTATTCTGCACCCCGTGCAACTGTGTGTTGGAGCATTTGAGAACATCGACGGTGACGACCCACTTTGATTCATTCAAACATTTGAAAATGCTTTCTGCTGCTGCGGACAAGAAAGCCAAACAACTCACGTTCAGCGAGGCATCGACCTCCAAACCCCTTTCGAGGGCTACAAGAAACGAGGTGAGAAGCCTACAAGATTGAAGCTGGTCAGAACAAGTAAATGAAAACAGAATGAGGCGGAGAAGTGTGTGTGTGTGTGTGTGTGTGTGTGTGTGTGTGTGTGTGTGTGTGTGTGTGTGAGGGTGGGATTAAAATAGCCCAATTGCTTTAACAATAAATAAACATTGAATGTGTTTAATTGAATAGTAAAGGGGTTTAACGTTAGTGGCAGGTTGTGTGTGAGAGAGAATAAATAAATAAGACACCCTAATATTTATTTTTTCCGCATATTTCACATAAAATCCCATAAAACCCGCATGTTTGATCGCATAATCAAGGATTTTAGCCCGCGTTTTTCTGGAAGGTCTAATTATAGGCTGCTTTAATATCAAACCGCTACACTTCAAATACATGACATGCTAGTAAACTAAACATCAACAAGTGTGAAATCTGATAAATACTATACGCGTATGTGCGTGAGTGTGGTTTAATGTGATACTTACACCGGGAGGCTGGTCTTTGGCGAACATTCCCCAGGTGTGATAGTTGAGGTTGTGTCTGTAGGTGGCGTGCTCCGTCTCTCCGAAGCCGTACACGTACTCCGATGACAGTCGAGTCGACACCTGGATGAACATCTCTGAGAAGGTAAAACCTGGCAGCGAGGAGTCCCAGCTGAGAGAAGTGACAGAGGATTAAATCCATGAGAGATGGAGAGGGAAGGGGAATTATTCTCAAAGGGAGATATTCACAGTATGTTTGACACAAATAAGCATAATAACCGGCAGGAACTGCAGGCATCCCTTAGATGTACTTCATACATTTTAATTAGTAAAATCTCAACTGCCAACTGTCACCCCTGCTTAGAAATATATTTTGAAAAACTCTTGAGTGCTTCATGTGACACCATCGCTGAAAAAGAGGGAACTACTTTAGCTTCTGATACACTGGCCAACTTTTCAACACATCTCCTTGTGTAACAATGCTAGAACTGTGGAATCAGCATTGTGACTTTAATCTTACCAGGGGTGAAAAAAAAAACGAGTTCCTTGTCTGGAAATAGTTTGTCACACAGCGTCTTGCTTTATTTTGTGTTAATAGGACCATCTATACTGCCTAAAATTGCAATGGTGAATCACCGCCCTAAAGGGGCTGATTAAGGGACGACAAGAGGGGATTGCAGTGTGCTTGTTGAAACAATATGCTGGCTATGCATATTCATACCTTAATGATTAGGAGGGTATACCATGTATTAGAGGTACTGCACACACAGTGATAAAACACATTATCTTTTGGCATGAATATAAACAATTCTTACAAAATTATCTACAAAAAGGCATTTTAAGGGTTGAAATTAGCACCCCATCTACTGTTGCCCATTCATGAACATCACCAGGCAATCGCTGAGTCGACCAATTGGAATGTCAAGCTATCAGTAATTGGCAATCCAACTGACCCAAGTCCCTATATCTGCCTTATGGCCATATTTTTACTTTTCAAAATGATGCAATGGTTGGAGTTACAGTAGGTTTAGACCACGGCATGAGGCGAGCAGTGGATGCCAATAGGATATGGAAGGTAAACTACAGGAACAACATTTATTTTTACCGTGAGAAATACCCATAAACCCAACTAATCTGCAGATGGAAATGTGCTATTGGCTATAATCTGGCATAATTAATATCTTCTCTTTTCTAAGATTAATGTATTTGTATGCATGGTCCCCTTTAAATAAATACATAATAAATATCAAACGTCCAGAACACATAATAGCCATCACAGCCACCCTGTATAACTTGAACACTCACATCTTGGTTCCTGTGCTCTTCCTTATGACCTGGATGCCGAACGGGTTATCGGTAAATTGGACCTTGTAAAGCCGTTTGGCCTCGTCAGTCTCTGGAGTAGCGGGGACCGACAGCGGCACTGGAACCTCGTAACGCTCTGTGTTCGGATCCCAGATCTGGAAAGGAGGGAACGTTTGGATGTCAGGTGTTTTTAAGGATGAGGCAAGCAGGATGGATGTATACAAATAAAATAAAAAAAGTCAAATTCCAGCAGAAACAAGCACTCACCTTGAACTGCAGCATGTCACTCTTGTGGTAACGGATGTCAACGCGGAGTGTGTTGATGTCTGGAGACCCTGGGTAAACATTGCTCCGGTACTTGTTGTTCCGAGAGATGTCAAAGGTCATTCCTGAGACTGTTTCTACTGATGTCGTCATGGTGTATCCATAGTCTTTTGGATAGAAGCACCATGGAGCACGTTCAATGTAGCTTGGCTAAATGAGGAAAAACAGCATATGAAATGTTAAAGATGCCACATTTTTGTTGTGATAAAATGCAATAATGGAGCAAAGCCTGCAATCCAGTTCAGGCAGTCAACTCGAGCTACAACGATACATATAAGTGACATGCCTTAACCCTCACGTTTTATGAAAGTGTTTGTGGTTAAAGAAGATCAATGGTTACCACACGTTAACAAGATTGTCACGTTTTGTTCTACGACATAAAATATGTCTAAATAACCAACTCCAACAAATGTCATAAAAATGGCGGTTGCTAACAAGGAACCAACTCAACTTTTAAACGTCATCGCGCAGACACGACTACGCCTCTACCTAGCTTAGCCATGCAACCGTGATGTTGTTTGTTGATAGCCAAAACTAGCTTGTTATGCTAATATGGATGTCGAGGTTATCCTGTTGTACAACACGTGTAATTTGTATGAACTTATGTTGGCCACAAAGCTTATTTTCTGCGCGATCCAATGGGGAAATCCCATTGCTTTTTGTCAGGGGAGCTCTTGCAAGGGTAACTTGTGGGTCGGCTAACAAGAATACGTCCCACACACCAGCATCCTGTAGGCTCTGGGTAAGTTATTTAATGATGATGCGCCAGTATTCTATGTCAAAATATCTACGAGGAGTGATGCGGCCGGGGGCCTGGACACTCTAACTGCTGTTAACAACGATTCCATGTGAGCTGTCTGACTGGAATGAAATGTGCGATGTGAACCTCCTCTGTGTCAGCCCTCACCTCCCAGATGCAGCCTCTGGCTCGGCACTTCGCCTCATCGGCGTTCTCGTCTGGATAGCAGTCGAAGCGCTGGTGCTCATTGGACTCCACTTCCCACTCCACCAGATACGTCTGCCCAACAATCAGCGAGAGGCCGGTCAGAAACATCACCTGTGTGTGTGATGAGGAGAAAGGGAGGATGGAGGAGGGAAAGAGTGTTGATTATCAAATCCAAAGATACAAATGCAAGCACATGCCCAGACAGACTTCCCAGAGACAAAGTGTGTACTTGACGTTGCATGTGCTTTCAATTAAGACACAGCTGTTAATTTTCCTCCTGTTTCAACAGCCTCAGCCGGGAAATATGACTCATCCTTACAACAAATCTCAGGGTGCCCCTTTCACTCTAGACACCATCCGATACATCCTCAGATGTGAGTACACCTCCGAGGATCCTTTTTCTGAGTGTGTCATTTCGTTTTGGAATCAGTCAGCAAACATGTTGTGGAAAATAGCAGGGCACAACATAATTTAATAAAAAGAGCACAGGTATACAGGTATATATTAACAAACAAACAAACAAAATAAATGAATCAATAATGAAATAAGTGAATAAATAACTAAATAATAAATAAATGAATGAAATAAATTAATAACTACATAGATATAGAACAATTAAAAAATAAGGAATGAAAGAATTAATGAATACATAAATTAATTAATTATGAAATGAATTAACAAATACATAAGTAATTAAATAAATAAATGAATTACTGAATGAAATAGTTAATAAATAACTTAATAGTTAATAATAATGAATACATAGTTAAAATAAATAAAGAGGGCTCCAGGAACTGTACAGGGCATGCTATAAAGTGGCAAAGGATTTTATTTTTTAAAGAAAGACTATTCATGTCCGAAAAACGTTTGAATACAGCGCCGGTGATATGCTGGGAGATACTGTCCTCTTATATTCTGCTTTCTATATGGAACTAACTATGTTTGGAGGTTTTAAGGTTGTTCAAGGCCCATTCTGACTCGGCATACAAAGACTGATGGACATGACAGCACAGACTTTAGGTTTAACAGCACATTTACCCTTCACCCCAGGAAATGATTACTCTCGAGAGTCATTTCATAAATGCATTCCTGTGTACGACCATATAGACCTTGAGAGGTGACACAAGCACATCACAGACGCACACACATGAACACGCGTGCTGAAGAGGATATACTGAGGCTCACAGTAATACTTGACTGAACCTTCCTGACACCTGATACACTCTTACCGTTTGCGTTTGACCCTGGGCGCTTACCGTAGGACTATTGCTCAGTAATTCTTTCTCTTTGTGATTCACAGGCTCACAGGAAAGCTTTACAATCCTCTCATGATGTAAATTGGTATCATCTCTTACACTTAGAGGCTAACCTTGAATGTACAGGAATGGTTCAAGTGTTATTGAAATAAATGGTGGCCTTCCTCACGGTGGAAATACGTCGACAAAATGATGCGGAGTTTTTCCATTTAATGACTATATAGTGCTAGATTTATTTTTATTACTGACCTACTGAGACAACCTACTAAAAAATAGCCTTACTCAAGCAACCAACGGTATATTATAATTATATTATCTTGTTAATACCAATACACCTCTGTAAATATATTGTGATATCTTTACTTTAACGTCTTGTGTTTAGGTTAATATATCTTCTTTTTTTTGTATGTATCTTTTATTTTATATTATTCTAAAATGAAGCATCTTTTGCAAAACCCAATTTCAACCAGGATAAAGAAATATTCAGATTCCCAATCCCTAATGTGTTTCTGAAAAATACTAATATTACTAATACTACAAGAACAACTACTACTGTTACTACTACTAGTAAAATAATAATAATAATAATAATAATAATAATAATAATAATAATAATACGGTTAATGATAATAATATTAATAATAACAAACTGTAGTAATTATATCTTAATTAAACACAATTAAATGTATTTGTTGCCACTTGAAAGCAGCAGAACAGGCTGTGAAACCACAGTATTATATTTCAGCAGACACATTATATTAAATAACATTACATAGCATTTAGCTGACGCTTTTATCAAAAGCAACTTACAATAAACAGACATAACATGACATTTATTCAATATTCTGAACTTGGGCACCTGAGGAATGTAAGTCCACACATCATGTCTCGTTCTTTTTAGCTCTGATCTCGTCTCCATTTACGCTGGAGGGATATGACTAGCTGATAAAAGCCTGGCTATGATCGCTATTCTTTGCATTTTAAGTATTGTTAGACTGTGTTTTAAGCAACATGTGTATGTTTTTCACCCCTGGCAAAAAACGATAGTTGTTCATCTTATCATGCATTCAAGGCTAAGTCTAAACAAGTCTAACGGGCCCCGCACGGCTCGGCATGCTTCAAGCGAGCTACCCGCTGCAAGGTAAACGCGCCATAAGTGTGAGCTTACCTTCTTGGCTGCATCGTAGGTGACGTTGGCTACTGCGGTGGTTGAATTTCCGACGAGAGTGTAACTGACAGACGTGGGTGATTGCGCCACACCAAGGACAGTGATGTTCTCAAAAAAGAGGTTGTTTGGGTCCTTGTAACCAGCACGGTTCACCTGCATAGACAGCACTCCCTATAACGCAGAGGACACACACACTTAATGCCTTATTTGCAGTGCTGGAGAGTATTTACATTTACTCAAGTATTATCAGACTAATCAAGTACTTTATAGTTCTGCTCCACAATGATTCATTCAAAATTGTATTTTATGACATATAAAGCCTTAAAAAATAAATAATATATATATATATACATCAGGGTTTCCGCTAGGATTTTTTCTCGCCGGTCAAATGTCCGAACAGAATTTATTTTACCGGACACATTTGAAACTTACCGGTCATGTTTCAATAATAATAATAAGAATTGTGTAGCAGAGTTTCCGTTAGCAGGTAATTACCGGACTAGGACCGGATATGCTGATGTTTAAAACTCAGTTAATGGGGCTCATTTTTATATTGCTTCAGTTTATAATCGTAACAGATCGAAAAATTCAGATTCATTTTTCAATAAATGATTCAACAACCAACACACAACATCATTATTACATTCAAAGACACTACTTGTAGTAGATGAAGTACATTATTCAAAAGTTTACATTAACTTTGAATAATAACACGGGAGAAACGGATCCTCTCTTTCCTCCCTCCCTCCCTCTCTCTCCTGACAGCCCGTCAGTTTCTCATGCAGCGCGCTAAACAGTGGGCGGGGCTTCAGGTCAGACTCAGCAGCTGATCTGATCTCTCTCTCGCGTCCGGTTACACTTCACTGGCGTTTATGTCCATATCGATGAGACCCAGCTCTCCTGATCGGCCTATAGAGAGCACCGATCAAGCAATTAAGAGTGAATATCGGCCGATAATGATCGGCGGCAAATCGATCGGAGCATCGGACATTTTGACCGGCAGATTTTGAATTTACCGGTTTTTATTCAATTTGACCAGCTAAAAACCGGTAAATACCGGCTAACGGAAACCCTGATATACATATGTTAATAATTACATTTTTGGGAGAAGGGGTGGGATTAAATAAGTGTAAACTTCTTCCCATCCCATTTCAGATGTGTAATTAAGTAGATCATTTGTTTATACATCACTTAGAATCAGTAATATTTGTGTATATCAATTTGATACTGCCTAATTTTGTATTGTATAATAAGTGTCATGTTCCATTTTTGTATTATTGTTTTACACATTCAAAATAAATCTAATAAAATCAAAATAAACTGGCCTATTCTTCCTTAAAAAATATTGTACTTGCTGCAATTTCAAATAGCACTAATCCATATTGCGATTTGGATGACAATTGGATAAACTGTGCAGCCCTAGTACTGGTAGTAAGCATCTCCTATAAGCACCCAGTGCTCCTGTCCATCACTCAGAATTATTTCCCGTCTGTCGTGTAATGATATCATTCAGGGAGAACAACACTGTCATACATCAAACATGCATGGCAATTTGGCAGTGCTGTGTGAAGCAGCAACACGGCGTGCTTGATCCAACAAAGCTCCAGCAGCGTGATGTCAATCAATTATGCTCGGTGTTGTGGATTGAGGGAAGTCTAAAGTCTCTGGTGGATTCAAACTTTGAACTTGAATAAACATAATCGGGATATAAAAAAAGGTAACTGTATTCCTTTCTAGTTACATAAAAACAAGATGATATCAGATTACTGTTACAATCCTAAAAATTAGGGATTACTAGCAGGTTTAAATTGTAAGTAATCTAAAAAAAATGGTGTTTCAGATGTAGTTTCTTCTCTGTAAACTGTACTGTTCTGTAGGCTATTACTTGAAGTGGGAATCTATATATTTACTGCTTGAATCTGCTTTGTGGTTTTCACTTACTTTGGTTCATTTGTTATTATTTTTATTCAGTAGGTGAACCTATACGTTCATAAAATAGTAGGTGTGATCTTAACCTAGCATAAACTAAAACATTTTCAGCTCAGATTTCATTCCTGCTTTTTTAAACTGTAGTAAAGGACACATTTCAGATACTAAATATCTTGGTTTCTTCTTTTCTAAGGTTATGTTTTTCCATTGTCTTGCTTAATCTATGCGAGGGAAACTTACAGCTATAACGGAGAACTCGTAGTGGAGGTGGTTGCCTGTTTTAACTGTGTCTGTAAAAAGAAAAAAACGAGAAACAGATGTTAATGTTTGTCAAAGCTGTTCACAAACTGACCTTCACTTGTTAATGTGTGTGAGCTGACTGTGTTTGAACATTCACATTGACGCATGTGATGCTTTCTACTTAACAAGATAAGAGCTTCAATTCGATGCGCATTAAAAAAAAGTGCCTGTAATGAGTGGTAATAACAAGATGTGGTTGATCCTTTCTCACATAAACACACCAGCACATTTGCACACAAATACCTCTGGAGTCTCCATCGTCCCAGAATAGCTCCCCAGCCGCCTGGTTGTTGTCATCGAGAGCGACAATCAATCCCATGGGATGACGCCGACTAGAGACGTACGCATAAACACAAGGTTAAGTAAAAACACCATCCCCGCATGTCCTTATAACTCAATACATCTAAACATCTGTGCCCATTAATCAAATATAACGTGATGCATTGTGATTATTATGAATGGTAATGTTGTGATGGATCTGTGAGTGTGAGCATGATAATATTAACATAAATCACAAGTAATAAAGTGGTTGCAGTGATGGGTCCTTAAACCCGTAAATTAGTCAGCATTTTCCCCCTTTTTGAAGTCTCTGTTTATTGATGTGAAAATAAGTTATTTGGTAACACAAGCTTTTGTTTTAACCCTTAGATGCCCTTAGAGTGACTGGACCCTACACTCTTCCATAAGTGGGTCAAAAAGGACCCGTATTAGAATGATATGTGTTTTTATGCCATTTTGGTTAAGACACTTGTATACTATTTAGTATTATATTTTGGTTCACACTAGAAATATTTTATATTTAAGTTTTCACTATTTATAATTTTAAACATTTTTTTTACATTTTGAAAAAAAAAAACGAAACTCCATAGAAAATGCATGCGGGTCATTTTTGACGCACTTATGGAAGCTTGTATTACAAAAACTACAATTTCTTAAAATGTAAATTTAAAATTTGAATGGCATGATATCCAAAACATGTTTTTTGAGGAATAGCTGGAATATGAAATGATAAAAAAATGTAATTACAAAGAACCTCTAAGAAAACCACCTCACCGGGTCAAAAAGACCCACTTATGCATCTAAGGGTTAAGATCATCAGTACATTCCCACTGGTGAATTTCCGAAGCTTCTATGTGTCCTAAAAACAGTGGTTGCTAACAAGTTTGTTTGTTTGTTTGTAGTCTTTATTTAACCAGGTGAAAATCCCATTGAGATCAACGCTCTCTTTTTCAAGGGAGACCTGCAGCACATTAGTTACACATAAAAACAACAGAAAACATCTATCCAAGCTTTAAAATGATGCAAGGGAACCAAAATGCTCAGTTTCAATTTGTTTTGCATAGTGTTCCAAGCTCGAGGAGCAGCACACATAAAAGCTTTAGTACCTAAAACAGTCCTAGCACTTGGCACATGTAATAAAAACACATCCTCCTGGGATCTCAGGCAATAGCTACTTGCCACTCTCTGTGAAATCAAAGAGCATTTATAAGTTGGTAGTTTACCCAACATGGCTTTATAGATAAACATGTACCAATGACTGAGCCTCCGTACAGTTAGTGAAGGCAGACCTGCCTTGGCATATGGGGTACAGTGATGAGTAAGTGCTTTACAGTTAGTAACAAATATCAGAGCACTGTGATAGGCGGCATCTAACTTTTCCAGGCAATTGGCAGGTGCATTCATATAGATCAAATCACCATAGTCCAGCACAGGTAAAAAGGTCACAGTGACTAGCCTTTTCCTGGCCTCAAGCGAGAAACAGGACTTGTTCCTGTAGAAGAAACCTAGTCTAACCCTGAGCTTTTTAAGCAGGTTAGTGACCTGAAGTTTAAAAGTAAGACAATGATCAAGCCAGATACCTAGGTATTTATAACAGGTAACCACTTTGAGTACTTGTCCTTGCATAGTAACAATATCCAAAGCAGTGTCTGTAGTCTTTTTTGCTTTTGAAAAACTTTACCTTGGTGTTCTCAACATTTAAAAGAAGCTTAAGTTCAGCGAGCTGAGTCTGAATAATGTTAAAAACAGCCTGTAATTTAACAACAGCCTCCTGAATGGAGGGACCTGCACAGTACATCACGGTATCATCTGCATAAAAATGTAAAGTAGCTTCATCCACATGTTCACCTAAACTGTTGATATATATGGAGAATAAAAGTGGACCTAAAACTGAACCTTGTGGTACACCATTAGCAATGTTCAACCACTCAGAAGACAGCCCATCAAAGTGAACACATTTGGGACCTTTCAGAGAGGTAGTTCACAAACCACCCCACTGCATGGCTGGATATGCCAATACTGAGTAGCCTCTGCTTTAAGATGCGATGATCGACGGTATCAAACCATTTGGACAGGTCAACATATAGAGCTGCACAACTCTGCTTATTATCTAAAATACTCGTAATGTCATTCACCACTTTCATTGTCGCAGTGATGGTGCTATGTTGCTTTCTGAAGCCTGACTGATGTTTAGACAGCATATCATTCTTACATAAAAACTCCTTTACTTGTTCACTCACTAGGCGTTCAAGAACCTTCGCCAGAACTGATCATTTAGAGATGGGCCTATAGTTATTTAAAATAGTTGCCTCCCCTCCTTTTAGCAAAGGCAAGACATAGGCTGACTTCCATACTTTTGGAATTGCATTTGTGCTGAGGGAGAGGTTAAAAAGAGTAGTGAGAGGAAGAGCAATAAAATCTGCAGCTATCTTTAAAAAGAAAGGTTCTACGTTGTACGGGCCAGCCGGTTTCTTAGGATCTAACTTAGATAATGCTTCATGAACAATATTAACAGTAAAAGGAGTAAAACTGAAAGGGTTTTCCAGACCACATTGTTCTGAGTCACCAACTGTGGTGTTCACAGAAGCAGAGTTAGTGACAGAATCAAACCGAGAACCACAGGACACAAAATGTTTATTAAATCAATTTAACATGGTAGCCCTGTCCGATATAGTGCCAGATACTGTGGTAAGGCACGGAGGTAGCTCATTACGGATCTCACCGGTGGATATCGATTTTATGGCTTTCCAAAATGTCCTAGGATTATTTAGGTTTTCTGTGGTAACTGACAAATAGTAGTTCGACTTTGCACTTTTGACATTTGAAGAGAAGCTATTCCTTAGCTGCCTAAAACGCAGCCATTCTACCTCTGAGCCTGATTTCCTAGCCTTTGCACAGGCCTTGTTTCTCTCATGCAGGAGACTGGACAGTTCCGCAGAAAACCAAGGATTGTCTCGTCCCTTTACTCTAAATTTACGCAGGGGTGCATGTCTATCAAAGATCTCCATAAAACCAAGATAAAAATAAGACCATGCAGTTTCTACATCAGCACACATATCGATTTTTCCCCAATCAAACCCAAACAGGTCATGAACAAAACCCTGCTCCACAAAATGCTTTATGTCTCTCTTAATAATAATACGAGGTTTAACCTTTTGGACCTTAGTGTCCCTAATTGTGGCTACAGCACAGTGGTCACACACATAATTCGCAAATACTCCCATAGATGAGTATTTATGGGGAACATCAGTTAAGATGAGATCAATTAGGGAGGATTTATTAGGTGACTTAATGTTAGGGCAAGTAGGACTGTCAACAATCTGAGTTACATTCAAAGAGATACAAAGGTTTTTAAAATCCTCTGACACTGCAGTTAACCAGTCCCAGTTCAAATCTCCAAGTACCACTATTTCCTTGTAGTCTAGTTGCGATAAAAGATTTGCTAGTGAAGACAAGGAGTCCTTGACAGCTGAGGGGGGTCTGTAACAGCCCACCACCATGACCTGTTGACCCTTTGCCACTTCTATATTTAAGGCTACACATTTTAATTGCTTACTGATAGATTTGGAAACTAATGTGGTTACACTGAACTTATTCTTAACATAAATGGCAACGCCACCACCTTTATTAGGCCGGTCGGAACGATACACATTATAACCATTTAAGGCAATGTCAGAGGTCAAAATAGATTTGTTTAGCCATGTTTCTGATAAAACAATGACGTCAGCGTCAGTCGAGCTCGCCCATATACGGACACAATCTAGTTTACCTAACAGACTGCGCACATTCAAGTGGATGAAACCCAACCCAGACCTAGCTTTAAAATCAGCAGGAGTAGCGATCTGACTACTACTACTGGGCGGAACAGGGTTAGGTTGTACATTTCCTGACAGTAATAGCAACAAAAAAAAACAGGCATCCTTTCCTCTTAAACGACACACACACATTGTCATCTACTTTAGAATCACCGGAAAAGTCTGCGAGAGTGTGATTAGAGCTTAAGAAGCAGTCCTGAAGAACCATCATCGCAGGCAAACAAAAAAGACAAACATATTTTGTCGAACTGACAAGGTAACCGGTAATTGTTTGTGTTGCACTCCCGATCCTTTGCAGGCGATGCTCACCGCGGACGGCAGAACAGACATGAATCCAGTAGACGGTGGTTGCAATCAAGTGACTTTAAAAGACTTCTAAACGTCATCACGCTAAAGATAGATAGAAAGATAGATACTAGCAGTGTTGTCAAGCATTAGTTAAGTTAGCCACCTTTAGCTAAGCGGTGGAGACAGGAATCAATGTGAGCGTGATGTAGCATGATTATAGCATTAGCATTTTACTTCTGGCAAAAGCATTTGCACTTAAAAAATCACAAAGTGGTGTTAATGTGTAGAGATGATTATCTTATTTCCCGTAATACTCCCCAAAAATGTAAAGAAAAATTAAAATATGTACAGATCATTTAAGGTGATAAATGTCTGTGTGTGTGTGTGTGTGTGTGTGTGTGTGTGTGTGTGTGTGTGTGTGTGTGTGTGTGTGTGTGTGTGTGTGTGTGTGTGTGTGTGTGTGTGTGTGTGTGTGTGTGTACCTGTATGTGGTGGTGACATCAGGTCTCTGTGTTGGGAGGATTGCCCCCCCTCTGATGTGTAAACCAAGCTTGTCAGCTGGCAGGTACATATCAACGTGATTCCTGCGGTCTGTCAGTCGTTCCATCTGATTGGTACAACACAATCTATTAACTCACTTAAATTCCACTTTGTGTTTCCATATGGGCAACATTGCTCATTTTAGGGATATTTTTTGTATATTTCATTGGTGAAAAAGGACCCGTTATAAGTGTAGGTCTAGTTTCATCCACCAAAATAAGATCCCATTTGTGCCCTTAGGCTATCCGATAGCATCCACCTTTCCTTCCTCTGCTAGCATTTTGCTATCGGCAGCATCACGGCATCCTGTGGTTAGCACTGCTCAAAACGATTGGCTATTTGTTTTTTATTTTCCCCAACCTTGTAGCAAAAGTAATAATGTGTGCATCAATACCTTTCTGATTAGTGCAGGATTTGTCTGGATCTGGAACCCTGCTAAGAAATATCTGGGCCCAGATTTGATTTTCTATGAAACACACTGAACTCACAATGCTAACTCTTGAGTTACAACAACAAAGGAAACACAAAGAGATTGATTATGACTATTGGCCTTTGCAGCTATAAATTCCACTGTTAGAAATACTTAAGGTACTTGGACCTGATTGCGTCAGTTGTTTCGTAAGTTTTATTGTGTAAGCTTAATAATAAAAAAAAATGCTTTAAAAAAAAGTGGTTTAAAGCTTGGCAGATTTTTGATTTACTACTTTATACTGAAAATGATATATTTCCTCTGCAATATTTTCAGAGTAGTATTAGTAGATTATAAAGAGTTTTAATGTTAAAACCTGTGAGCTTCAAAAGTAACGTTTGATTCACTTCCGTTATCCCTTAAATGGGCAAGCACATGCATATATTTAGCTATTTTCCAATGTACTGTATATGGGCTAAATTTACAATAGTACACATTTTATATACTTTTGAACCCATATTACATCCATGTCCATACTACAGCTATGTTTTACCAATGTTACACCATATTTAACCCAAACCTCACCAATATTAAACCTTTGTTGGACCCATACACACATTCTTAACCATAACTAACATTGTACACCAATAGTATACCCATAGTACACTGTTATTACTCCTATTTATCTATCTCATCGCTGTTAGAAACACTTTGGACATGAGTATCATTCAACGTTTTAAAAAAATTTGTGCAGGAAAAGTTAATATAATGCGATGACTGAGTGACTTTAAAATGTGTAACTTTTTGCATTATAACAACACAATCATTATACTTTAGATTCTTCTAAGAAGCATCTGTTTGTGACGAGGAGACACATTTCTCTTTCCCTTCCCTCTCTCATTTCTTTGAGGGCCCAGATAGAGCGAAGTTAATTTCTGATCCCCTCGGGGACTGAATCCTCGGTCGGGCCTTAAACAATTTAAAACTCTCCTCTCTCCATCTCTCATTCTCCACCTACTTCTTTCTCCACGTTATTCTCTCTTGTGCTGCTCTAATTCTTTTTCTTTTTTCTATCCCATTTTTCCTCCATTCCCACAGAGGATTGTGCGTTGGAGAATGTGTGTGCCACTTTATGCAGTACAGTAGAGTATGGGCAGGCGTGTGGGCTGGAGTTAGTGGAGCGTCCACAAGCAATTTCAGATCTTATCACCCCCTCATTGTCTGCTTTAAGGAGGTCTTCTCTTGCCTTGTCTTCTCCTCTTATTTCTTATTCCTGATGGCCAATCATCCCATCTTCTCACTGCAGCTTTCCCAACCTTTGCAGACCATTTAAATACACACAAACCAAATGGCCCCTCTGACCTATTTCTCTTACCATCCTGACTGTGTTTTAGCTCATTCGTCCCTTTTTTTTGTAGTTATTTCTTTCTTCTGTAACATGTTTTTCACGGTCATTTTTACTACATCAATACTCCCCCCGAACTCTTCCATCCTCCTCCCCAGATAATCACAGGGGACCAACCAGGACAAGGGGCCGGCGGCAAGACAGCCAATCTAATCGCTCATCTGATCAACGGGTGCTTTACATCGCCACTGTGACGCCCAAATAAGGTCCCAAAGGAGCTCAACTCCTCTTCAATCTCTCTGTCAGGGAGATAGTCTCCCTCCTCTCCTCCATGTCACCTCTTTCAGTCTATCTTTGTCCTGCCTCTCGTGCTCTGTCTTATCGCTCCAGTCTCTGTCTCAAACAAAGAACTTGAGGTGAAGACTTTGACGTGACACATGTTCTACGTGTACGTGTTAATTCCACTGCTGTAACATTGTAATTAAAAGCTATTTTGCATCATTATGTTGAGCGCTCCATATTTATAAATGATCAGGTAAATATGTACCTAAGGTTTATGATGTCTAGTAACAGAGAGAGACATGATTATACTTTTTATGGTTTTTTTCAATGTAGATTTGAACCACCCAATCTGCTATCCATGTTAAGCGGCCATTTTATGTTCATTTTTTTTCAATGTAGATTTGAACCACCCAATCTGCTATCCATGTTAAGCGGCCATTTTATGTTCATTTTCATAATTGTATCATCTATTTATAATCATCGTAACAAAGAAAAACAAATTGAAAATCAATGATATCTGCATTTTATCTTCTTAATTAAACTCTTTTTTAAAGAAACATCTAGTATAGCACTTACACAAACCACACAAATAAATCTTGTTGTCTGCATTTCACTCAATAGAATCTTTTTTTTTTTTTTTTAAAGCAAAGTTTCTAAAGGGAACATCTTGGTGTCTACCATGTTTGCTGTTATACATATACATTCCTGATGATTTCTCATCAGCAGTGGAAAGGGATGTGCTTTAGTAGAAAGTATTGTAGAATGAGAAGAATGTATTCTTACCGTCTCATAGTTATACCACACAGCATCTGGGATATATGCCCACACCCTGTCCTTACCCTGCAGAGAAGAAGAACACAACAAAACCTTTATATGTGCGCATATCATGCTTATTGTGTCCTATAAATACTGCATTATAAAGCTCAGATATTTGGATTAGACATCGGCTTTGTGTTCTGTGTGAAAGCCTGCCTGTGTTTGATTTGTTTTTGCAGCTAGAATCATGTTTTTTTTAGCTCACCGCACCAATCCTGACACTTTAATCTTACAGCGCTAGAAAAGCTACAACACACCACAAAGGAAGCAAGGATTTTTCTTGCCACCATAAATCACTGCAATGTAATATTAAATAAGTATAAAAGATCAAATGTTTCCGTCAAGGAGAGCTATTTCAAAACTGCCCACCCTCTCTCCATCTGATATAAAGTTTCCACAAATTCCGGTGATATTTCAGTCTACAGTGCGATGATGCAACAGATGATGGGAAAGACAGCATGAAGCGACGACTGATCGGTGACAGCCTTTGATAGCTTAAGGTGGTGGACAGACAGGAGCAATCAATAGAAGAGCGCCAAGCCTTTGATAGCATTGTCACTTGACTGCTCTTTCTGACAGGGAAGCAGAGAGAAAGAGACATGCATGGTGAAAGAAGAGAGGACTAGAGGTCATTCCAAAAAAAGAAAAAACGCCTGACGGATTTGAGGCGGGGCTTAAGCGTATAGCACTTAAGCCCCGCCTCGTAGCACGATAAGCTAATGTACCTGGGATAGTGGTGGTCTAATGGATAGTGAGGTGGGCTGAAGATCGGAAGGTTGTGATTTCAAATCCCGCCAGGAACACCTCCACTACTGTGCCCTTGAGTAAGGCACTTAGTCCTTAGTTACTCCAGGGAGAATGTCCCTGTAATTGGTAATTGTAAGTCGCTTTGGATAAAAGTGTCAGCTAAATTAAATGTAATGTAATGTACCTAAGCGATTCTTGCTTTTTTGAGTTTGTACTTATTGTAAGTTGCTTTGATAAAATTGTCAACAAAAAAGAAGTGTACTGCAAGGTATTTCGATCTCTGTCTGTACACACAAACTGAAAGATTGACATTAAAGTTGACCTTGACTTTGACTGTGATGTCCAAAGGAAAACGGTTGACTGTTTCACAAACCAGCACAGGAAAAAGGAACACATTAGGCAAAGAAGTAATGCAAAATACTCTAAAAAGAGTGAAATATGACAGAGACATATTGCTGTAATGGCCTGCTAACCAAATCCAATGACTTAATGACCTCTTTGGGGTCCACAGTGGCAGTTTAAGGCAGATCACCTGTCACAACTGCTGCACAGCCTGCGGGATGACAGCCCGGGGAAATGGATGCTCCCCCTCTACCTCGTTTTCTGGTGTCTGATTTGTTCGCGGCGCCTATCACTCACCGCACTGACTAATGGGGAGGGACTGCAGGACTTAGCATGGTTGCTAACTGTGATGGAGAGGGACAGGGCATGAGGCCTGCATCCTCATTAGGAGTGCTGAAGCTCAGTTAGCCATAAGGTAAGATTTGATCAGGTGAGCTAAAGATTCAGACAGGCAGGATGATCAGATGGTAGCAGAGGTGGATGAGAGAGGCAACGAGAGAGTGGGAGGGGGGGGGGGGGGGGGGGGTATATGGGATGAAATGAAATGGGATCATAAGGGTGAGTTGACAGGAACTGATTAAGAGAATGCAGATGAGATAAGGGAGCCAACGTTTGATGAAAGGATAAGCTAAAAAGTACAGGGAGTAATGGGCAAGAGAGGGGGGGGGGGGCGTATGGAAGCATGGATCACGACCAGAGGGGATGACAGAGAGAGAGAGATATCCCCAGTTTATCACAGAGATCAAGGTTAAAGCATCGAGTGATCTGAATGATGGAGCGAGAGCATCATTAGAGAAAGGGAGAGGCATGCGGACAGAGCGACAAATAGAAATAGACAGAGAGATATGAGAACCACGAAGAAGAAGTGGAGGTACATTGTTAAGGATTGTTGGAGAGTGTGACCTCACTCGGGAACATGACACTATCTCTTCATGTGGCCCTTCGCAAGCGGATGCACCTGTGACAGATAGTGGGTGCTCTGTTCTACCTGCTCTTACCAATGCTTAAATAAAACCCCCCTTTAGCAGCTTCCTGTCACTAACATTCAGCCACATCAGATCTGTCGTCAGGAGAGGATTATTTTCAAGTGGAGGTAAAATGCTGTTCATGTCATTGTGCAAAACTGCATTACTTTTCTACAACAGTTCAAGGTTTGTCATAGAAAAATAAAAATGAATTATAGTTAAAGTTTCCTGTTATAAACATGGGTAGATTTAGAGTGTGAGATACTCAATGTCAAAAATGTACATTGCTCAAGGAGCGCACATTCACACTGTGTGCACGAATTTGCTGTATTTTACAATTAATCTTGCATTTTTATCAGATCCAGATTTTTTAATACAACCATGTGTCGACCATAGCATGATCCTATGTATATGTGTATATATATATTCTGGTATATTGTTGTATTTTAAATCAGAGCTTGTTTTGCTTGCTACCAGGAACCTATTTTGTATTTTTCCATCTGTCTGTCTGCAGTAGTAGGAGGGGAGGTTCACGCGGGGTCTTGTAAGTATTGATTGTCAGTATTGACCAAGCAGCATGGAGCATCTTCGTTCTTTGCTCAGGTTTGGTTTAACCCAAATTCTGGAGTTGAACAAATGTTACTCAAAACCTTACAAACTCTGTTCTGTGGATGATATGTGTGTAACCCCCTCAAACCCTGCTGTCCTCTAACTACATACTGCCCACATGGCTGTGGCGTGAACGACAGGTTTCAAACATGATAGTCAGAATATGCCACAATGCCTTAGGTGAGAATGTTGGCTAAATGCATGATCTTCACATGTTAGGGGCTGGTTATTGATACACCTATAACAACCCTAACTTCACATGCAACATGTATGGAAGACCCCCTAATACTGGTTGAAAAGAAGGATTTGAAGCTTCATTTCCAGCTAACATGTAAGCAAACTTTCTGAACAAGTTTATTTGAATGCCCTGTGATTCCATTGTCCACATATCTGCACAATTACAATCAGGGTCATGATTTTCCTCCTTAGAGATGCATTTGTATCGCAGACATTCCTCTATATTAATTAACGGGGCACTTTAATGAAGCAGAACACATTGATTTTAAAGAAAGACATCCAGCGAGTGGTCATGATTGACACCATGGGGCGACGGGCTGCATGGAGGTGCGGTCCTCTTTAAATCGAGACGTTGTGGGTTTTGATCCCAGTCACCATACAATACGATGTATCCTGGTGGCATGGCCCGCGGTGTGTGAATGGGTTTGAAAGTTAGCTCACTTGAACAAATGGCACTGCTCTGAATGAATGGGCGAATGATGACTTGTTTAATGTAAAGCGCTTTGAGGCGTCGTAAAGACTGGATAAAGCGCTATATAAATGCAGTCCATTACGATTAAAAAAACCCACTGGTAATGGATTCCTTTTCGATCTACCCTGTTTCCAACTTCACCTCCAATGCCTTGAAGGATGTCGAAAAGTAGTTACACTGATATTCTTTTTTGATTTGCAAAAACATCAACCTTCATAGTGACCTTATGGCCCTCCCCAGCCGCAACCCTTCAGAGGGCTCAAACTCTGAGGCACTGCAAGCATAAACCCTCCCCTTCTTGTGTTGGAAACTTTGCCACAATCACGCTGATTGAAGTTACTTTATCCCCAGCCTCACTATGAAACCAATTCGCTTTCCACTATTCTGTAATTCACAAGAGGCCGTGCCAAATTGCTTATTAATCAGGCCACTTTGACATGACCACAATCGCTTTGTATGCACGCATACACATGCACCTACAGGCACGCACATTATGAGTACACACAGGAGCAGGCATATACACACACACACACACACACTGAGCCAAACACACATATACACACTTCTATCTACACTTCTAATCTCCTAGTAATGAGGTCAGTGCTCTCATTAGAGCTGAGAGAAAAGAGGGAGGATATGAAAGAGAGAAGAAAGAGGGATGAGAGGAGGGGAGGGCAACAAAGAAAATCCCATGTCATGTTTTCCCAGTGGAGGTCAGTGTGTGTGTGTGTGTGTGTGTGTGTGTGTGTGTGTGTGTGTGTGTGTGTGTGTGTGTGTGTGTGTGTGTGTGTGTGTGTGTGTGTGTGTGTGTGTGTGTGTGTGTGTGTGTGTGTGTGTGTGTGTGTGTGTGTAACTGATCATTTAATCTCTATCATCTGCAAGACACACTTATCCATGTACTACAATTCTATATGAACTGTATCCTTATATGGAAGTTGAAATGTTGCATGAAAGTACATTTTAATTAAGAGCATGCACTTGAAAGACTAAAGCATGCTCATATATTTATGTGTATTAATGTTCAGGGATTATTCTGTTTGTTTTGTTGTGAGCTGCCTCACCGGGTCTAGTACAGGTGTGATGAGCAGGTGTTTTCCCCAAAGGAACTGCCGGTCCACCGTCCAGGTGTTACTGTCAGAGAAGAACCTTGGGAATGACAAAATGTTTTATTAAATAATAAGATATCAACTTTGAATTTAGACTACATTCATTGAGTAAAATGAGTCAGTCAGTTATTAATATAATATGCATTTCTTGCAGCTGTGTTATGACAACTAAACGTTCTGATAGCACTGTTTCCTGCTTCACCTTTCTTTATTCAATGTTTAGAATTCAGCTAAATTAAAACAAACACACTTTGGGGCCTCTTAAAATGTACACTAACGGCCCGTACACTATCGGCCCGTCCACACGGCGTGGCGTGCGTTGAAGCTTCAACGCTTCTGCCCATTCACTTTGAATGGGGTGACGTCACGCTTTGCCGAACTGCATTGTGGTTCCGTCGCTTCGCTTTGCTCGTGTTGCTCGCTTCAAAAGTTGAGCAATGTTCAACTTTTGAAGCTTCGACAGAAGCGTCAGCCAATCAAATCATATGCCAGTACAAGCTCTAGCCAATCAAACCGCGTGCTTGTGTGTCCCGGGCGGGAGATTCATGTGATTGGTCGAGTTTCAGACACGCCCACTGGCAAGCTTCAACGCACGCTGCCGTGTGGACGCTGCGTTAAACTCCCAGCTTATGATTCTAATAATAGAGCGATAAGAGTAGTGATATCACATTGTGACAGAAGTAAACAAAGAGTCCAATGGAGGTGTTTCAGGGGGAGGGGGGGGTTGCCTTTGCAGACCATTTACATGCACAGCAACCTATATAACACACTAGAGAAAAGGTAAAACCTCAAGAAGGATGACAGAGCATCTTGGACTAAGAGCGATGTTCACGTGTGTTTATTAAGGTGCATTAGCTCTCTCAGCTACACACATATACATACACATATGCTATACATGTTCAATTCCCCAAAGCAAGGACCTGAACTGATATTATGAGGACAGCATCTTTACAATTATTTTTAAAGACTTACTCGTGCATGACAGGACGAACAACAGTCTCCCCCGTGGTGTGGGCTTTGTAGAAGAGTGTGTAGAGGTAAGGCAGGAGTGTGTAACGTATCGTCAGGTAATGTTTGGAGCTTTCCAACAGGGTTGAGCCGGGGCCGAACACAGCTGGATCCTGGGGCTGGAGACAGAGACATGGATTCAAGCGGATGGAGTTTGATGAACGCAGGAGAAGAAAAGTGGATGGAAAGCAGAGTTGTTTTTTATTAACAGCAGGGAGCAAGGAGAAAGAGATAGGAAGATGAAATAGAGAATTTATTTTGAATAAGAAAAATAAGAAATGGAAAATAAATAAATAAAAAACAAGGAACTATGTTTTTGAATCACCAAGCTGTTCATGATGAATACGTGGATATTGATCCTTCATTAAAAACATTAAGATGCACATTAACTTTACATGAAATACAAACGGGAAAGTAGAGTTTGAAAAGAGAAGAACACTTGGGAGATAGAAATAGAAAAGGGAAAAATGTGGGAGAAAGAAACAAAAGTATGATTTAATTTCAATGATAGTGGAGTGAGAGGGTGATTAGCCGCTAACAGGCCGCGCTTCTCTCGTCTAGCTAATCATTTATGCCCTCGGCATCCATGAGAGTGTGATGAAGGATTGTGTGTGTGTGTGTGTTTGGATTGGTCTGCATGGTCATGGTCGTGTGATGAGAGCCATGATTAGGGCAAAGCAAAGGTCACACATTAGCCGTCTTGTTTAGAGAAAATCGTACTTCAGATTCATCATCCTCATGTCCCTGTCCTCCAGCACACACAGACCACCTTCCCTCTTTCGCTGCTTCCATCGCACACCATGTCTTCCTCAAACCCCCCCCCCCGCCCCACCCCCAGCTTTACCTCAGCGCTGTGCTATTTTTGCAGCTGTGATGAGCACGGAAATGTCACATGAAGAATATTGTGAGAGAAACGATTTTCACGCTATGCAAAGTTGCAGACTGACTTTTGTGGGCCCAGTTATTAGTGTTCATCGACAATAATAGCTCGGTGGCTTCAATATAAACACTGTTTGAGGCACAGCGGGTGCGTTTCCTGTCTCTCTGTGGCATTTTAAGTTATTTGACTTTTACATGTATAGTGTGCTCGTTGAAGAAAAAATATCACTCTATCTTCGTTGTGGTTCAAATAATTTTACATTATTATTATTATTATTATTATTATAATAAGCATAATTGAGAGTTGACTGTTATTGTTAATCTGGTCTGCTTCAACCTATAACAACTTTAGAAGATAACTAACTTTAACAAATGCATTGTTAACCCATTCCTGTGGGACAATTGTCCAATCATAGCTTAGCAATGATAACAAGGCAAGGCAGGCCTTTGTAAGTCCGGAAATGAGATTAGTTAGCATTTTAGCACATCTCTATCTTAACATTTTGCATTTAAGATCAATGCCATGCTGTTTTGTACATTAAAAAAAACTACCGAGCCAATGCTGATACATCTTAACACATGGATTATTACTTATATAACTTATATTATCATTTAGCACCGCTACTCGGCAAAGCAGGCGTACTTATGGAGTGGTGCAGACTTGAGTCATGAACCTAGAAATGAGTTAGCATTTTAGCACATCTCAATGTTAATGGTTTAGATGGTAATCAATCATTTGCCTATACTTTGCAAAAAACGAACTGCCCGAAACACCATTTAGCATTTAAGGTCAATGCCATACCGTTTTGTAAATATAAAAAATAGCTAGATAGCCAAAGTTGATATGATTCCCTTCATCTGGTCTGCTTTGTCCTAGAAAAAGGTTACCTATCCTTAACTAAAGAATTGTTAATGCTCCCCTGAGCGGAAATTGAAGAATCATAGCATAACCGTTACAAGGCAAGGAAGTTCCCTGGCTCGCTAAAAAGGATACATTCCTCTTATGACAGCTGACAAAATCAATGGTCATGTAAGAAATTCAAATCAATGTGTATATGGCGTAATTTAGATTAAATATATTCTTATAATTAAACCTGTTTTATTCTGAAAAAACGGAATTCACAACACTTTTACCGTGAAACCTTTATTCTGAAAATCCTTCATTTGCGGTTAGCATTAGCATTTGGCAAACCATACCTTTTGAAACCGTGAATTGAAGGTGAAATGACGTGTTGTTGTACACTAAACACACTGTCTTTAACACTCATTTATTGACGCTGCAATACTGTTATTAGGGAATGTTTAAATAACCACAGACATTAGAATGATGTAATAATTAACACCAGAAAAACGACAGGAATTGCCTCGGAACCGCCCCCGTCGAAGCCGGCCAATAGGAGAAGACTACAGTTGATAACCCGTGATGGACAGGGAGAATCGATCTCTTTTTCACCCTCCGCTGCCCCAACGCGAACGGGACCAACAGCTGAGAGGGGGTGGGGGGAGCCGCCAACTCGCAAATGTCATTGTATATCGCCGCATCATTCCATCCATCTTCTCCCGCTTATCCGTGGTCGGGTCGTGGGGGTAGCAGTTCCAGCAGAGAGCCCCAAACTTCCTTTTCCCTGGCGACATCAACCAGCTCTGACTGGGGGGGTCCCAAGGCGCTCCCAGGCCAGCGAAGAGATATAATCCCTCCACCTGGTCCTAGGTCTACCCCTCGGTCTCTTCCCAGCTGGACGTGCCTGGAACACCCCTCCCTAGGGAGGCGCCCAGGTGGCATCCTAACTAGGTACCCGAACCACCTCAACCGCATCATTTGTTTTATTAAATGATGTTAACTTTTATAAGCTTCCTTGTACTCTTTTCAGTGTATCCTAGTCTCGGGGCTAAAGAAATCCTAACAGCAGAAAGCTGCCTGTACATCTGAATTCCAGAAACCATTGTTTAGAAAATGAATAGGAATTGTTCTGTGTTTTTCACAGTCATGATTACACAATTGGTTACCCACAATATCAGGCAAAAAGACAGCAGGACACCTTCCAATGCTACACATAAAACTAGAACCACAGCTGGAGTTGAATTAGGTGACTGTAAGGAGAACGATAACCCAACACATTGTAAGGGTAGAGTGTCAGATGCCTATGGGGGCATCCTATCCATCCCATGGCTCATCATATTTCAGCAGACTAATTTAACATCATTTAGCATTATCTTACTTAAGTGTAAAATCTCAACCTCTGTGATGAGTATCAGTCTGACACAGAGACACTGAGCCATGTCTTACTTCAGGCTCAGATGTTCCAATATCCACTGCAGCTATAATGTATTTATAACAGCTAACATTCCCAGTGTTGAACCCAAAATCCGAGGTCCTACTGCTCCCATTTTAACAACAATGTTGTACTGGTATGATGAGAATCTCCATGGATACTGAAGAAGTTTCTATTTTGAACCACTTGGTATTGTATAGCACCTATGCAATGTCAGGAATTGAAGAGTATACCCTGCAGCACTTTAGGCCAAACAATAGCTGTGTGATACATAAATCTGAAACTGACAGTCTGATACAGGAGTTGCAGAACAACACCCCTCTACAGTACCTTGAAGCCCTCAGCGTTGTGGTTCCGGCTGAAGGGATAGAAAGCTCCCACCTGCATCCAGCGTCGACATAACTCTTCAGAGGTGTCGTCAAAGAATCCGCAGATGTCTGCTCCGATCTGAAACACAGCAGCGGACGGCAACTTGACATTTAGCCAAACCCTGCAGTATATTTCTATGAATGTCCTAAATGTTAAATTCCGTGTATTGTGATCCGAGAGGTGACATGCCATTTGAAAAGAAAAGGGGATGCTTTAGAGATACCTTTAGGATACTGTACATTAGCTCCATTGGTCATTTAAAGCAATCTTGATTTGTCATATTTCATCACTTGTAATTCATGATGTAAAATAACTTTAAAAAGGACGGGGTCAATAGAAGTAAGATGCAATGAAACGTAAACTAAATATGTAGTATCAAATGTGAATCTATAGATTGTAAATCGATTTCAGAGTAGAGTACAACAAAATATTTTTTAGATAATAGTGCCATTCATTTTAAAAAGTACCCAGGCCCCACTTATAGTATAACTACAGTATACATAGCAGAGTTATATAGCCACATCGTATGGGTGCTAAATATATAACAATATGTTAAAAGCCAATCCAGGCCCCTTCAGATATAAACAAATGAATCTGAGGCCAACAAATCTCGTGCAGTAGTAAAAGACTTGATGTTATAGCTGTCAAATATGTGTCTTTTAAAATGGCTCTCTTGATGTCTCTTTATTCAGTCAAGATTTACTGGCAGCCAGTAGATGTGGGCAGTGATCTTTCGTTGCATTAATTGCACATTGGAGTCCAAGAAAGAGACTTCAGTCAAAGGCCAGTCCACAGAGACTGCTTGCTTTCTATTGTTTACTACTGGCCACATTTTACTACGGACTCAACGGGAGGGAATCGATCCAAATCCCATTTATCCTGCTTTCTCTCTCTCGTGTGTGTGGTGTGTGTGTGTGTGTGTGTGTGTGTGTGTGTGTGTGTGTGTGTGTGTGTGTGTGTGTGTGTGTGTGTGTGTGTGTGTGTGTGTGTGTGTGTGTGTGTGTGTGTGTGTGTGTGTGTGTGTGTGTGTGTGTGTGTGTGTGTGGTGTGTGTGTGTGTGTGTGTGTGTGTGCTGAAGAAACCTAAAATATGCCTGACACAGTCTCACCATGATGTAGTTGGCATCTATGAGACCACCTGACGTGCACAGTTGGGTGTATGTGAGCTTGTGTGTGTTTGTGTGTGCGTTCAACTTCCTGTTATTGTCTTACACTGTTTGCATTACAACACACATGCACGTACACAGCGTTTAGGGCACGTACCGACTTGCAGGTGGGTTTTTGCAAGTCTTGTATTTTCAAACGTGTTGGTGTTCCTACAAAGAGAACTATCCTCCAGACATTTTAATTGATCTCATTCCAGACACTCTTTCTCTCTCTTTCTTGCCTTCCCTTCTGTCTTAATGCTTACACGTGAACATAGATCTCAATTAGCTGAGGCCGAATCCTCTTTAAAAAAAGACTGGAGGGAAATGTCCAAATGCCAGAACTACATGTTTTCTAAACGGAAACACATACCTAGAGCTACGACTGGCTCCAGCTAATGTGCTAAGTTGTGTTACAAGGTAAGATCCAAAGGGAGCCTCCAGGGAAATGTGCCTGTGTTGAAAGGGGCCCTATTATTCTCATGTTCAGGTTCATGGGGTTATTTAAGGTTATTATTTGTATTGTGTGCCTCTACTGTGACATGTTTACATGCTTTAATGTTTAAAAAGGTCTTTTTCCAGCCCAGTCTGCTCTGATTGGTTAACTAAATCTAGGTGAGACCTTTGAGATGTTAACCTGTGCATACCATATAACACACTACAGGATAAGAGAAACCCCCAAAAGTACAATACAGCCTTTTTAATTAATATTTTCTCAAATGTAAACCTGAGAGCCAGGAGTATTTATATTCCCAAAATCCAACATAACTTGACTTTTTCTAGTGTGCCGTGACAATTTAAGTAAAAATGGCTTAGCACTGAATTTCATTTTGGGATTTTTTGTTAAAAAACTAAATTGAAGAGATGAATCCTTGCAGTCCAGTTAATCCCCGTCATGGCAACAGTATTTCTTCCCCGTTAAATTCAGATGCATCAAGCATGGTAGGAACAGTGTTTGTCCTTCTGTGAAGGTGTGCTACTCACATAGGGAACCCCGAAGAGCCCAAACTCCAGCATGCCAGGGATGGCCCATTTGATGTCGTTCCAGTTGGCAGCATTGTCCCCCAGCCAGTGACCCGAATATTTTCCCACACCTAGAAAGGACGAGCGGGTCAACATCAGGGTACGGTTTCCTCCAAACACACGCTGCAGAGCTCTGTGGGAGGGGAGCAGAGACAGAGCGGGAGAGAATAAAGAGGTTGTTAAAGGTCCCCAATTATACTGTTTTTCATTTATATCATAGGTCTCAGATATATGCAAAACATGTCTCTGAAGTGTGTGGCTCCAAACACCAAACATATCATGCATTGTATCATCCCATAATCCTCTCTGTTTCAGCCCTGTTTCAAAAGCTCAAAAAGATGGTGCCACTCCCCACGCCGCTCTGAGAGATATTTGGTTAAAAAGAACTCCATGGTTCTCTAGGAGGAGATTCAGGTGAAAAGGGGGGGGGGGGGTTACCTTGGAAAGGGGGAGGGGGGTTACCTTGGTTGCTGATTGGCTAATGGTTACACAAGACAACACATCGTTATGACATCATAAAGTGGCCAAAATCTGATCAGCTCATTTTCAGACAGGTTTTTATAGAAATGGATCAAAAAGAGAGAGAATCATTGTTCCTGAAACTTTCAGAGTCTCTTTCCACAGAGGGGACACATGTTGATGTAGAAGAGACATGAAGAAGAGGGGACACATGTTGATGTAGAAGAGACATGAAGAAGAGGGGACACATGTTGATGTAGAAGAGACATGAAGAAGAGGGGACACATATTGATGTAGAAGAGACATGAAGAAGAGGGGACACATGTTGATGTAGAAGAGACATGAAGAAGAGGGGACACATGTTGATGTAGAAGAGACATGAAGAAGAGGGGACACATGTTGATGTAGAAGAGACATGAAGAAGAGGGGACACATGTTGATGTAGAAGAGACATGAAGAAGAGGAGACACATGTTGATGTAGAAGAGACATGAAGAAGAGGAGACACATGTTGATGTAGAAGAGACATGAAGAAGAGGGGACACATGTTGGTAGAAGAGGACATGAAGAAGAGGGACACATGTTGATGTAGAAGAGACATGAGAAGAGGGGACACATGCTGATGTAGAAGAGACATGGAGAAGAGGGGACACATGTTGATGTAGAAGAGACATGAAGAAGAGGGGACACATGCTGATGTAGAAGAGACATGGAGAAGAGGGGACACATGTTGATGTAGAAGAGACATGAAGAAGAGGGGACACATGCTGATGTAGAAGAGACATGAAGAAGAGGGGACACATGTTGATGTAGAAGAGACATGAAGAAGAGGGGACACATGTTGATGTAGAAGAGACATGAAGAAGAGGGGACACATGTTGATGTCGAAGAGACATGAAGAAGACGGGACACATGTTGATGTAGAAGAGACATGAAGAAGAGGGGACACATGTTGATGTAGAAGAGACATGAGGAAGAGGAGACACATGTTGATGTCGAAGAGACATGAAGAAGACGGGACACATGTTGATGTAGAAGAGACATGAAGAAGAGGGGACACATGTTGATGTAGAAGAGACATGAGGAAGAGGAGACACATGTTGATGTAGAAGAGACATGGAGAAGAGGGGACACATGTTGATGTAGAAGAGACATGAAGAAGAGGAGACACATGTTGATGTAGAAGAGACATGAAGAAGAGGGGACACATGTTGATGTAGAAGAGACATGAAGAAGAGGGGACACATGTTGATGTAGAAGAGACATGAAGAAGAGGGGGACACCATGTTGATGTAGAAGAGACATGAAGAAGAGGGGACACATGTTGATGTAGAAGAGATATGAAGAAGAGGGGACACATGCTGATGTAGAAGAGACATGAAGAAGAGGGGACACATGTTGATGTAGAAGAGACATGAAGAAGAGGGGACACATGTTGATGTAGAAGAGATATGAAGAAGAGGGGACACATGCTGATGTAGAAGAGACATGAAGAAGAGGGGACACATGTTGATGTAGAAGAGACATGAAGAAGAGGGGACACATGCTGATGTAGAAGAGACATGGAGAAGAGGGGACACATGTTGATGTAGAAGAGACATGAAGAAGAGGGGACACATGTTGATGAAGAAGAGACATGAAGAAGTGGATTTTGCACAATACGTGACCTTTAAGATAAAGAGGCTATGTGGAGAGGGTGAGCAATATCAAACACACATACATGCTGACACAGCATATATACGTGATATTAGACGTGGACACGAGCCAGAGCTAGTTGTACTTTTCCTTCCAAAATGAACATTATTACTTTTGTTTGATGAGGGAAATCGAAGCAGCATTGATTTCCATGACAATACCGAACCCTGATGATGTTTACGAAATGTGTCTCCTGCCAATAATATATTTTAATTAGTGGACGGAGGGAGGGAAAGGAGGAGGGAGTGCGGAGACAAAAGAATGACAAACTAGCTTCAATACCAAAGGACTGAGTCAGCGTGTGGACTTCAGAGGGCCTGTTTTGTATGGTCTCGTGTGTGTGTGTGTGTGTGTGTGTGTGTGTGTGTGTATGTGTGTGTGTGTGTATGTGTATGTGTATGTGTGTGACCTAGCATTACTATCCTTGTGGGGACCTAATGGAGGGGAATTATTAATTTTAGGGTGAAGACTTGGTTATGGTTAAGGTTAGGATAAGTCTCCAGGAAATGCATGTAAGTCAATGTAATGTCCCCTGAAGTGATGTATACATGGTACGTGTGTGTGTGTGTGTGTGTGTGTGTGTGTGTGTGTGTGTGTGTGTGTGTGTGTGTGTGTGATTGTGACGGTAACACGGCAATGGGGAGTGCCATAAGTTGAACAAGCTTTATTTATTCTAATATCTGTATCTGTTTTTGACGATAAGGCTTCGGTCACAGATGTATGTTGTGGCAAAAATAGGATCAACTTCAAGAACCACCAATGTAAGGTTGGAAATGTCAAACTACACATTTTTATTTACTTGACCTTATTTAAAAGTGAAAGTGGCACATCGCATCAGAAATCACCAGAGGCCTGTTTACAATTCAGTTCATGAATAACTTGCTGGTGTAGAGGTATTTAATAGTACTTAATGAGTAATGACTTATAAGGCATCATTGTCATACTTGTTTATACTGTACCTGTACTTTCTTCATTATATTTAATCTTATTTGTTTTTCATTATTATTATTTTTCACTACTTTGTGAAAAGTTGCTTGTATAGAGTAATGTAAATCTGAAGCTCAGTCTATAAAAAAATACATTTTCTATTCTAGTAAAAAATACTTAACTTTGCTCTTTTCCTTATTTGATATTGATGTGCAATGGATGTCTGTTTTAGACATTGGAGAAAAAGGCTTTACTTTGGATATCAGTGATCATTCAGATGTCTTGCAGTCCTATGTCAGTGCAACCTGTAAGATGTCCCAAATCACCTACAATGCCATACCAGGAATAAAGTGCCATCAATATAAAATTGCAGGACACTTCCTCCTTTGCCTCTGCAGAAACAGTACCACACATTGCTGAAGCTACAGTCAGTTCTTTTTTGAAACTGGCATTTGAGTTACATTTAAACACCTAGGCAGTGATGAACCGGTTGGAAATGGCTACTTCAGAATATCCAAATATTGTGTGTAGGGTGAATGAACCCTTGTTATACTGATGTGAGATATACAGTATAACCTATAATTATTAACATGTTGACAATACTTTGATACTCTTGACGTTGAACCTCACAATATATGTTATATCTCTGCATCAAGGAGTGGGTGTGCAGTGCATTTTGTTTCCTTTAATGAGGTCCTATTTCCCATCAGCCGAAAACCCATTAGTGCAGGTGTGTGCTGCTTTCTAACGGATGCAATGTTCGCATACCATCACCATTAGTGCATATTAAAATTCCGGCAACTGAAGCTACATTTAGACTTGAATGAAAAAAAACTAGCCGGGGGCTTGGAGGCTATAACATTTCCTAAGAGATAAATATGACTGAAGCCTTTGTACTATATCTCTGTGACATTTAGCTGTTTTTGTGCAGCTCACTTTCGTGACTGGTAGCCTTGAAATGATCAATCCGATGTTCTCTTGTGAACTTTCACTACCATTTAGTTTGTATTGCCTTGCTGTTATCTTATTTTATAATGAAACATAATGGGTATATGTCTCACTATAGCAACATGATCTCAACTCAAGCCATCCTCCCAACATTGATAATAACAACTTGTGAGTATCCTGCCTTCAATGTCTATACTCATGAATCAACGTTAACCTGCTTAATGCTTCATCCATTTCCATATCTCCATGATCATATCCTATAATCACATTGATGCCTCTCAGTAGGTTTGTGTAAGTAATGGGCTCTAAAACTGTTTCAGCGCCAGACCCAGATGAGAAATTCATTCGCTCACCCTGGGAGCCTGGCTCATTAAAACATATCTTTGCACTTATTACATGGAACCAACTTGCACATGGTCACAGGCTTAACAGAAGGCATAAGCCAGTGGGCTGCACTGAACTGATCTGACACATTTCTCTGTCTTATTTTCCATGTCCACTCCATAATTGCATGGCCATTTCTCAAACGCCTCTAATCCTACTACACTTGATTTTGAATATATGTTGTGTTTCTGCTCTTTTGACATCACACGCTGCATTTTGAGTTAGCCAATAGCAGCACATTGGCGTCCGAAGCACAAGCTGGCCTTCTGTCATTGTGAAAACACTCACTTTTCAGTAGCCAGCACCATAGAGTAGCCATACAGACTGTGGACATCATAGTGGTTCCCCCAGGCCTGCTTGGCATCCATGCACAGAGTCTTACTGTACATCACCTCGTCCAGAATCTCTGTGGGGAGAGAAAGGAGTGAGGAGAAGAGAAGGTGTGAGGAGGTATGGGATGAATACCAAATATACGATGCAGTCCGATAAGGAGAGAAAAGGAGGACGATGGGGACAGAAGGAGCAAGAGACATTGATATATACAGCAATAGGAAGTGGGAACAATGAGAGACAGAAAGAGCAATGGAGGAAGAGGATGACTAAGGAGTTCTGCAATAAAATGGTGGCGTCAGGGGAGGACGCCTTTTCCAGTTCTGTCTGGGAGACAGTCGGAATAAAAGACGTGGCAGAAGAGTCAATTTCAAAATGCCTCCCCGGGGACCTATTACTTTAGATGAGTTCTCTTCTGGAACTGAACTTACTTCATGAGCTATGGTGGCGTAGTTATCTTCTTGCGCACAGTGTTTGTCCTTCAAGCTGCACGCTCATAACATCGCTATTCACTTAAAATCAGGTTTGTAGATATGTGGATGGTTTGTGTGGAACACCACATGCAAATTACATTAAACACTTTTTTAAAGGATCACAGAAATTGAGGAAATGAACTGTAGAAGAAAAGCTGTTATGGTGCCGAATATATATGAAAGAAAAGGGTCTTACTTGGAGTGTATGGAGGATAGTTGAGGTTGTTACGAGCACAGCCCTTATTTGATCCTTTGACGAAACTAGCAACCTCATTCATATCCTGCACAAGCATGAGAAAACAATGTTTGATTCAACACAATTAGTTTGAACAAACAATTCTTATTTTTTAATAATTGACTTGGTTCGTCCGTACGTTCGTGTACTTTGCTCAAAATACAATACTTTTTTTCCTTTACAGGTATTTATTACAATTAAACAAAACAAGAAACACGCCTTTTTGCTAAAAAATAATCACATTTGTTTACATGGAACTTAGAAAAAAAGATGTAAAGTTGTCACATTAATAACAATAAAATACCAATAGAGTTTGTGTATGTATTTGTAAATATACATATTTATATACATATATTGAAAAACTGTATTTATATATACAACCTGCTAGAACAGTGTTTTGAATGCAGGATTATTCCACACATAAATGCAACTTGCTGAAAAGAAGATATTGTCTTCCGGTGCTGAATATTAAAGGACCTCAGTTAAACTAAGGTGTTTGAAGTAAGTGGTGAAACGGTCAGCTGTGCAGCTAACAGCCGGAATAATGACTGTCCCAAATCCACATTTTCTGCTGAAGAACCATTAAAAGGTTATTTGAATTTCAGCCTATGTGTGTCGTCCCGTGTCTGGTGCTCTTTAGTGGCCTGCGATGTTCAACCCACGGCAAAGTAATTGCCACCGAAAATTACAAAAATGTAAGCTCACTGCCCCTGTGCGTGTGTAATTGGCTGCAGAATAGTATCCGTTTCAGGGTTTACGCTCGGCAAACTAATCAGTGAATACAAATCTTCATGTTATCTATTTAAAATTGACTTACAATCCAGAGGGCATCGTGTTTGATCTCCCTGGAGAATCTCTCATACTCATCAACCCACCAGTCCATGCAGTTTTGGCTGGTGTAGTCTGGAAATACAGTCTCTCCTGGCCACACCTGAGAGGCAGAGAGAGTGAGATATGTGTTTACAAGCACTTTTTAATAGTTTTTTGGGAAGAACTCTGAGAACATTAGTTTGGCATCGCTCTGTGAGTTTCCCTGCTGACAGTATTCACGTTAGGATGCGTTTTGGCAAGGCACAGTGTTGTACTTCATTTTGACAGGACTGCAGTCATTTTTCAAACTACTTTATTTAGTTTGAATAAAAGCAACAACAACATGTCTTTACTTCTGAGTCGACTCAATACACAGGCTTTGGGAGTAATGGATTCCATGTAATGGCACTACATAATCAGGATGGAAAAAAAGGCAACTGTATTCCCTTCGGATTTCATATCGCATTAACACCATATCCCTACATGCATTGCGGCTAAAACATCCAATCAGCGAGCTTAAACCATAGCTGAGGATCTTGGGTAATCAGTTCAGTGGCTGTGTATCGCAATGATGCTCGAAATGTCCCTTATAGGCCTACGTCTGTTTCCGGTTATTTTTATTCTGAAATTCAGTTCCTGACGGACGCCGAAACAGCCCGAGATTATGGAATTAAATTAATACATAAAAACAAGGATAATTGTGTGTTATTGGTGAGTAAATAACAGTGTGTTATTTAGAAAAGAATAACAAATTAGAAGGAAAAAAATATTTAATGAAATACAGATTTCAGTATTCTGAGGCTCTGAGCCCCATTTCCTTTCCTCACAGATGACAAAAAAAGTCCGACACGATACGATATAAAATAAAACAATAATCGTGGCTTGATATTGAGTAAGAAGATGTTTTTATGAACCTCACAGCTTCCGGTCTTCCAAGACTCGACCGGACAAAAAGAGGTGCTGCAGGCACGAAACATACTACCAATAGAAATACATTGCTTTTTGGTGAAGGCAAGGCAAGGCAAGGCAAGTTTATTTATATAGCACCTTTCAACACAAGGCAATTCAAAGTGCTTTACAAAAAAAGAAAGACATTAAGAAAATGGCATTTAAAAAATGTCATTAAAAGAAAAGATAATAAAATAAACATTAAAAGAAAAAAAAACACGATGAACACGAATCAATAGATAAAAAATCGTGACTATAACACGAAATGCCGTGAGACTGGGTTGTGTTATATGGGTAGCTAACGTAAGCTAGTTAACTAGGTTGATAAAAGGCGAGTTTTAGCTAGCTAGTAGGTAGATAGATTGATCAGATAGATAGATAGATATTATCCCTTCTCCCAAAAACTAAATTACTAACATCTTGTTTTTCCTTTTTTCTTCCTTAAAGAAATACATTTGCTATTGAATAACAAAAAAACTCAAACATAAAACAACAAATTAATAAACAGATAACTAAACAAACAAATAAGCAGACAAATAAACAAACAAATAAACAGCAAATACATAACAGAGGTAAATGATATTCAAGAAAAGATAAACAAACTAAATAACTAAAATAATTAGCTTCAATAGTTAGCTAAAAAGCTAACTTTCACAACCTAATAGCACACCAGCTTTCATAGCTCTACCACACAGCATTCTCCACTATAAGAATCACCCCTTTCTTGCTACACTTCAGCTGCATCAATCAGATAAGATACAAGCGCCACACTTGCTAAACATCAGCAGTGAGAACAGACAATCACGCACACCAACTTCCAGGGGTCTACCACTCACCACTAGCTAGAACAATAACTAAGGTACATGTAAACAGCATGCTACTGTAGGGCACACGCATTGGGAGAAGCAAAAGCTTGGCCCATGGAAATGTCACAGATAGATCTGAGAGATGTGGAAGTGACAAAGATGAAATACAGAAGGAGGGGGGGATTGATGAGAGAAAGAAATGGCAGAGGAGAAACAGGATAGAGACTGAAGAGTTGAGGAAGAGAACAGAGGAGAGGAGAAATCGATAATGCAATAGAAATCTCTAGACGTGTGTTAGAAGTCCTCCTTAATGACATGTATTGAGAAAAATGATGAATCCACCAGGGAAAGGCTGAGATCGTGTGTGTGTGTGTGTGTGTGTGTGTGTGTGTGTGTGTGTGTGTGTGTGGCCTAGCATTACTATACTTGTGGGGACCTAAATCTGTTTGCACAGTCGCGTGTGGGGACTCACCTCCCTTATGGGGACAAATTGGAGGTCCCCATGAGGGGAATCATTAATTTTAGGGTGAAGATTTGGTTAGGTTTAGGATTAGGGTTAGGGTAAGGTTAAGGTTAAGGGTTAGGGTTAGGGTTAGGCATGTGTTGGTTATGGTTAAGGTTATGATAAGTCTCCAGGAAATGCATGTAAGTCAATGTAATGTCCCCTGAAGTGATGTATACATGGTATGTATGTGTGTGTGTGTGTGTGTGTGTGTGTGTGTGTGTGTGTGTGTGTGTGTGTGTGTGTGTGTGTGTGTGTGTGTGTGTGTGGGGGTGTGTGGGGATGTGTGTGTGTGTGTGTGTGTGTGTGTGTGCATGTCTTGGAGTGAACCCCTCTGTAGAGCACGGTAGATATTAAATCTCAAGGTTGCTCTACGTTAGCTATCTTTTAACTTTACTTCCTCTGCCAATAACTTTACAGCCCAGTTTGTAGCAAAGATATGAATCATGCTTTCGTAAGCTCACGTGCACACACACACAGATTTATAGAAATATGTTTTTGGCAGGTGGTAAGAACTTCAAGGTCAGGGCTTATTGATGGTCTCTCACATGTGTCATCTCTCCTTTTCCAGCCAACTCTAGATAACTCTAGATGTTGCTTACTAATACTGACGCCTCGTTAAACACCTCCAACAATCTGCTGGCATTTGGTCTCTCTCTCTATCAAATGTCTATGTGTGTGTTTGTTATGCTCCCTGTCTGTCAGTGTGACTATATGTTCTACAACTCAGAAAGTCCTCCTACATTACTTTGAATCTATTATGTGTGTCTTTCTTTATTCCTGCACTTGCCTTCTTCTCCACCCATGTTCCCGTCTGTCATGTCTACCTTTTACTTGCTCTTGTCTCTCCCTACTGCATTGTTTACACCCATTCATCTTTGCATCTGTTCTTAAATCATAGGCCACGAGAAAAAAAAAAATAAGCTTTTATCTTAGGGAGCAATTAGCTGTCTTAAAAGCAGAATAAATAACTGTGTATCTACTCTATCGCTGACGAAGCTACCGCAGAGGTCGCTTTGCAGAGACCCAGCTGTTTTAATAACCTGGACACATACTGTATATTGTTATGTAAATAACCTAGAATCAATTATAATCCTACACATGCGTGCACAGACATAAAGCACACACAACCAGGGATAGCTTCTCATTTCGAGAAATGGATACACACACACACACTTTTTCTTTCGCTTGCTGTCTCTCCCGTGCACACACTCACACACCTAATCTGTGATGCGTCGATGCAGAACATTTTAAGATTAAACACTAATGCGGAATCAATGCATATGTTTGACCTGTTATAAACGGCATGAAGAAGCGATTTGCTGAGGGACTGGGCCTAATCGTGTGTGTAATCAAAAGCAACACTATAAAAGCAGGGAGCAGCAGACTTTTACCCCCCACCTCCACCTCTCTCTGCGGGAGAGAGCTTTTTAAAACACATGCTCTGTGGGGAGAGGGATCAAAAACTTAACAGACTGGCTTAAACCTCCATTAGGGAATATTATGGTTTGATGGACTGTGAGCCACAGTCGCACGTATACAACGACATACACTCAGCAACTGCTTATAACTGGAGTCTTATAATGCAGAGGCTCAATGGCAAAGTGGACGCATTGTTTCATTTATATCGCTAGCTAGCATTATGGAGGAATCTCCTCAACATTGTAATATTACCCAATTATTTATTGAGCATTGTGGCTTGTTCCTGGAATCCACTTGAGTATATTTATTTCACAAAAGAGAAATGTACCCTACAAGCAGTATTACAGACTTAATGAAAATACTGTACTACTCTACAAATCCCCCTCTAATTTGTGTTGAATTAGGTTATGTCCAACACCCATTTTACACTTAACACCTGTGTTTGACCTGTGCTCTGCAACGTTAAGTTTGAACCATCTAAACGATAATCTCTGTTTCGAGCCATTTAAGACTCACACAATCGGCCTACGTGTGTTGGAGTCTTGGTTTAATAAAGGCATTATCATTGTAGGAGGAAATGCTCGAGTGGAGATAAGTATCTCATCATTGGCCACTGTTTATTCTGAATGCATGCTCCAGTTGTTGTCCTTAGCACCCAAATGCAGCTCACCTCTCCTAACAGTGGAGTTTCTCCGTCTGAATCCGTGATCCAGGCCTTCTGCGCGGTCCCGCGGTCAAACGCCTCATACGGAGCACCCCCTACCCTCTTACTGGTAGCTACTGCGGGGTCCTGGGGAAACAGAAATGCACTCATAAGAATACAACACATATACAAATGATATTTAAAATAACTGTTCGTAAAGCACAGGTGAGTCGCAAAGCTGCTTATCGTCTACCTGCCAGTATCGTTTTGTGTAAGAAATGTAAGGTAGGGGTCCCCAGCAATTACAAATGCCGGATGCTAACTTGCATATGTAGGGTCATTTTTACAATCAGCAGAAGTTGTGTTGAATTGCATTAATTAGCATTATAGCCCGTAAGTAAATTGGTTCAATGATGGCTGGATTTGGACCATATTGGAGTTGTGTTGGGGGTTATTGAGGATGCTGAATCAATTTAGGGACATTTTCAGTTTCCAAAATGGCAGCTTTAACCAGTGGGTAGATTTTGATAATTTTTCTGTCCATTTTCAAATGTATAGGATGCTTGATCGATTGGATTGGACTGATTTGGAAGGTGTGTATTTAAAATAGTAAGCGTTAACTTCGACAGGTAAAAGGTTGAAGGACATTTCTTACCACAATGATCCAAACAATGCAGAACATGTACATTTGAATTGACAGACCAATACATGAGGTAACAAAGGCAAGTATGGCAAATTAAAATATATCACGATAGCTAAATAATATGCTTTAAAAAGGGAGATGAAAACTATATAATAAAAACGCTGTGTGTTCAGTGGTAGGTGTTACTTTTAAGAAACATATCATAGTGTTGCAATGTTCTGGGGTTTATGTCAGAAACAATAAACTCTCCCTGTGAAAGCAGGTCATTAATGGAGTCAGGGATATCAGATGGAGTTTACTTTTAGACAGCGAGAACACAAAGTATCCGTCATGCTTCATTACAGCTGGAGTTTACCAATCTGACATCACATCAGCCACTATTCGACAATACTACAAGAATAATAATACCATCATCAAGGTGTTGTTGTGTAGTTGTAGGGATGTTTAAAGGTTGCATTATCAATGTGTCTTCTTACCAGGATGAGGATGTATTTCTGTCCCTTCTCATGAAGGTAGTCGGCGAACTGAGGCAGCTCATTGAAATTAACTTTGTCGTAAGTGAAATCTTTCTTATCCTCCATGTAGTCGATGTCAGTGTACTGAACGTCCTGCATGGGTAGAAAAAAAAGAATGTATGGGTTCTTCATTAACACGACATCAAATAACTATTTCATATGCAGTTCATTACAAAAATAAAGAAAAGTGTCCTGGATACCTTGATGAGTTTACTTCAAATAGGTTGGATTAGATATTCAAAGCTTAATTGGAAATGCTAAGTAGATGTCATGGCTTCCATGTATTAAAATAACATTTGCATTGATTTAATGAATTAAAAAGGACTCTTAATGCCATTTAAAGGTAGCCAGTCATGCCTCCAATTCAAAGGCAGCCAGTCATGCCTCCACTCCCCGGCATAACTGGAACACATCCACTCAAAATTCTGCATCTTTAATGTGAATTCATAATACAGTATATTTACCATTTCCTGCCTAACAAACACACTGTTAAGCAAGCCACAGCTAAAAAAAAGTTGCTATATTTTAGAGACCTGATGTGCTAACTCGGATAATGTGCTACTAAACCTTGGGAGGACAATGGGAGTGTTAGCACATCCTTTTTTTTTTACTGTGCATGGGACTTATGCTTGCTCCCTGTCTGTCTGTTGTCTGCCAAAATCTACTTCACATCGATAGAGCAGATGGTCGGGAAGGCACTGCCAGATCCTTCCTCTAATGGTAATCAGCTCCAGACATATTAGGGAGAATGTGATAATGCCCTCTGTGGTCTATCTAATGGTTATCAAATATGTCCCTGAGTACAGCAGGAGAGGAAGCAGCTGCATCTTAATGTCTTCGGTTATGAAAGAGAGATAAGAGATTATCCGAGTGAAATATTGAGATAGGTTAGTAATGTGTTTGCGTTTAATCTTTGAATAAGACAAGGGTTCACAACGCGTCCTTGATTGGCGCAGTCTTTGCTGACTTGTGATACAGTTGAAGTGTTTTATGGGGTTGTATAAAGATTCAGATTGGGAGTTTACCTTAGTTATTAAGGAAGGGAAAGTACATCAAACAGCGGCGCTCTGTGTAGATGGGACTTATTCCCAGGCGAAGATAAGCAGCACAGGCTCCTTCCCAAGAAAATGTCAACCAGAACTGGTGTTTATCAAGAGTCTCAGAAGGGAAGAAGTGTTGGGAGTAGTTTGAGCATTCAGATCACGATGAATGAGATAATAAAAGGATCTTGCTCAATTGATCTTTGATCAGCGCTAACATTCAGTGATGCTTGAAAAATAGTTGTCCTGGGATTGAACCTATAGAGCCCAGTAGACTCTCCAGTATTTGACAGAAAGCTGGATTACCCCGTCTAGGCAAAAGGCCATCGCTATCACTCTGACTGTCTCACAAAGTCCTGCTTCCGCCTTCACATCACGTCTGCACAGATAGTGTAGTGGTTAGGGCTCTTGCCTCTGGAACCACACAGAAGTGCATGAGTGGTTCAACTTTAACAAGGGGTGCGCAAGGTGAAATATCGATTTCCTTCACTTTCCCAAACCAAAAGGTAGGAGCTGAATAAACCCTCTGCTGCAGGTGTTATGCATAGTCACAGCTTGACTTCAGACAGTTGGTGATTGAAATGCATATTTTGTTTTAAAGAAAATAAGCCTGGAAAATATCTCCCAACATTTGACATCTGAGGTTAAATTGAAAGACCTGCCTCTGTTTTGTCCCTAATTTGCATTCCTTGATCTGCAAACTAAATCAATAATAATGTGTTTTCATTCCCAAGACTGTTGTTGATTCATAATGAGCTCATGCTTCTGAGACTTTGGGTGGATTTTGTCTCTGTTTCTCAGCAACCGATTGCCTATTTCTCTTTGTCACAACAAAAATATCGTGTGAATGGACCGGAGAACTTGATGCCCGACCTTTCATCTTGTCTGATAGGCTTTTATTGTTCATTTTCATTGTGACAATAAACACGGTGCAAAGAAAATGTCACAGGAGTGTAATTGCATACAACTTTCCGCACAGAGCTGAGATATAGATTGTGAAAGTGGAGTAGGGGTTTATTAAAGTAGGGCGCCATCAATTAACAGCAAATTCCTTTTAAGGAATAAGATGTCGCTATAACTACCCCTCAATATGGCTGAGTACATGTGCTTGGCAAAAAGCAGTTTCATGACGAAATGGCCACCACGCCAAGGCATTGTCATTTTATAGAAGACTTTTAAACATTTAAATCCTTAAGGCCTCAAAACTGTCCTGACTGAATTTGAAGTTGATAAGTCTACATCTGTAGAAAGAGTTTGTTAAAGTATGACAAAAATAATAAAGGTAGGGTGTTTGAAATTGGTTGTCAATGTATATTCTTTAAGTCCAACTATATGTTCAGCAATCCCTCAACATGTGTATACTTTAATGAGTTTTCAGTCATGGCAAGAACCTCAAATATGAATTCAAATGCTTACATTATTTATAAGAATAATACAAATCCTACCAGTTTTAATAGTTCCTCCACTCCCTAATTACAAAACCACAGATTGCAGACGCAGCAATAGATTGTCCTATATAGGTATAGATGGCCTAAATAATAAGGAAAAGCAAGCTGTCAGGATCTTACATATGGGATGCCCGCAGCACGATTCCTCTCCACTGTATCTTTGACCTCGTTCAGGCTGCCGTAGTTCCAGCGAGAAAGCTGGAAACCCAGGGACCAGTAGGGAGGAATGACCGGCCTGCCAATGAGCTGAAACAACAGCGGACGTATTGTTATTGCAATTGCTACTCACAAACCACAGAAAACCTTATATATATATATATATATATATATATATATATATATATATATATATCTTCTTATGTAATACATTCCTTCTAAAAGACTATTTGTTTATGCCTCACCTCGAGAAACTCCTGCACCACTTGTTCTGGCGTGTCTCCAAAGAGGATGTAGAAGTCAAGGACTCCTCCGATCGTCCTGAAGGTCACAGCAGGAGCTGGTTGCAAAGTCACCTCTGAAAAAAAGATGGACAAGCATGATAAAATGCCCTTTCAAACTATTTTGAACCGGCAGTGACTCTGCTTTGAGGGATAGCTATTGTTGTGCAGACATGAAACAAGAAGATGTGTATCAGTCAAGACAATCCACGAGAGGCAAAAGCAACACAACGCTTTTTACATCAAGAGGCTATAGACATGAGCAAGAGGAACATGTCAGCAGGCGTTCCCATTGCTTTCAGTCATCTCCTTCATGTAATAAAAGAGCCATGCAATATTCTCTTTGATTTCAGCACCATTTTTTGATTGAGGCAACAGTAGATCCATTTGGGTTATGAGGATGAAACATAATATGTGCCCTTGAATCATTTTGAAAATTGTTTGTGAAATAAATGATTATTATTCGTATTCTCTTTTCACACTGCTGCCTTTACAAAACTATTGTTGTCTCTTTTGCTACCCTGAGAACAGTGTGATGTTTTCATGTCGTTTGTAGCATGTATTTGAGTGTATTTTGTGTTTATCTTCACCCATGGCATTGCTGTTCATGAGAAAGACCCCGAATGACTTTCCGCTCTCGTCTTCCAGACAGAGGAAGAAGGGATAGTGTCCGTAGAGGTTGTGTGTTCCCTGAGGGGGAGGCAGAGAGACAGAGGGATGAGGGAGAGGTGTGAGGCACGGCGGAGATGTGTCGAAGCTGAGGCACATTGGGACATTACTGCCTAATCAGCTTACAATGCATTCAATTAGAAGCCCTTTGGGAAGGAGAGTACACATGTTGGGAGCATGTACACATGCAACTTCAACACATGCACACACACTCACATACATACATACAGAAGAGGATTAGGGACAGAAAAAGGAATAATTCAGACTCAGAATTCCGGCTTTTTCCCAGACACAAATTGAAACTCTGTGAATAAAGTCAGAAAACACTTGGTCGGATCTCCAAATAAATGTCACATGCAGCCCTAATCTTCTTCCTTACATGCACATACAAATATACACACACACACACACACACACACACACACACACACACACACACACACACACACACACACAGACACACAAATCCTAGGTAAGCTTGTCAACTGTTAGCCTCCCAGTACACAATAAGGCCGGTGTAGCAATAATATTAAAGATAACAAGTATACATATGGGTCCTTTAGTGAATGCATCACACACACACACACACACACACACACACACACACACACACACACACACACACACACACACACACACACACACACACACACACTGTTGTTGGCCACTCTCACTGCCAAACCACAGTGTTGCCACTTGGCACAAATGCACACCTTCACATTCACACAATTGACCGCAATGATTTCAGCCTCCTAGGGTGAAAATTGGCCGGCAAAATGTGGGAAATGTTGTTATCGACATAGAAGGCTCTGTTATTTTGAACCTTTTCTAAGCTACTGGTACCAGCTACATAAAATATACATCTAATAAGTTATGTGTATGTTCATGTGCAAGCAGAAGTATGATTTGGTGATCTATTATCTTTCGCTGTGTGTGTGTGTGTGTGTGTGTGTGTGTGTGTGTGTGTGTGTGTGTGTGTGTGTGTGTGTGTGTGTGTGTGTGTGTGTGTGTGTGTGTGTGTGTGTGTGTGTGTGTGTGTGTGTGTGTGTGTGTGTGTGTGTGTGTGTGTGTGTGTGTGTGTGTGTGTACACTCCTCACCCCATTAGGGAAAGCGTCTCTGGTGAAGATGGGCCAGGTTTTCCAGTTTGTGTCATGGCGAAACTGTTTATGCACATGCTCTCCCAGGCCATAGATATTATGGGATGGAAGCTTAGCAGAGATCTGTAAGTACTGATCAGCAAACACCAGTGGAGCCATTGTAGTGTCAAACCTGAAAGAAAAGAACAGGAGACAAAAACAACGGGTCAGCACTGGGAAGTGAGAAGATGTGGCAAAAAGAGACGGAGAGAGCAGGTGAGAAAGAAAATGTGAGGGGCGAAATAAGAAAGAAAGTGAGATTCAGTGAGAAGAGGGATTTGGAACTAGACATGTGGAGGAGTTGAGTTGTAGAAAGAAAAAAGGAAGGCGAGTACAGACCATCCCATCAAACTCTAATGAGCCCTCAGGGTAGCTTTCTCCTGCCTTCAAAACAAGACATACACTGGTGGATACAATAGCAGAGCTTTCTCTCTACAACTGCTATAACAAGGTAGAGACAAAATAAGTAAAGTTTGTAAATGCAGTAAAAATAACGGTAGCACTTTATATTAAGGTACACAAATTAACCATCAACTAGTTGTTAAATAACAAATTATATTGTTCTTTATTTATTTTTTTTTAATATGTTTTTAGAAATATTTGTCATTAGTTTTACCAAAAATAACTTGATTAAATTGTATTTAAAATAACATTTCCAAAGAAATAAATCCTTTGAATCTGCCTATTCAGTTTCTGTTTGAATGTGAAGGGTTAAATGAAAGAAGCTCGTCTCTGCGAGGTGAAGATAGGAGCTGATTGGACGTCCAGCTATGAATTCATAGAGGGCTCGCTGTAGTAACTGAACAATAGAGTAATGTCAACTGACAGTACAATTGACCTATCATATCTTCCTTCTAAATGGGTGGGCTTTATTATCGCGGACTTTATGACAAGTTCTGCCAGCTGTGAAATGCTTCTTGTTTCCATAGCAACAACAACTTCCTGTCAACAGCGTAAACTCGCCTTCAAAATAAAAGCATGCCAAATTACACTTAAGACATACAACTGCAACGAAAGTAACAAACACAATGTAATAGATATAATTTCAAAGAACACACATTGGGTTATTTACAGGTGTTGTGTTGTGTGGTAGAGGGTCGCTTTCATTGATGCGGTGTGCACCCTGGGCCGTTGTTTTGATATTCCACCAGTGAGAAAAATAAAAATAAAAAAAATAAAGTAATTCATTTTTTTTATTTCGCGACCCACCTATCACATCTCTGCTCCCCACCAGTGGTGGGGTGGGACATCTCTAAGCAGTTGACCAATCACAACAGAGGCGGCCAGCTAACCAATCAGAGCAGACTGGGCTCTGGTTTCAGACGGAGGGTGAAAAAAGTGCTGCAGCTCAGGCAGTATGAGAAAAATAAAGAGCTTTTTCAACATTAAAGTCCCAGGGGAAACACAAAATAAATATATTAGTATGCAAGTATGAAAAGATAATACTGCAAACTATGTTCATAGTACATTTTATTCCGAAGTTAAAACACAATAAGTGCCCTAGTGTTTCAAAATACAAAACGAGCAGAGCTGTAGAATATTTGATTCAATGGCTTGATTCTCTCTTACGGTCTCTCGACACTCACCTTATATAATTGATTAAATAAATGATCAGATTAACATTGATTCTTCGTTTTTCATTTGTTGCAATAATGTCAGAAATCCCCTGAAGTCGTTTGTGAGCCACATCTTATTGTCATGCAGTATTTCCGACATCATCATGTAACACCTCGCCATGTTATATGTTGGTTTCACAACCTAGAAATTATGTTCATGTCCCACACATGTGTTCAGCCCTGTGTGACATCGCAGTGATCAATTACCCCTCAGAGCTGTGTACACACAGTCCCACACTTCATACTAAACAACAAGAGACATTAAACCATTGTTGTTGTTGATGCTGTATACAAAATGTCATTTTATGGAAAAATGGGGCTTTTGACTGAAACACTTTCATTTGCCAGGATGTGATGCAGAGGTTATTACCGTGATACACTATCGGTGTTTATCACAGTTGCTGATGTCATTTATGGCTTATTACAAAATTCCCCCAAATGTAATTCCTTTAAATATTCTCTTTTAAATGTTTTAATTGAGAGTTACACTGATATGATCCAACATTTAGGGGTGACAGTAGTCTTCCCATCTATTTTCATTATGTTTTTAGAGGTAAATATCCTTTCCTTTGTAAAATGTTGTTAAATCTCAAACGTTAGCTCGCCTCACTTACTGAGGTATAAAGCAGCATTATCTTTCTCAACACTGCACATGACCTTCAACCGCATTAGCTGTTCTTATCGTTACTGAGCAATATTGCATAAACCTGTTCATGTTTTTATAACTGTTCGATAATGACCTGAGCATGGCCTCTAAAAATGTTACAAAGTAAAATATTAACAAGGTTTATACACTTACTTTTGATGCCAGACATCATTATATTTGAGTTTATTAGGATATAATATTTGCAGACACCAAGTTTCACTGATACATGGTGTGAGTGTGTGTACACAGAGTTATGATTCTCATAATTATTCTGCTCTATGCATATCAAGAGTTTGAAGATGTTAACATAATATGCTCATTTTCAGGTTCAAATGTGTATTTTGTGCTTCTAGTGTGTAGGAGAGAACCTTCCTCTGGATGTAACTTTGGGATTATATAAATCATCATATAAATCATCATATAAAACCTATAAAACACGCTACAAAAAAGGGAAAACCCAAAAAGCATAATAGGGCTGCTTGCCAGTGGCGGCCGGCACATAGGGGCGCTAGGGGCGCCGCCCCACCTCTTCCCACATACAAAATAAAAAATATATATATATTAAAAAATATATTTTTTTATTTTATTTTTAATAAACAAGGTAAATATTATATAATTGGTATCAGTAAAATGTATAATCTACAATAAAATCTCGTTTAAAATTGTGTTACGACGATGTCTAAAGTTACTGATAAGTCACATGTTTCCTGCCTGGCCTTGCTCATGTGTCATTACTAGGGATATAACGATACCAAAAACTCACGGTACGATAATATCGCGAAAACAAGTCCACGGTACGTTATTTATCGCGATATTGAATAATAAAGGAAAAAAAAAAAAATTAATATTTGTTTTTTTCAATAAAACATTTTTTTACTCGGAAAATGTTTCTTTATTAAATAATACATCTGATTTGTACAGCATTTTAGTAGGATAGCAGTTTTTTAAAGTGTCAAAAACAAAGTGACAGTAACAGACTGGAACAAGAAAACCAGTGTTTTTTACCGATAGTACTACCAAACAAAGTATAGGCATTTTCTTTGTGCCACTGCATCTCACAAATAAACAAGGCCATTTAATAATCAGAACCTGCAATAAAATAAATCAAGTTTCACTTTAGTTTTTCAAGTAACTCAACTCAAACTCACTAGTCACTCACTCGGCATCATCAGACAGGTTTTTAGGAATATGAGAATGTCCACATTTCCAGGTATTTATAAGCTGGGATGTTTGGGCATTTACAATATCCCCTGCTCTGGAAAACACTCTCTCGCTTGGTACTAATGTTGCTGGGACAGCAGTGGTCACGTTAACCGAATATTTTATTTAACAATGACGGAAAAATCTGTCATTTTGACAGATTACAACAAACTCGGAACAGCGCCAACGTTTCCCCGCAGCGAGGCTCTGGTGTTATGCCGTGTTATGCATGCCCTCCAAAAGGAAATGATATAGTTTCCAAACCGTACTTTGCCGTACAGATCAATACATGTCTGGGAGGCTTTGCTTTACGCTGTGCGTGCTCCCGCGAGGTGCATGCACACACGGCATTACACCGCCCCCCCCCCCTGTTCTGACCCGACGGGTAATAAGGGATTATGACGGACATTTTACGATCCTGTCTGTCAAAATGACAGACAGCGAAAAAGTCTAACGCCACTTCAGTGGGACGGAGAGATATGCTTTGGCCATGGGTGACAGCAGTGGGTCAAACTGTGCATTGTCTCTCCACCACTTCAAAAACAATACCGTTTTTGCCAAGAAGGTGAGGCTTATTGACAGGGCGAGATATAAATATACTGTTGGTACTGTCTCTAGGTGTGTAACTGTAGCCCTGTAAATACGATGTCCTTTTGTGTTCTGTTGTTTTATGTTCATGTTGTAACCTACTTGCTGCCATGTTGGACAGGTCTCTCTTGAAAAAGAGATCGATGATCTCAATGGGACCACCTGGTTAAATAAAGGTTTAAAACAAAAAAAGTGTTTAAAACTTGCGGTAGATTTTGTCAGTCTCACGACGGTATTGAGACGTTTATTTAACCCGATACCGCGATATTCGGTATATCGTTATATCCCTAGTCATTACCTTTAAATATGCAGTCTATGGTCATTACCCTCTCTCATCTGGGCGGTAAGAAAGAAGCCCTCAACCAGTGCAGCAGCAGCCACTAGCAGCTGACTGTTGCTATCTGTAAACTATGATGCCGAAACATAATTTCAGCCAATCAGCGTCGTCAAATCTGATGATCACCGGGCGCCAATGTCAGCGCCCGGTCCAGTCTGTGAGTAGTTTGGACACTAGTGCCTCGTATCCGGTGGGGTGACGCAGTACGGCAGTAGTTGATGAGGATGGCTTCATGTGCAGGTGGAGTCTCCGGACCTTGGTCCCCACCCAATTCCGTTCAAGAGCTAATATCCAATCCTTTCGAAAGGAGAAGTTTGGGAGATAAACTGTTGCTTAAAGACCTTGGACCGGACCAACCCGATTTGTATATATCGCAGCAAGCTTGTGAAAAAGACATCTCACGTAGCTGGTACACCTGAAAGGCATGGCTAGCTGGATGCAAACAGGTAAATGCTGTCTTTTGTTTCCCATGCTTGCTCTTCAAACAGCCGGGGACAGATACGATGTGCCCGTGGACTGTGATGGGGTGACGTGGGTAAATGAAATGAAGTACAAACCACAGACTGTCTGTGTCATGGCGAATACAGTCGCTGCTTTATTTATGTCTGTATAGGCCGTTGCTGTGAGTTTGGACGGTCGGAGGATTTACAACGTTAGCTTAGCCAATTTTATGGGGCCAGAAAAACTGTGAATTAGGACCCGCTAGCCGGTACTAGGCCAAGTGGAAACGCAACCAAAAACGGGTCCCGCACGGCTCGGCACGCTTAAAGCGAGCTCCGTGCTGCAGTGGAAACGCACCATTACATCACCAGAAGTCCTAATTTAAGGGGTTCTCCCAAAAAAAAAGTTTGTACTCACTATATCAACAGCCCCACCAACAATATTTTCCACCAGCCGCCACTGGTAACTTCATGAATGGCTTGCTACACTGATGTGTCTACCTTCCTCTCTTTCTGTAGGTGCAAACTGTATACACCTTACAAAAAGTATATACATATTATATTATGACTTATTAAATGTATAATACTTACTTATGTTGAATGCTGTCTAATATATATATATATATATACTATTCCAATTACTTGTATATAGACTCTCCTTGCACTATTTATATTCTATTTTATTTGTATTACTTGCACTATTTTAACTATTTCGTCTGTTTTATTATGTTGCGACATCGGAGGAGCCTGTGACCTAAGCTTTTCATTGACACATACACTGTAGCTATGTGCAAATGACAATAAAAGCCTTGAATATTTTGTGTTTCCTTCACTATCCACATGACAAACAATGTGATATTGTGGTTTTCTGTCCCTGTCCAACACAAATGCACAATAAAACACACACACATTGTAAGCACTCACAGGACTTTTTTGGTCTCCTTCCTGCGCACAACAAGGCCAAAGGGTGCGGTCGTCATCGACAAGGTGTTGCTGATGGGGCTGGAGGGGTCGCTGTTGAGGCTGCTGATGTGCTCATGCGGGACTTCAAACCTCTGCTTGTGGGCATCAGTGATCTGAGCAGAGAGAGGAGAGACACACGCGTACAGGCAATGTGAGCGTGGCCTCGTACATCACGGTCATGTTCTTTCTTTGCTGCGTACATCACTATGTGTGTCCTATTTTGTTCCTCAGCAGTCGTGTTAAACGTGCTTTGATAAAAATACTTTTGAACTTGATTTGACTGGACTAGATTTATCTGACAACTTCCTCTGTTGTTGTCTGAATGTGTACGAGTGTGTGGATGTAAGTGAATGTTAATTTCGGTGCGAGAAAGAAGGCGTGTAACGTAGATGGTGTTTGTCAGTGCGTACCTTAAAATGGAGTCGGTTGTTTGTCTGCATCTCTGCGTGGAAAGACAGCTCTGCTATATCAGCCCCAAACAAAGAAGGAGAGGCCATTCTCTTCAGACGGGCATTCATTACTGCAAAATAAGAATCAAAAAGGAGGGTAAACGTTGTAATGAATGTTCACGATATATCACCTTTAACTTCTCAATCACTAGAATAATCGTTTTTATTTTCAAAGAGTCAATAAAAACGACTTAAATCCTGGTTTTGGCGTTTTAGGGAAGTGATATTATTCACTTTTATGGAATAAGCTTGGAAAATAAATAGATCTTTTCATTTTTGTTCAACAACATTAAACATTTCAGGAAATACCCCACTGGTGGATATCTGAAGCTTCTACGTGTCATAAAAACTGTGATTGCTAACAAGTGGCTACATATTAAACGTCATCACGCCGAACATTAGCCGTCATTATCTTAGCGGTGCGGACATGCAACTGTCATGTAGCTCATTACGTTTGATTGTAGTGATTGCATTCATTTGTGAGATTATTCTAGGGACCAAAACGTGAAAGTATCATAAATGTAATTTTTTGCCGTAGGTATTTTTTCCGCATCATTCCAAAATCCATGAAAGAAATCCCATAGTTAGTCGACGGAGCCCTTGCTATGCTAACTTCTGGATCAGCCTGTACACATATATCATCAATCCACCACTATTAATATGTTTATATATTTTGTTAGAAAACAAACACCTCAGAGGTAAAACCCAGGACAAATGGTGGAGTTATAACCTGCTCGATGAATGCCGAATTCATCTTCAACTATTCATTTAATAATGGAGTACCCATGTTCGAAATAGTCTATTTCCTATTGAAGATGAAAAGTGAGTGGTCTATTAAACGATCACAATGTGCTCCACTGATATCTAGGAGCTCTAGAGAGTAAATGTTGGATGAGCTGTGCACCCGCTGCATTAGTTACCCAGACAACCTAAGTGCATTGAAATACAAAATTACAACATTTAATCGTAACATGACAAATACTTATTCATTACAATGATAAGTGAACTGCAACAATAAAGCAAACTACAGCAGTTTGAGCACTACACATAAGATTCATCACTGGGATGGGAATGCATTGGAGCGCAGGTGTATTCCCAGGTTATTTATTTACCCGAATGTTCAAATTGTGCAATACGCTTACAGAGTCCACAGCTGCCTCGAGGTAAACGTGGGTAATTTGCATAGTGTCCTTGAGCAATACCAAAGCAAAATGCATGTAAAAGTGTCTGAAGAGAGTTTATAGGGAGGGCTTTCATTTGTCTGTGATGGTTAAAGTCCCTGTTGAGTCAAATTAAGGCTATAACAGAGTGGGCAAGATAAATTATGCTCTTTAACTATTTCAATTTCGCTATTTACATAAAAACATTGTACGTGTATTGTTCTTATGCTATTCAAACAATGTGCTTGAATCTAGTGCAATTTAGAGTGGATGGAAAGGTCTAATCTTGCTTGCTCTATACACAATAACTGCGATCACATAAGGCAGTGAAATCAAGCAGAAAATAGAAAAACCTGCATACTGCAAAGTCAATCATGTGTCCTGATATGACATCCATGTTATATTTCACAGAGAAGCATGCCTTGGATAGAGTGAGTTTAAAGAAAAGGATGTGAGCAAGACAGACGGACAGATTGAAAGAATGTGGATCGGTTGGATTTGGAAAATAAGCTGCCTGAAAAATAACTAAATATTTCCATCACTCAAAGAACGTGTGAGTGGTGGACGAGGGTGGAAATCAAATGTTACCATGAGGATTGGGCTGCTCCATGGATTCCACTGTGTATCCATGGTTGGTTGAGAAGAAACACCAGGGGACGTTCCTCTCGTTCAGGGGGCCCCAGCAACATCCTCGCTCCTCACAACGCAGCTGTTCCAGCAGGGAGGTTGATGTTGTTATCATTATCATCACCAGCATGGCCTTTATTATTGTCATTACTGCTACTATAAACATTGTTGTCATCATCATCACTGCTGTTTCTAATAATCATTAAAACCAGGGTAGCAAAAAGCATCAACAGCTATTTACATTGTGAGTAAGAATTGAGTTGTAATATAAATGTTTATTACGGAATCTCTTATCTGTAGAGTGATGCAGTTTTTTGGGAGCAAACTATTAAACAATGTTTTGTTTTCACCTGAAAGTGGGCATGCCCTCATTTCACCAGGTAGTGACATAGCATTGCTCTTATATAAAACCACATGTTATATAAAACCACACGAAATTCTGGAGATAGGCACTGCTCAATCCACTCCTCCATAGTAAGGCCAGCCCGGAGGTCGAAGTTCAGTTAATTCTATTACACAAACTATCATTGTAATCATAATTTCATAATGGGCTAATTTGCTCCCAAACCTACGCTTTCTGCTTGAGTTAATCTCCGTCAGAAAGAAGTTCCTAGAAAGTAGTTCCCATGGTAACGATAGCCGATCAATCGAACACTCCTGCTACCCCGCTTACAGTTATTGATATAATTATAGTAAATAATATATTATTAACTAATTTATTGAAAACAATTTATTGAAAACAATTCTTGAATTAGGCTATTTAAATATCTGAGTAATCACTGTGTGGGATTAGCGGAACAAATCAAATCAGGCTGTCCATGGTGCTGAAACATGTCGGGTTCAGAATGAAGGTGGATGTTCATGCTGCCATTAAAAGTGCAATTCTTGAAACAGCTCTCCATGAACTTCATGCCAGACTTTTTTGCAGCTGCTGCTGTGGTGTTCACGGGTAGGACTACGTTATAGAAGAGCTTTCCTCCAGTGGCCGTTTCATGGCGTGTCCCGGACCGGCAAAATGCGCGTTGCTCCACATCTTTCTGTTGTCTAGAGATGGAGCGCAGTAGCTGCGAAGCGATGACTTGTTTTTGTGTCCGCTAACGGACATGATTTCTCTGGCCTCCGCCAGCCACTGTATGCAGGTGCTTCTGACATTTTGTAGCTACCGATTTCCAACGAGAGACAATGTATAACAGTGTAACGGCTGTGTGTCGCTAAACGTCGCTATGGAAACCACACTATGTAGGCTCATGGAAGTAGTTTCGGTAGGCTAGTGGCGTGTGTAGGCCACTGGATACCTTGTGATTAGGCACGTTCTATTTGATCTTTGTTTGATCGTGGAATCAAACACGCCTATTGACCAATCAGAGAGCTTGCTCAAACCTATGTGTTATAGAATAAGGGATAATGTGCTGCGAGGCGGTCATTATGGGTAAAAGAACATCCGATAGGCGGATCAAAAATAGTCCGTTGTTACTGTTTGAACTACGTAGGAACGGCAGGAACTGCTTCGATAGCGTTTTTGCTGACCTTTTTGATTACAGATTTGAAAACATTGTTGCTTGCTTTAAAAGTAGCACAATTCATTATTTTAAACCTTGGAAAGTATCTAGATATCCCTGCCCTAATGCCAAAGTAACTGCACACTGAATATGTTTTGCCGTTTGATGTCTATGTCTGGACCGCTGCATAAAAAGGAGGGTTTCTGCCCCGTTACTTCTCCGCTGTTTTCTTGTCCCAGTTTGAAAAGCTATACGGTTAAATCGACGTGTGATGTGAGCGTCCTTAACAATGGTCAATAAGTCCTTGCTGCACATTATCCCTTACATGTTTCCATCTTAAGCTTTGTTAGTTATTTAGTTTCGTAACGGACGTGATAACAGTTGTAACGGTTGCAGCTTTTCTCAGACGCGGAGGGATACTGACTTGTTGTGAAAACACAAAAACATAAAAACTACAATTCTACCCATGATATACGCTCATTATATCACGGCTAAGAACCAATCATATTGCTTGATTTGACTTGTCCATTTTATAAATTGACTTATTTTATGTCCAATTACAAAACCTGAAAATCTCATTAGCTTGTGTTAAGCTCAGATCTTATTTCAGGCATTGATCCAAAAACACATATAAAAAAAGGCCTTTGAGACGAGAGATGCTAATGCTAACTTATTTCCTGGTATAGGACTCATTCCTGCACCACCCTAATCTGTTTACAGGTCCTGGAAAAACCTCGATAAACATTACTTTGAAAAAATAGTGGCTCATACCTTGGAGGCTCCAGCCTCAGGGAAGCAGTCTACTCTCTCAGCCAGAGGAATGTTAGGACACTGAGGAACGAATACTTCAGTAGATTCTGCCAAAAGAGGAAATGTTTACTTAAAACAGAAAATTAGAGTGAAAGCCCAATCTTACCACAATACACTACTGATAGACTGCATACTCATTTGAGATTTATACTTATGTGGTTATATTATATTTTTCAATGATGGTTACCTGACCATAAAAAAGGTGAATATAATGTAAAAATTATGCTAAAGGTCTAAGAGGACCTCTTTAGCAATTTCTGAAAAGTTGGCCAAGCTTAGTGAATGTTTACTTCCTTTTTTCCTTGGTTGTGTTTAAGTTGTGTCCTTTACGTATGTGTTTGCGTGTTCACTTACCATCTTTAACGAATCCACCTTCTCCGGTGACGAACAGAACTATGAGAGCGATGGCTACCACCAACATCAGTGAAAACATGACCATTAATGTCACCTCCAATCCAGAGAAGCGCCTTTTCCCCATCTGACACACATAAACACACGCATACAGGGAGAGTGATTACAAAGGCCAACATCATTAACACCCAATAATGACTCCCAGTTTACTTAAGGCAAGGTCTCAAAGGTCTCAGAAAACGTCCCCGCTTAATTAGACCCATTGGCTAGATACACATGCATACACACATGCACCAAACTATAGTAAACAGAGATATTTTTCTTGCATTGACCTTGGACTAAGAGAAGTATTTCTGCAGTAAAAAAACAAGAAAAATAACAGGACTTTTCAAAAAGAGAAACAGAGAGTCGTACAAAACTACCAGGCCAGTCTTTGCAAAGGTACCGCTCATATCACCCAAGCAATTAGGCTCCGCTCCAAAGTACTCTTGGAGACAAAAACAAGGTGAATGTCTTCATGTGTGTGTCTATTTGGGAGAAGGAGAGGCTTATAGCCATCCTGGCAAATGTGCTGTGAAGAGCAGGCGAGGGCAAAGAGAGATGGAGAGTCAAACGTGTGCATGCCCCCCTGCACACCATAAAGAAGCAGAATCACCTGCAAATGTAACACTGAGCAAACACATTCACATTGGCCTCTTTCTTTCTCCATTAGAGTACACTGGGCTCCTAAAAATAGCTTCCACCCATAACGGCATATCGTTTTACTTCTCCAGACACACAGAGATTCTGATATGGGCACTTGCACACACACTTTAAAAACACACAGGCCCTTTTTCGGCTGAACTGTTGACGTTCCCAGCAGAGCAGGTGATTTAAAATGATCTGATAGTTCATTTGAACTTTAGCTTAACGCATTTAGATACATAGAGACATATCTCTCTAAAAGGTAATGTCAGCCCAAGAGGAGGTTTGTCGTCTGTAATTATATTCAACACCGGCATAAGGAGACGTGGATCAGTGCAGGGGACTTCTGAATAAAGAAATCTGTCTACGCATCAGTATTCAAAGCCCTTCTTTAGACATCTGTTCCTCAGGGCTACACTGCAATTAACAGTGGGTTATTTACTCTGGTAGCAAAGCACTATACTTAACCAACAGTATCATTAACAAACTTGGTCACAATCCGTCAACAGTTATGCAGATAGAGCTGCATAATACAGACATCTCTCCAAGCTGTAGAAAAGTCTAGGTCCAGGCTCTTTGTCTGAAACAATAGATGTTATCTTTTCGTAACAGTGATGCGTTAACTTTAAAGCTATTACAAAAGAATCCCATCAGCATCACAAACATCTTCTAACATTGACAAATCCTAAAACTCGAATACCAAATCAGAATTGGTTTTATTTTAATTTCAACAGGTAGATTGTTTGAAGCTGCAGTCTTACCTTGGCTCTCACCAATGATCAGGGCAAAGTGCTTCTGAGTTCAAGTGGGATAGCACCTTTTGTACCACAGTAAGTATTGCTGGGCTCACTACTCCTTCAGTGTGTGTGCGTGTGTGTGTGTGTGTGTGTGTGTGTGTGTGTGTGTGTGTTTTACAGTCTGATCATGCACACCCTAAAGCCATAACATGTCAGATAACACTGTAGAGTGAAACAAAAAAAAAAACAGAATCCTAAAATCCCCATATCAGCTTGTTACAATCTGGCGATCATGTTTGATGAGTTTATGAGTGAGCGTGTGTGTGCGCAGCGGATTATTATTCACCGAAAGATTAGGGTACATTTATTATATATTAATATAATGTTTGTATGTAACCTGTGACTCAGCTAAAGTTATCTTCACTTATCTTAACCCCGAAGTTAACATATCACTCATTAACACACATATACACACACACACACACACACACCATTGGCAGTATTTATGTCAGTGTTTGCAGTTTACATTACTCCTGTTCTGGCTGCCTTACACTGGCTTCCTATAGAACACAGGATAGAATTTAAAATTCTTCTTCTCGCCTACAAAGCCCTTAATGGGCAGGCGCCATCTTACCTTAAAGAACTCATTACACCTTACTGTCCTACTAGGGCATTGCGTTCCAAGAATGCAGGGTTGTTGGTTGTTCCTAGAGTCTCTAAAAGTACAATGGGAGCCAGAGCCTTTTCTTATCAAGCTCCACATTTGTGGAATCAGCTTCCAGTTTGTGTTCGGGCGGCAGACACCCTATCCGTTTTTAAGAGTGCGCTTAAGACCTTCCTTTTTGATAAAGCTTATAGTTAGGGCTGATTAGATTCAGCCCCTAGTTTTGCTGATATAGGCTTAGTTTGTCGGGGGACATCTTACTTCTTCCTTCTCTCTGTCTATATCTGTGTACTCCCATGTTCCGATTAACCCAGCTTCCCCAAATCTCTTTCTTTTTGGTGTCTATATACGCTGGGATCCGGAGTCATGGATGATCCTGCGGTCCTGTGTCCTGCATCGCGAGCCCTGGATCTTGAGTCGTGGCTGTGGTCCTGGATCATAGGTCCTTTGAGACGAGAGATGCTAATGCTAACTTATTTCCTGGTATAGGACTCATTCCTGCACCACTCTAATCTGTTTACAGGTCTTGGAAAAACCTCGATAAACATTACTTTGAAAAAATAGTGGCTCATACCTTGGAGGCTCCAGCCTCAGGGAAGCAGTCTACTCTCTCAGCCAGAGGAATGTTAGGACACTGAGGAACGAATACTTCAGTAGATTCTGCCAAAAGAGGAAATGTTTACTTAAAACAGAAAATTAGAGTGAAAGCCCAATCTTACCACAATACACTAGTGATAGACTGCATACTCATTTGAGATTTATACTTATGTGGTTATATTATATTTTTCAATGATGGTTACCTGACCATAAAAAAGGTGAATATAATGTGAACACAGGATCATAGGTCCTGGATGGATATCCTCGTGGATTCATCCTCCTATTATACACACATGCATTTCCAAACATTTGGACTACCTATGTTGCAAATGTATTATCTTTTCAGTTTACACACGGTATCTATTGCACGTCTGTCCGTCCTGGGAGAGGGATCCCTCCTCTGTTGCTCTCCCTGAGGTTTCTCCCATGTTCCCTTTAAACTGTGGGTTTTCTCCGGAAGTTTTTCCTTGTACGATGTGAGGGTCTAAGGACAGAGGGTCTAAGGACAGAGGGTCTAAGGACAGAGGGTGTCGTATTGTCATACTGATATTCTGTACAAACTGTGAAGACCACTGAGACTAATGTAACATTTGTGATATTGGGCTATATAAATAAACATTGATTGATTGATTGATTGATTGATTGATTGATTGATTGCAGTAAAAACAAGCTTTAGACACATTATAATTAAAAACATTATAATACCTTTACAATAGTATGTATAATATATTGCCATTCAATCCTATGTGAGCCTGGCCATTATTTTGTATGCATGTATGATACTGGTTTCCCCATGTCTGTATAGTTATATGAGGCAGGCATGGTAACCTTACACGTTCATCAAATGGGCTTCTTATGCTAAGTGATTTTGAGAGGCATTCTGGACAGATGTTGCAAACGTGTAAATGCCTTCATCTCTCCAATATGGACACATAATCATTACTCCGTCCAATAGACATTTACCGTCTGATTTTATGAATACATCCAATGTCTATTTGCTCTAACATTTACATACTGATAGGTTAAGTTAGTGATTGTTCTTTCCCATTAAACTAAGTAACAAACTGAACATCAGATCAAACACAAGGAGAATCAGACTTCCTTAGCATTTCTCTGATTCCCAATCAGTTCACCCACTGACTGACCTCTATGGGTGAAGGAGCGGCACGAGTAAGAGGTGGTTAAACCTTTGTCCCACTTGTTCATAAATTCTCATTTATGAGTTTTTATTATGGACAGGTGTTAGGTTACGCTACTTAACTGCAAAGTGCATAGGTTATTCTTCTTCTGGCATTTTTACACCATCTTTGTCTTGTAACAATGCCTCCCAGGTTTTCTGGGGTGAAGACAGATGATTGCACCCTCTGCTGTGACATGAACCCAATGGCACAATCATCATTATGTAGCAAGCCAGCAGAAAGGATTAACAATGCTCGTCTCCTCTCTGGCCTTTACACATGTGGAAGACGTCGGGACCATTGATGTACAAAGAGAACTGGATACATCGTTGGAGGCGGGTCTGCGTTCATTACAATGAAAGTTGCTTTGTGGTGCATGAAGCCAAGACTCTGGAGTACACAAATACCCATATTATCCAGATTAAGCCCATAAAGCATGCATATTTATGCTTTCCTTAAGCCCCGCCTCCAATGGACTCATAACATAACGTAGCGTCTCAGAGAGAGGAAATAACTCTGTTGCTCCGTTTAGAGCATTTTACAACTTGTAGGACCTTTAGATAAAGGCTAAAGTGTTGTATTGAACAGAGGGCCAAAAAACACATTTTTGAGATCTGACCGAAATAAAAAATGTTTGTTCTGAGATAAAAGTCAAAATGCTGAGATCAGAGTCAGAACCCTGAGAAAAATTGTTAGATTTCTGAGATAAAATAATTCTGATTTATTTCTGAATCCAGACTTAAAATTGCTTTGGGTCAGATTTTATAGACATGAGACCTTAATCCTCTTCCGTTATACTGGGCCGTTGATTTGTTTAAATGTAAGACAATGTAAGACAATTGGAAAAAGTCTTCTTGGCCCCAATGGCAGATAACAAGACACAGAAGTTGAGTACAACTGTTTGTGGGGGGCTGTGGCGCAGTGGATGAGTGTGTTGGTGTTGGGATCAGATGGTTACAGGTTCAAACCCGTCTGCTTCATTTTGTGGGGGCTTGGTTGGGACACATGGAAAGGCAAAGCAGGCAAATGGCGTTCTGCCTAGAAGTAAATGGTTTTAGATTCCCTTGTCGAACAGAGATCACAATTGACGGGTTACAGACTCTATATGTTTGGCCAGGAATCAGCCTTTGAACAAATAGCTGCTCTATGAAGCCATCAAAGGCCAAGCTGAACGATCTCCACATTGTCTGTGGAATGTGTCAGAATAGAGAGGAAGCTCTGGTTTCGCATTATCTCTATGGTCAGATATCCATCCATTCAAATGCACTCTGTAGCCTAGTATGTCATTCCACTAAACAAAATGCAGAGGATCAACTAAATTAGCTATTCCCTATCTAGGGACCCAATCATCTGTTCTTCCAACACACATCTTGATTGCCATAGACGATCGAAGAAGCCAAGATGAGCTCTGAGTGTGTGTGAGTAAGTCCATGTAAATGAGACCGTTAAATCAATCTGTAATCATAATTTGGCTAAGAAACCTACAAATACTGACTGCAGGAACGTCTATTGTTTGCTTTTGCACGTGCATGGGGGTGCAAGCGTCCAAGTCCGTCTCTGGTCATTCTGCTCACTCCTTTCTCTCCCTACAAATCCAATTCCACTCTGCCACTGCCAATTTCAGGTGCTCTGCCTCCAGAAAGCAGCGCCAGCCGATTTCAATAGAACAAACTGAAATTGGCAATTCACTCCCCCGTATCGATCCAGTCACTTTAAGACTAGGCACTCAACATTGAGAGCTGCCAACCAACCAAGAGTATGTATGTGTGTTCATGCGTGTGTGTGTGTGTGTGTGTGTGTGTGCGGTGTGTGTGTGTGTGTGTGTGTGTGTGTGTGTGTGTGTGTGTGTGTGTGTGTGTGTGTGTGTGTGGGGGTGTGTGTGTGTGTGTGTGTGTGTGTGTGTGTGTGTGTGTGTGTGTGTGTGTGTGTGTGTGTGTGTGTGTGTGTGTGTGTGTGTGTGTGTGTGTGTGTGTGTGTGTGTGTGTGTGTGTGTTGTGTGTGTGTGTGTGTGTGTGTGTGTGCTTGGGCTTCTGTTTGTGAGCATGTGGGAATCCTTGCCAGTATGCAAGTGAATCAATACCTGGATTGTTTACCTGAAATCAGAAAACAAGACTTTCTTTACTGGTATCATTTAGACTTGCTGCTATGGATTTATTTTTCGACTCTTACTTTGTTTCCAACATCTTAATGACCATTTTGTCACCCTTGAATCACAATAAAACACCCTCAAGGTCAATATAATAACTGTTTATGGTGTTTTTTTTCCCAGCCCATTTACTCTTTCACAGTTTTAGTCAATTCGTAAAATAATATTTTAGGCCCAATGAAGTCACATGATTGACACAGATGTTGTAGTACCGCCGTTTGGTCACTATGAAAATCAATACCTGGATTGTTTACCTGATATGCGAATACAAGACTTCTTCATTGGTATCATTTAGATGCAAACAAAATGCTCTGCCATGGATGTTTATTATTATTTATTGAGGATTTTATTACTTTTGCAACGTTTTTATCATCTAAATGACCAATTTGTAACTCTCGAATTACAATAAAACGCTTAGGGTCAATTTAACCCTCCTATTGTCTTCGTTTCCCCCCTTACTTTGGTGTTCGCGGTCAAATTTGACCGGTCCTGTTTTAACTGCAATTACATTAACACAAAAACCATTAATCATCACCACATTTCATTTAACACCCTTTCAAACTGTACATATTGTATCAGATACTGGTATACATGAACAACTGCAGTACATATACAAAGAACAGACACTGAACATGTATTGCGTGTGCCAGGTGTGATCCATGTGGGGGGATGGGCACATACGAGCGGGAAATGTGTCAAATTGTTCTGTGTGTGTGTGTGGTGTGTGTGTGTGTGTGTGTGTGTGTGTGTGTGTGTGTGTTTGTGTTTGTGTGTGCCAGGTGTGATTCACATGGAGGGATTGGGCACATAAGGGGGGGGAACACATCTAGAGTATGTGTGTGTGTGTCAAATTCAATGAAAGTGGTGATCAGCAATTTCATATGTGCAAATGTCTACTGTGAAGGATATCATAAAGCCTTAATGCAATCGAATGTAACACAAAAAAGTTATGATTGATGAAAGTAGTAAATCCGTCAGATTTGACCCGAAGACAACAGGAGGGTTAATATCTGTTTTTAAAATGTTTTTTTTTCTGTCCCATTCGCTTTTTCCCAATGTAAATCAATGAGTGAAAGTATTTTGGAGGCTGATGTAATCACATGATTGACAGAAAAGTTGTAATACCGTTTTACTGGTATTATTTAGACTTAAAGCATGTACTGCTAGATATTTATTTTTCTGGTCTATATGACTTTTGCAACTTTCCAACATCTAAATGACCATTGTGTAACCTTTGATTCACAATAAGACTCTCAACGTAGTAGAAGTTATAGGTTAGTATTGATTTTTATCTGGCCTTGGCTGGCTATGATCCTCTACAATAAATAATTTTCCCAGTGATAAATGCTACTAATATTTAACCATGCATATAAATCTTTATGTATATGACGACTCAGGAATAATACTGTCATGCACTCTTATATAATGCTTGAGAAAGGAAACCATGCTGTTATATATTTTTTTTTTTCAAAAGTCATTGACCTTTTACATGTATCCATCAAATCTCTCCATGTATTGTTACAAAATAATTACCATGCATTTGCCAGATTTGAAAGCTCTCTCTGCATGTCGGTCATGAATTAGAGTAGATTTGTAATAATTTGTTGGCGCAAATCAGTATTTTGTATCCTTGAATTGCTAAACAACTGTGCATTAATCCCCCTACTCGCACCCCCTTCTAATTATTGGTGTCAATTTGTACTAGAAAAAAACTGAAGTTAAAGATGTGTTGAGTGTTATTGGCTAGCTGCTGTGTGGAGTGTACAATTACTGATTTCATTTATAATAATTATAGTTATTGAGTGGAATCCATGTGTTCATGCTGTCTCCGCACTCTATTCCACACAGTAATAAATGGACATTGTTTCAACCCTTACTGTTTGCTCTTTGCTAGCTAGCTTTGGCCGTTAGGTGCACACATGAGTAAAAGAGCTGGAATTACAAGGGAAATACAGGTGGCCTACTGAGTCTTGTCTTTTAACATTAAAACAAATCTGACAGGTGTTTCAACGGCTCAACGTAAACCAGATTCGACACAAGCACTCTTCATTCAGACTTTGCAGACTCCTGCTGTGAGCTTGAACTCTGTATCAAGTCTTTTTCTGCAGAAAAGCTTATAAAAGCCCTATCATGCATTTTGGGGTTTTCCGTTCCTGTCGGTGTTACATAGACTTTCTGCACGTAAACTGTCTGCTAAAGCTAACATCCCTGTGTTCCCTCAAGAAGGAGTTTATCTCCGACACCCTTATATATTTCCTCAACGCTTCTATTGGCTAAAGCTCCAACACATAGTAGCCTACTGTACTTGATAGGCTAAGGGGCGGGACATCTCTAAGCTGTTGACCAATCACAAGAGCCAATCAGAGCACACTGGGCTCAACAAAGGGTGAAAAGAGGTGCTGCAGCACAGACAGAATGAGAAAAATAAAGAGCTTTTTGAACATTAAAGCATGGAGACACGTCCCAGTAGAGGGACAATGAATACAAGAATGTACCTGAAATGAGCATAATGTTATTTGTAAATATTCAAAGACAATCTCTTGACTTAAAATGTTATGTCTTTAAGATATTTCCAAAACAATGTAGAGTCTGTTGCAACCAAAGCTTTTCCAAACACCAGTTTGTCACACATTTGGTGTCACTAAACGGTTACATCCAGATCATGGAAAGGTACCACTGCTCAGAGTCCCTGTTGTCGGGCCTCATTCATTAGAGGTAAAAAACAACAATCTGTGTTCTCTGTAACTACTCTGTGTGAGTCTCCTTCTCACGTAAATGCATTTGCTTAACAAAACGTCAGTGGACCAATCATCACATCTTTCTGTTTCCAATACACACTCTGGTGTTGTAGTACCTTCACCTCAAATGTAACCCTAGTGATGAAGATCCAAGGAATCTGCAATTAGTTAGTAATTAAGTTGTTTCCTTGAATGTAGGTCTGTGTCCTTAACAAGCCTCTATGTTTTGATGGTAGCCTAATAGGGAGGGGATGTAATTACAGTCCCTACAAACATGCTACTCAACACTCAGACAACACAAGCTCTAATTAACCCGCTGTCTTGGGCTTGTATGTGAAAATGAGAGCTTGTTAGCGGTCTGTAGGGATGGTAGAAGAAAGTGTAGAGGAAATCTTCACATCTCAAACATTCAAATAATAACTAATGTGATTATGGTTGCTGATTTGTGTCTTTTTTTATTGGTATTTTATTTTCCATTAAAGTCTGATGTTTCTTCCACATGCGTCACCCACACAGTATTCTGTAATAGGGCTTGTAATGCCACTGAATAACGTTTTGTGTTAGAAAAAAAGGATTATCTTCGCCTTGAGTCACACAGAAATAAAGCCTAGTAAATGGCAACTGTCCATGTTGATGAAGTCATTCAACAAGTAAGTATTTGGTGCAGGAATGTGTCCTAAAACCCGGGAATGAGTTAGCATTTTACCACTTCCAGGTGCCAGTAAATTAGCTTTTTGTAAGAAACCTGAAAATAGATCCGTGGTTAATACAAACTTACTAGATTTTCAAGTTTTGTTGTAAGACATCAAATATATCAGTAAAAACCATAGACTGTATATATAAATGGACGTAGTGTCCGTGACGTCACCCATAGGATTCTGCAGAGTTGCCGTGAAGCCCTTAGTAGGTGGAGTCGGCCACTAACGGCTCGACTGTGACATCAGAGTCTAATCCCGCCTGCTCCAAATAAGGGCAAAGAGGAGGAGCCGAGGCGGGACCTGCTGGAAGTAAACAGAGCTAGCTCAGGCTAAGAAGCTAAGCTAACATGAAATACATGCATACCAAGTTACTGCTAACAGTGTAGTTCCCCTATATAAACGTTACAGTCATAATCAAATGAGACAATCTGCAAGAGAATTAGCTATATTTTGTTATTCTTAATGCTTGTCATTCACACGTTGAGCAAAGAAGGACTCTACCGCCCGGACCTAACGTAGCCGCAGTGGGCTAGCTCCGGGACGCCGGCTGGAGCTAGCCCCCTGCGGCTCCGTTAGCTCCGGCGGCCACCACTGGGATAATTGGGTCCCCTATTCACATTTGCTCCCGTTTAGCATTATGGGCGTCATAGCCATAGACTATAAAAGTCTTACCCAAGGCTGAATCATAAACTAAAATGTATATGTATGCATAAAGGCTTACGTCCTTAGCTGGCTAATAAGTAACAAGCTAAGCTACCAAGCACACAAACACCTGCGAATGGGGTTAACATGTATAATATTATCATTTTAGACTTCTTGGAAGTTCTGTTAGTACATTCAAGCGCACAGCGCGACATTTTAATTGTCTGGTATTTGTAACAATATTCCCTAAAAGGCACAATCACTACGAACACGGCTAAAGCTAAAGGGTCAAGTACAGTACTATGACTAACTAACGTTGTAGCCTCTATGGTTGTAGCCTAGCAGAGTGGACAAGTTGCTGTTAGCTGACAGTGAGGCATGTATGTGTCCATCAAAGTGACCACGCCCTATTTTATGCAAAAACTTTAAGACCTAATGTAAGTAAAAGGGTCGTGTTAGAAAACAATTCACTCACAGATTCATAATCATGAAGGTGGAATCTAACTATATCGATAATAATATTTATTGCATCCATGGGTAGAAACATGTTTTTTTCTGCTGTAAAGTTTGGCATTTTAACATGGGGGTCTCTGGAAATTGCTCCTTTCTGCAGCCAGTCCCTAGCGGCCCATGTATGAACTGCAGTGTGTGGCACTTCCGTATTGGCGTCCCGGCTCTTCCCCAGAGTTTGCCGCTTGGTAAAAACTCAACTGGTGAATGTCTGAAGCTTTTGTGTCATGAAAATGGTAGTTGCTAACAAGCTACGAAATAAGACTGCTAAACATTAGCCGCCTTTAGCTTAGCCTAGCGGTTGTTTTGGTAGCCGTGCGACCATGATGTTTGTAGCCGAATGTCAGTTTTTACATTTTGCCAATTCCAATTACGCTTCAAAAGTTAGAGAGTGGTGTCATTCTGTAGATTATCCTGCTGAACAAAAATCAATCATCATAAACGTGTTTTTACAGCAGCTTATTTTCCGCAATATTCGAAAATCCAATGGAATATTCCCATTAGCTTTTAATTGAGTCCTGGTAATGCTAACTTCTGGATCGGCATGCAAAAATGTGTCATCGCTTCACCACTCTATACTCTGTGTTGAAGTTGTGTTTGTGTGTGTGTGTGTATCTAACTGTTATCAACAACGTAACCACTGCACAACTCATAATATGCAGGTGGCCTATCTAAGTGTTCCCATTATGCAGCACTCCTCATAAGCACAGCACAGATGTTGGACCCCTATGGGGGAGTAACAGCATTTTGAATGAAGAGGGAAATGCACAAGAACAATTTTATCACACACCAAGTGTTTGCTGCTTCATTTCTAAAGGAAATGTCCACCCTACCTGCTGCTGCGCTCTGCTTGGTTTGACCAGAGCAGACACACACACACACACACACACACACACAGGGTCAGAGGGGCATATTTACACACAGTCAAGCATAAAAAGAATGCTAACAGCTGTCAGTGTTAAGCTTTGATAGCTGCTTTAAAGTCACTTCATGGGCTAGACGCGATATAATGATTAACCACTCTGTGTTTGTTGTTATTCATGTGTGGTGCAAAGCTCACCAGTCACTACTATCTGTCGAAAGAAGGTCAAAGTGTGATTAATCCTTGCCGTCTTATGCCAGCGATGTTGTAAAACCCTGCGATGACCTTGTGAACTCCTCAGAGCCCCGGGTTCAGTGGAGTATCACACAGGAACTAAGAAAGAAGGAGGAATACAACACTTCTCGCTCTCCTTTAATGTGTTAAGGACTCAAGTTTACTGCTGATGCTAAGCTGCTCACGGTCTGTGAAGTATCACTGTTTCATTATTTAATATCTGTGGGCTGAGCAGAAGAGGAAGGTGTGCAATAAGTGTCTCTCTCTGTGCATGTTCACAAAAAAAAGATTCTTCCTCACTTTACCACTTCCATTCTCAAATTGCAGAACAGATTTAAAAGCTAATATCTGACACGTAATTATGTTAAATTGAATCTGCTGATAGCATTAAGTGTTGCCATTAAGAGATAAACACTGCGAAAACAACTCTTACTGTCATGGATAATTATTTCAGTATTATTATGCACTTTCTCCATTTCTCCACATTACAATAATTTAGAAAGAAGAAGTACTGATTAACTCCACAACAATGATCTTCTAGAGTTATGAGGGACCTGGATTTCGTGTAAAGTAAACTGACCTTTGTTTGCCGAAGACTGGATTATAGCATATATAATATTAGCATTTGCAGAAAATATACATGCACGAAAACCTATATAACACACAATGGGAAAGGAAAACCCCAAAATGCATAAAAGGGCCCCTTTAAACCCAGACGTGTTTAAATTGTGTAAATCTAAACCTACTTTCTGATTCTGAAAAGGTCTGTTTCTAACAGAAGTTCTGAAGATGTTAATGTTGTGTTCTATGACATTAAATACATCCGTAAATACCATCCATCCATCCATCTTCTCCCGCTTATCCGTGGTCGGGTCGCGGGGGTAGCAGTTCCAGCAGAGAGCCCCAAACGTTCCTTTCCCTGGAGACATCAACCAGCTCTGACTGGGGGATCCCAAGGCACTCCCACACTGTACAAAAACATGTTTTTTCACAGAAATGTACTGTATTATTTTACAGACCTTTCTTGTTTTTCTATATTACGTGTAAATACCATAAAAATACAGTAAATTACTTTTATTTAAAATAAATAAAGGTTTTATTCTGTAAATTGGTTTGATAAGAAATTATCGTTTTTTTACAGGATAATTCCATTGTTTAATGGTCTTGAATGTTAAATTACATTGAATTCTATGTAAAAACACATAAATACACATAATTTTACTGCATGTAAAATGAAGGCAACTTTCTTTTTTTTGTTGCAGTAAAACCTTAAATTTAAAGTAACAAAATGTAAAAAAAACTAAAAATAACTGTATTCTGTACTGTTGTAGAATACAAATAAATCTTATTATAAACCATCTTAAATAAATGTATATATCTTCACAAAAAATGTAATATATTGCAGAAATAACCAAAAATGATTTTGTATAAAGTAGTTTTCATAGTATACTAAAATAGTTAACTGTAAAAATAAAGTGTCAAATAAAAAAAACGTAAAATGTATGTAAAAATCTACGGCACTTGAAATGGAATCCAGCCATATTACAAGACAAGCAGGATTGGAATGAGTCCACAACACTCCTGATTGGTTGATATAAACGTCATCGAAAAACCTGCCAATGAGCACTGTCCGCGCCTTTCAATCCAATTTGAAACTTCCACGTCAGTTTGAGCAGCTCTCCTGCGGAGCTACAGCTGTCTGTCTCACGAGTTTATGGACTAATATCGGGATAGTTTTACATCTACATGTTAAATATGGGCATCGGGACGTCAACAGAGAACAGAAGACTTGAGATCTGGTGAGTCCTGCAACTTTAATGGAGTTAAACATGTATTTAGATAATCCTTAGTTTGTGAATGTTTAATTGTATATTTAAGGCTACGTTTCTTCTTCTAGTTCAGTGAGTTTTGAGTGATGAGACATATATTTTAAGGGAATCTGTGGAATCTCAGCTTTCATATGATACGTTTGTGCAGATAGTATGAAGTAAAAAAGATCGCTTTTGCCAGTTATGTGCTAAAGTAGCGTTAGCCCCGTTAGCTGTTAGACTTGTGTTACATTGAGTTAAAAATGGTTAATATCGTCAGTTAGCTGAGTTTCTTCCTGTTAAGTGGGTAAGCATCATTAATAGGTTGTTACCAGTGGCGAGCCGTGACTTTTATACCTAGGCCCGCTGACCCCCCTTCCCTCGAAAAAAAAGAAGAGGTATTACAACAGCGGCCCGGGGTGCGAAACGCATCAATGACAGCGACCCTCTACCACACAAAACAACACCATTTATATAAACACCTATCATGACAGGGCACCCACAGCCAAGTAACAGTTACAAATGAATTAAGTCGGGACGGCGGCCCGCATTGAAAATGACTTAGGCCTACCTTTGATGATAAATCACTGAAACACAAAGTCTATCCTCCTGTCCTTTTGGATGAAGCACTTGCGGGTCATTCAGCTGATCCTTTGCCACTCCAGTTCATCATTGTAACTCAATCTTGAAAATGACTCGGTTAATAATTTCGCAACGATGTCATCACTATCACTGAAGTGAGCCATCATGAACGAACTTATGCTAATCATAAATCTATCGATCATAAATCTATCGATTAGATTTATGATTCGAAAATAATAAAAGTAGGGAAGACATGTGGATATTATCCGGCTGAACAAAACGTGCATTTATCTAACAGGTTCGTTTTCCACAGACCTTATTTCCAGCTATTTTCCAAAATGGAGAAATCCCACTGCTTTCTGTCGAGGGAATCCGAGCGCAGCTTACTTCCGGGTTTTAGGACGCGTCACTGCACCACTTGCATAGACCTCACAGCGGGCGGAACTTGTCATAAAGTCCGCAAAAATAAAGCCCGCCCATTTAGAGGGAAGATATGATTGGTCAATTGTACTGTCAGTTGACATTACTCTCTCGTTGAGTTACTATAGCGGGCCCTCTGTGAATGTGGAGAGGGACCAACAAGCTCTCCCGTCTTCACAGTAGGCTTGTTTGAGACGCGTTGCGGCTCGCCTCGAAAGTAGACAAGAATAGCCGATCGCAGCCAGGGGAGGTCTCAAAAAGCTCGCCTGAAGTCGGACAGCTCGGAGTCGGCTTCGTCTTCTTCTTCTTCTCTCGGTTTTTTGGCGGATTGCAAATAACTCCGGAGTCGGCTTGACTGGTTTGCATTTATAAAGAATGCACAAATGTGTTTAATCATTAATGTCAGATATGTACTAAGTAAATACATTTGTTCCTGCTCAAGATTAGATTCAACTTTATTGTTATTGCACATATTACAGGTACTGAGACAACAAAATGCAGTTTAGCTTCTAACCAGGTGCAGCAAGCAGTGAAGTGAAAAGTAATGTACACAATCTACAGAATAAAATATAGAATGAATTGAATGATGAATAAACAAATAATTGTATTAAATATATTAAAGTAATGTACACAATCTACAGAATAAAATATAGAATGAATTATTATTATTAAATATATCGCTTTTGCGATGCTAACTTTTGGGTCAGCCTACATAAATAGATAATCACTGCACCACTCTATAGGCAGGGCACTTATGCCATGCTTGTGTTGTGCATAATGATTGATCAGGAAGCATTTAGTTGAGGGATTGATCTTGGTTCAGTTCCGGTGTTGGCAAACATCCGCCCTGTTGAAGAGTTTCCTCCAGAGTGCAGCTGATCCTCTGCTTCTGCTTCTTCCCATGGTGATCCATACAGCCTCTTCTGTGTTTGCAGGCATATGTTCTCGCATGTAGTTTCCTTCTCTTTCGAGAGTCGTGCATGTTACAATATGTGTAGTGTTTGCAAGTATTTGACACTTTTGTTGCTTTGCTGAATTTTGCAGTTTCATCCTGGTTGAACACTCACAGCAACTTTTCTCACAAATCGTGTCTCCGCCTGTCAGGCAAACTCAAAGAAGGAAGAAGATAAAAGACCAACTAAACATCAAGGAACGAGGTGAACCTCTCAGACAGGTTGCTGAGACACAGTCTTTCAGGTTCTGTGTGTTTTTGAAGGAGTTGCATCAATTTAAAGTTTTCACAGACAATCTGCGCATTCTTGAAAAATGTAAAGATGACACTGATGTTTTATTTTTCATTGACTTGCATTTTTGTTATGTCTGGTATTCATCTTTCTATTTTGTATTAGTCATCTTATTGACGTTATCTTCACTTCAAAATAATTGTCATAATTGTCATATTGTATATCACCAATGTTATTCATCAAAATGAAACAGATTTCTTCCAAATCAATGTGTTAAATACAGTTTAACTACGTCTTCATATATTTGATGTCATGAAAACAAGATCATAACTTCTTATTACGACAAACCATAACTAAAAGAACAGATTATTATTTATGTGAATCAATATAAATAAAACTAAATCAAATTACATATTACTTTTACTCTGTTGGATTGTACTTTTGCAGGTGACAGCTACTTCTTTAAGTTTAAAGACACGCATATATGTGCAATATATACTTGCCGTTAATAACTGCAATATATACCTGGCTGATAAATCCTAAGAACTGTTACAGGATGTGTATTTTGTAAATTGTGTAACTTTCCTTTTTTTATTATAACTTTTGTATTACTTTAATACTTGTTTATGCATGTAACATTATGTAACATTAAGCTGTCTGTGGCTCTGTTTCTGCTGTAACAACGTACATTTCCCCTCTGTGGGACTAATACAGGTATTCAGATTCTGATACATTTATAACTGATAATTAAAGTGGTCATATTAGGCTTATTTCCAGGTTGATATCAGTATTCTGTTCCTCTCCTGTGACATGTCTCCATGCTTTAATGTTCAAAAAGCTCTTCATTTTCTCATGCTGCCTGTGCTGCAGCACCTCTTTTCACCCTCTGTCTGAAACCAGAGCCCATGCTCTGATTGATTAGCTGCCCGGCTCTGTTGTGATTGGTCAACCGCTTAGAGATGTCCCGCAGTGATGTTGTAAAATAAAAACATGTTGGTCAAACATTCATTTAGACCCACTTTTTTTAATTTCCTCCAATCAAATGAACATCCTCATTTAAAGTTCAATTAGCTGTTTTAATACCTTTTTCTTTTTTTAATCCCTCCCTCTCTTCTCCCTCATCATGGCTGGGAGTTCAGGCTGTGCGGGTAGCAACAACGAATCTCCTCGTTGCCATGGCAACTCTGAGCGGGTGATCTTTTGTCAGGTGCCAAGAGCTTGCTACAACATAACAGCGTTGGTTATGTGTGTGTGTGTGAGGGGGGGGGGGGGGGGCAGTGTGTGTGAGCAGGATAGAAAGAAAACAGTGTGCTTATCTTTTTTTAAGAAGGACTGCTTAACCCCTTTTTTTTCGTCGTGTCACTCCTCCAGCATCTTTTTCTTCCTCTCCGTATCTTCCGTCATCTTTCATTCAGACACGCTATTGTAACATACTTCTCCCCGTCGATTAAAGACACTCCTCAACTTTGTCATCCCCCTTCTTCCCCTCCCAAAACACAAGGAAACAAAACTTACTGTGTGCTTCTCTGTTTTTTTTTCTTCTACACCCACTCTCCTCCTCCTCCTCCTCCTCCTCTTCCTCCTCCTCCTCCTCCATGATATGCAGATTCTCCGCTCTCAAAGTACAGACTGTATTGATCTTTCCCTCTCACTCTCTCCCTGTCTCTCACCGTCCCCCCCGATCCATTATCCTCCCTTTTCTTTTTATTTTCCTCCCTCCTTCTCTAATGACCTCTCTGCTGATTCAGAGGCCATGAAGAGTTATGGCATATCTCTATTTCTATATAACGATAATTAGAAAAACCTATTAGTCTGCAGTGAAAGTCAAACTGCATGCAGCACTGCAGCTCAGCTGGAGACAAAAACACTATTTTTCATGGCATCTTGTGAATGCAGAGCTATCGGAAAGATTTTCTGAGTAAAACATGTGTGTGTGTGTGTGTGTGTGTGTGTGGTGTGTGTGTGTCCTAAATTAGGTGAATGACTTGTTGTTGCTGCGTGTCGCTGCCTGCCAACACAGAGGCCCTCTCTCTTCGACTTCACTTAATCAGTATGCAGCTCCTCTCTGCTTCACTGTCCTTGTGTTATAAATACGTACACACACACACACACACACACACACACACACACACACACACACACACACACACACACACACAATCACAAACAAACACACACGCTTCATCAACATTCTGCTCCTGACTTCATCACCGTCCTTGTGGTATAAATATCATTTATAAATAGGGAAGTTGGAAAAAAACAAACTTGGATCAAGTCCAGAGTCCGAAACACACACAAGCATGTGCACACACTGACTTACCCCCCCTCCCCTCTCTTGCTCCACACACACAAACAAACACACACACACACACACACACACACACACACACACACACACACACACACAGGTAGACACTCTTGTCCCAAATATGTGAACACATACATACACACGTGCCCAGTCACTTCGGGGTGATAAATAAAGCAGTGCGAGCTCAGCAGCAGCCCTCTGCCATGTCAGGCTTTACTGATGTCTGCTCCAATCCAGGGGAGTGGTTTAATCAGGTCCCACACAACCAATCTAATGTGAGACACACATCACACACACACACACACACACACACACACACACACACGAGAGAGTTTAATCTTCCTGCCAAAAAATAACTTTGGAATAAAATATGTTCTTGATCAAATTATCAAAATAATGCTGTCAGTGCTATTCACCTTTGGGTTACTCAAAATGACACATTTTAATTAATTTGAGAATGGGGGGGGGGGGGAATAGAGACGAAACCTGAGAATTAAATATAAAAAAATGCAATGACGTAAAGCCTCTAGATAAGTGTTAGAAGTTCATATAAATTGGAAACTTGCAAGATAATAACACTGGAAATTGAAAGGTGGTGCCTTTGATTTTCCTCAATGAAGATGATGGGAAAGTTGAGACATTAGAAAAGAAAAGTGAGCCACTTCAAATGAAAACTTGAGAACCCAGGCAAGAGTTTAGCCTGCTGGAATTTGTGCTGTCAACTTGGAGCAGAAATATATACCAAATCAGTGCTGAAACCTCCGAAGCAGCCATCCAAACACCAAGGTCTGCATGTTTAATGACTGAGTGACTCACAGGCAGTCCCTATACAGTTGGAACTTATTGCCTCCGTATATAAACCCTCCCAGTCCTTCAGTAGAAGATTGAAAATGAACTCTAACATGCATGTGCAGGCACACAGGAGAAAATGTTATTAGAGTGCACTCGAGGGAACATGTAAATCTGGGTTTATTCAAATGTTGTGTCATAGACATTCACACATGCCCTCATAGACAAGTGATAGAGACATTAGTATTCTGGCCCCTGGGCACGTAGCAATGATGTACACATCGCCAGATAGTTAAACAGTTTATTGTTGAAATCTTGTGAAACTGAAAGTAAAAAGCACAAAGCATTGCAATCAATACAATGACATGCTATAAAATACAAACATAAATGAAATCCATAAACATAGATGAATCATTAACACACAAATAATGCCTCTCCAAGGTCCACATGAGCAGATGGAGCCGGATGTTTGAGGAGGTACAATAACATGTGGCACTCTAGCTGTTCTGCTGGAAAAACATGGCCGCTGACCTTTCAACTCAGTCATGTGACCATGCAATGTGACATCTACTGACCAATGAAAACACCTACATCCAAAAATAGCATGAAAAGGCTGCCATAGGCTGTTATAGCACCGCCTTTAGGAGGTGCTATAACAACAAAAAAACTAAACTTACATGTAACGTGACACTCCCCGCCTGGTATTGAACACAATAGCACTATTGGAGAACAAACTACTGGGAGGTAAGTAACAGTCCGTGTGACCCCTAGGGGAACATAAGCGCCACCACCTCTGTGATGGGATGGATGAAGGTCTTTGAGGCCCCTCCTCTGTCAACTTTAGGTTCCAACTTCCTGACCTTACCATCGCCTACAGGAAAAGTTTTTGTAACCAGTGCCATGGGCCACTGGTTTATCTTCACCTGAGTATCGCGAAGAAGCATCAGGTATCCTTGCTTAATGTTGTGATGGCTCTTTTGCCACTTTGAGCGACTCTGAAGAGTTGAGGGATGAAGCCAAGTTGAAGACCTCTCAAATTGCGGAGAGCCTCGGTTTCTGTTGCTGCATTCTGTGAATTGAGTTCGAACTTCTGCGTCAGAGTCTGGCTCTATGAGGTCATAAGATGCTTCCACGTTGTCCTCTGTACGTTGGAAGATCTTACTACCCAGTGAGTCGTCTTCGGTGTGCCAAGCTGAACCACTAGCGAGCTGTGAACTTTCCACATCAAAGGAACTGCGGACCCCATGTTTATTCTCAGCGAGTTTCTCTTTCGGAGAAAGATGGTTCAGACAGGGCATGAAGTGAGAGTGATGCCCGTTCTCCAGGATGTGAGTGTGGAACACACTTGCATCTTTGGGTTTGTGAGCTGAGCCTAGACGGCTTCACCAATGATGACCCAGCCAAGATCCAAGCGTTGGGCATATGGTGCCTCATTGGGTCCATTGTGCTGGTCTCTCACCTTGTGGACTTGTAGGACGTCCCGCCCAAGGAGAAGAAGGATCTGAGCCTCTGGATCAAGTTATGGAATATGTGAGCAATGGAGTGGAGGTGGGTGTGATATTCAGTCACCTCTGGTGTAGGTATCTCTGACCTGTCTTTCAGGATGTAGTTGCATTCTATGAGAGTCGGGAGATAAATGCTGAGACTTCCATCTAAAGGTTGTGCAATGAAGCTTGTGGCTCTCCTTCCAGAAATCTCAGTGAGACCAGCGCATGTCTGTAGTGTGTAGGGAGTATATGTGCCTTCAACGCCAAAGAGGTCAAAGAACACTGATCTGGCGAGTGATCGATTGCTCTGGTCATCAAGGACAGCGTAGAGTCTCACTGACCTGTCAGGTCGTCCCTTAGGATGCACTGTGATGAGACAGATCTTTGAGCAGGAGCGTGGCCCGTTGTTTTCTCCACAGACCTCCGTACACTTAGAGTTCACTATCGGAGATGACTCAGTGTCATCCTCCCCGCCGTTCTCTGACTCAGGGTTCTGGTTATGCCATGGAGCTGGCCCAGGATGAAGAGCTGCTATATGCTTGTTGCTGTTGCACTCTTTACATTGAACTGAAATCTTACAGTCTTTTGCAAGATGTTTGCTAGAAGAACAACATCTAAAACATATGCCACCCTGCCTAAGAAATGCCTTGCGCTCTTCTAGTGTCTTGGTCCTAAAGCTTCTGCAATATTTAAGAGGGTGAGGCTTTTTGTGGATAGGACATTGCTTTTCAACATCAGGCTTGACACTGGAAGTCTCTGTATTGTCAGAGTCAGACATAGAAGAGACCTCCGTCATGTGCGAGGAGATGAAGTTCTTAGAGCTGTCCATCTTCTTAACTGTGTTATCCTGCTTCACTATTGCAACAGTTGAAGAAGACAGAAAGAAACTTGGGTCGTTACTAGGGGAGTAACGGTTCACAGAAGTCACGGTTCGGTTCGTACCTCCGTTTGGGGGTCACGGTTCGGTACGGGTTCGGTACAACAAGAAAAAGCAAAAAAAAGTCCCAAATGCATAATTCCAGGTTTGTTGTTATTTATTTTTGAACAGTAGTGCAAGTTTCAGTTTAAAAATAAGGAACTCTGACATTTTGAATAATTAACTGCATTAAACAGTTAAAAACAAACCACAAACAGTACCACACACACTCAGATGGCCATATTATCTATAATGGCTGATGTCAAACAAAAAGGTTTCATGAAGCTGTAAAACTAAAAAGAATGTCTTGGAAATATTATATCATAAATAATAAGAAAGTGTTTCAAGGGCGCATAGTCGTTGAAAAACATATGCCAAAAGCTTCCGTTATTTATTTTGGTCTCTCGGCTCTCATGTCTATTGGCTTCTTAAAACAGCGGGGATCAGCTGCTGAACTGCTGTGGTCTTTTGCCGGGCTCCGGTGATTGGCAAATCTAGGTGATGCCTTCTGATATGATTTAGCATGTTTGGCGTGTTTTCATTAGCATACCGCACCGCTGTCGAACAACGCCGACACACCATCCACGTCCGATCCACCACTCGCAAACTTCATCATTATTGTAGTCCACAGGGAACCCGAAATGTTCCCACACAGCTGATTTAAAAGAAGCAGGTGGTTTATTGCTCCTGTGTGTTATCTGAAATCGCCATACTAAATTTTCTTCTTGTATTTTGTTCGTTTTGTTATTGTGTTTCTTCTTGTTCTTCATTTGTTGTTTAAGGGCGGCTGGCAAACAGCTTTTAGGCGCAATACCGCCCCCTGGATTATAAATAGTGTAATGGATACTGCCCTGAATGACACTTTTTTCCCACTCGTAAAAAAAAGGCGTATTCGTCGTGTGACTGCATGTGCCGAACCGTGACGTCCGAACCGTGACGGTACGGGACGAATACGGATACCGTTACACCCCTAGTCGTTACGGATGTAGGCCTCTCTGCAGACGAAGTCAGCAAAGTAGGTGAATGGGGGGAAATGCACATGGTTCTGCTCTTTGTACATACTCCCATGAGACATCCATTTATCCTGAAGGTTGAATGGCAACTTCTCACAAAGGGTTCAGGCCTCTTGAGGTGTCTAAGCAAGATAGCCCAGGTAGGTTGCCTTCTTGCTGTGCTGATACTAGCTTCTGTAGCAGATCGCCAAGCTCTCTGAGCTTCACAGGATCTCTGTTGTTGATCTTAGGGAACTGCTCCACTCTGTCGAAGAGAGCCTTCTCGATCATTTCTGGTGACCCGTAACAGTCCTGAAGACGAGACCATGCCATAATTAAGCCTCGAGCTGAGTCGTTGACATGGACAGCTTGAATCCTCTTAACGTGTGCTGAAGACTGGGGGCCAAGCCATTTTATTAGTAGATCAAGCTCTTCACTGCATGTAAGATCTGAACCTTTAGTGCAGTTCAGGAAGCTTGACTTCCATGACCAGTAGCTTTCAGGTCGGTCGTCGAAAATGGTGAGACTGGAGATAAGCAGTTCTCGTCGAGCGAGAAACCTAGCTACATCACCGAACCCTGAGCGGTCAACAGAGAGAGTTTGTGGAGCTGGATTGTGGGGAGTGGACGAGAGTGGCTGATGTGAGGCCATGGGGTAGGATCCATCAGGGTTAGCATCCAGCTTTATTAGTTGGGATGGTAACATATGCGTTCTTTTCCTGTTAAGGGCGCTCTCAGAGTGATCAAAGGCAACGTTATTGAGAGCAGTAGGATTGTGTGGCTGAGGCTGATGATGTGCAAGATCTACGAGTGCATGCTGCGAGGCAGCTTTAGAATGACACTGAACGTACTCGCTAGTTCTTTCGTGAGGAGATTGATGTGGAAGAGATCCAAGGTTTGAGGCCCTGGAGCCTCCGTCTATTTGTTCAGCTGCAGACTCGAGGGCATCAGCCTCTGCTTCTGCTGCTGCAATCTCTTTGTCTAGCTTTAGCGTAGCAAGAGCTGCATCAATCCGAGCCTTTTCCATCTGAACGAAAGCTGCACAGGCTCGTGCAGCTAGAACTTTATTCAAATGTTGTGTCATAGACATTCACACATGCCCTCATAGACAAGTGATAGAGACATTAGTATTCTGGCCCCTGGGCACGTAGCAATGATGTACACATCGCCAGATAGTTAAACAGTTTATTGTTGAAATCTTGTGAAACTGAAAGTAAAAAGCACAAAGCATTGCAATCAATACAATGACATGCTATAAAATACAAACATAAATGAAATCCATAAACATAGATGAATCATCAACTCACAACTCTCCAAGGTCCACATGAGCAGATGGAGCCGGATGTTTGAGGAGGTACAATAACATGTGTCACGCTGGAAAAACATGGCCGCTGACCTTTCAACTCAGTCATGTGATCATGCAATGTGACATCTACTGACCAATGAAAACACCTACATCCAAAAATAGCATGAAAAGGCTGCAATCATGCCAGTTGCCTTTAGGAGGTGCTATAACAACAAAAAAACGAAACTTACATGTAACGTGACACTTAGAGAGGCCCTATATTGTGGGGTTTCACCTTTTTGATAAGGCAATTCAATTGGAGGCCCTCCTCACATTACCACAGTCTTACATGCAATATCCTGTGTTCATAAAGAGGAAAGACAAGGCATTGACAGTGTGATAATGGTCCTATTGGCGTATTTATCATAACCGATCAAAAGGTATAATAATCACTTTTAAATTTGTATCATAGTTATTGATATTCAGTGAAAAATATACGTATTTTTCCCCTATCAAATCAACCAATCCACGCACGTATACGATCAGGATGATTTCCCTCTTCTCTGCATGGGCTCTGAAATGGAAGACTAGCGATATAAGCTCCAAGATGTAAATGTTAGTTACATTATGCCAAATTAAAAGCATTGTATCATTTTTCTGCTTCCACTAACTGCAACATAAATGCTTCAGTAAAAGCTCTTTCAGCACTGCATGTGAGATTATGCACCACTTAGACGAAAACAAAACGCTTACATTTCATGCATGGGCAGATATGTGTCAAAGGGTTAATTGTGTAAAGTAAAGTAAGGAGCTTCATGATTAGATTAAAGGTGGAATGCATTCCTTTAAGGTAATGCACCATAATCCGATTAGCTAACTAGCATTAGAATGAAGGGGGCTATCAGGGATGTAGCCTAATGGGAGGAAGAAAGGAAGGTAATGGGCAGAAATGGCTCGTGGCTATTTGGTTTTTAAACAGGTATTATTCGTTGTGGAAAGTTATCTGTGAATCAGTATTCTTTATGATTTGATGATGTATGTACCTTTCTGAAAAAGAGATTTTTGAAAATATACTTTGACTTTCTTTGCCAACAGTTAAAAAATCTGCCTTTTCTTATTCCTCACATCCTGTTTCTTGGTCAAGACCCCTTAGCGTCTCTTTTTGGCGCAATTTCCCAACGCATGTTGCTTTACTCGGCCGTATGAAACATAAGGTTTGTTTAATCTACCTCTCTGCCGGAAAGCACATTTGCCAAAATGTCTAACACCTTTTTGAAATGTTGCCACGTGTATTTCATCAACAGATAATATTCTTTCTCATTCACATTCCACTCCCATGTTTTCCCTGCCACCAGACCAGAGATTTATATCGGCAATCTCATGGTCACAGGTCTGCTTCTCCCGCCTCTAGGCTACTGCTGCTCCTGAACACCTCTGTAAAGCCGTGACATGATACAGAAAGAGGGAAAAGGATGGGAGAAATAGATGGGGTCAAAGGATCAGCAGAGGATTGTCGGAGTTTAAAGGATGGGGGCATCAAGAGAGGCGAAGATGGTGGTAGCCACATATCTCTCTTTCTTTATTTCGGTCTTTTGCAAACACACACCAACTCCAACCCTAACACGTGAACACATTTCTTTCAGTTCCTCTGTCTCTTACATCAACCTGCCTGTCAACCCCGCTGACCCGAGCGATCCATCAACAGCTGCTCCGAGGATGTGAGGGTGAAAGAAGAATGAAAAAAATGGTGGTGCAGAAACGAGTCCTAAAACCCGTAAATAACGTAGCATTTAACCACTTCCTGTTCCCTCATCTCGGTTTTTAGAACGTGTTTGTGGTTAGCTAAGACTTTTTGTTCTTCTACGACATACAAATATGTCAGTTATCACCCCACTAAGCTTCTATGTGTCATACAAAGTCCACTTCTCCATTTCTCCTCAGATGCTAGCCAAAGTTATAAATGCTCCTATTAAACAAAGCAAGAAAAATCCTCTGTCTTTTTTTTTGTAATACAAAAATAATGTGGTGTAATGACCGGTGAAAATTATGATAAATTGCCCTGGATTTTTTTCCTTCACTGCCAGTTTAAATGAATTCAGAGTCTGCATTGAAAGAAGATACAGTCCCACTGCTTTACATTTTACAGTTCATCCTCCTCACCCGCCTGCCCATCACCTGCCTCTCCAGCACTGTCATTCTCCAAGCCGCTTTATTCATGGAGCCCAGAAAATTACTCGGTCGAAGCAGTTAAGCATGCTCATACATCCGACATTTAAAAATATCTCCAACCTATTTTTCAGTCTTTTCTTAAGGTGCTCAAAATGTAACTTGTGTGCACAGTTTATCTCACATCCTCTCGTCTCGTCACCTCTCCATCTCATCAGTCTCCTCCAGCTTCCTTATCACACTCTGCCCTCTCCTCTCCAGGCAAGAAAAAGGGAAGGAGAGAAAGACCAGAAGGGTGGAAGAGGAGATAGGGAGAGTGACAGCAGCTTACGGGGAAGAGGGTGGGGACTTTTTTCTCTCTCTATCTCACTACCCAACTCACTCTCCCTTGCACTCTCTCTCGCACACACACACTGCAGGGGTCTCTGTTCTTCTCTGTCTAGTTGTGTTTCCTTAAGGGTTTTCAGCTTCACTCATACTCAGCTGCCTGCCGCTGCCCTCATTGCCTGACAGCGGCTGTACCACACCAGCATGCATGCCTGTTTATACACACACACACACACACACACACACACACACACACACACACACACACACACACACACACACACACATACCATGTATACATGCATTTCCTGGAGAATTAACCTAACCTTAACCTTAACCAACACATGCCTAACCCTAACCCTTACCCTAACCCTAATCCAACACTAAAACCTAAACCTAACCAAGTCTTCACCCTAAAATCAATGACTCCCCTCATGGGGACCTCCATTTTGTCCCCATAAGGGAAGCCAGTCCCCACACGTGACTGTGTAAACAGATTTAGGTCCCCACATAGTCCATGGGCCAGACCAAATATCGGTACCACCCGAGGTGGCAAAACATTTGTGGTACCATTTTGTTCATAGGGTCCATATAAGTACATTAAGCCATGATAGACTTTCCAACTGAGTAGCTTAGCGGAGTTACATGCTACCCCATTATTGATCAAATAATGCATTTTGTCACTTACAAAGTTTGGCGGTATGTTCTGTGTTTGTCCCTGCTATGTGGAAAATGGTAATGAAACTTGCCTGAATGAATATTATATAAGCTTTGTATATTCTATTTGGAATATATTTTCAGATTTTTGGGGAAGAAGCTCATTTTGTTGCTTTTCAGATAATGTTATTGGAGCCGCATGTTATTGCCATTTTACATGTTATCGGACACTGCGTCTGATGTACCGGTATGTAGACATACATTTTTAGTTAAGATGTATAGTTAAGATGAAGTTAATATTAAGTGATGAAACTGTCTGCCTTCTTATAGAGCAAGAATGCAGACTCGTGCTCCGGAGTGATCACATGAGAAATGAATCATGTAATGAAACTATTATCAACAGAGACGTACTACAAACATAATGTATATTTTATTGCATTACTTAAGTGTAAAGACTCTATATATATAAGATAATACATGAACAATCATAACCTCCCCACGTTGCTTTGGTGTATTTGCAGGTTCCATACACTGCTACTGTCACGAGCAACTAACTGAAAATGGACTCAGTCCCAGAGGCAGGAACCAGCGGCACGGCACCAAAGCGGCCACGCCTCATCCATTGCACATCTCAAGATGAAGACTCAACCCTGGTATCACCAAAATACATTGGTTCCTGGAAAACCCTGCTGAGAGCAGCAGAAATCAGACAGCATGCTCCGATCTTAGACATCGCAAAGGACTTGCCAGATGATGTCATACCACCTGTCACCTACCATAGGAAGTGCAGAAGCGAGAAGTGAAGATGAGGACGAAGTCGCAGTGGAACTGGACGAGTCTGACACTGATGATGAAGAGAACTGACAATGTTTTGTTTAGGCAATGGTCTGTACTTTATAGTCATACCGGTACAACTTCAGATGAATGTATAGTACCCATGATGTGCATGGCAAGTCACTGTCGATGAGTATAAACTGATGTATACTCAAGTACTGGGTAAATATGTAAGTAAATCAAACTAGACTTGCCCCCATGAATATGTATTGACCTTGTGAAGGAGTTCTACATGTAAAACTGGTAGTATAGTTGACTTTGTCTAGTTGGCTGGTCAAAGCTAGACACTACAGACATGTACATGTAACTATGTTATGCAGTTCCATGTTTTATGTTTTTTTCAAGTAATAATAATTTTATTTGGCTAAAATATTGTCCAAGTTACTTTAGAATGACATGTACTAAACAACACCATAAGAACAATGCATTAGCCATTAAATGGTTGACTTTGGTATTTGAGTTATATGTACATTCAAGCCACATTTTACGCCTTCGAATTTGGCGCTTCGGGTCATTGTATTCAATAGCTGATTTCTATTACTAAGCTACCACTCTGGAATGTCTATCATACCAAAATATCATCTATAGATATATGCCACTTGAAAACACTTCACTAAAATGTGCGACCTTGGGTGGTACCGATAAGTGGAAATCCAGGTATGGGCCCATGGACTAACAAGGATAGTAATGCTAGGCCACACACACAGGCGCCTGAAGGGAAACATGAGAATATACACCGACAGATTGTAGAAAATACAGAGAAGTAGACATGTAAGACACATGCTGATTTGCAAAACAAGCCATGCAGCGTGCGAAAGCAAACGCACAGGATTTGTCCTGCGTGTGACCATGGATCAGCATTCTGCCTGAATTACAGGGCTGCATTATGGATTCTCTCCACAGCCCACACACTCAGAGGAACACACACAGCCACACCAACAGACATCACTGAGAGATTTTAAAATAGCAAAAAAAACAAGTCAAATTGTCCCTGTTGGTGAGACTTATTTTTCTTTTTAACACCACTGCAGAAATTATACAATCGCTTAGTCATGGCACGAAGTAACACATGCTCCTCCTACGATCACACTTGCAAGAAAAGCTCTCTAGTTTCCAAATATGATAATAAACTGTTCCAAATTAAGAACATCTAGAAGTTTCTATGTCTCGCTTCTGCCCATAGTTTACATATATAAGCATATTGCAAACAATGGCAATGTGCCTGATAACACACTGTAAACCCATATGTTGAAAACAAGTATGTAAACTTTAAATTAAAAAAAGTTCTACTAACTTCCATATATTGAGTTCCTGCAACATTGTCCATGTTTTTGAGTGAATGTATCTGATAGTTGTTTATTTACTATGTTGCGGATAAAGTGATAACTACTTAAAAGTATATATTTAACTACACTATTGTTTGTTAAAACGTGTGTCTGACGCCATTAACGACACTCAGGAAAATACCACAAATGCCTGCAGTCTGGTGGATCCGCCTCTCTTTTTACCAATTTATATATTGATATACTTGTAAGTGTTTCAACTTGGTTTACACGCAATCCACATTAATCTCAAAGATCGACAAATCAACATTTATTTTAGAGAAATTGAAATGAAATATTTTGCTATAAAACGCCTAAGGTAAATGTGGATGATTAAGATACCTATAGAAATGCATAGGGACATGTTTGTGTGTGTTTGTGTGTGTGAGAGCTGATAGTGTAGAAGCAGCCAGGCCTTAATTAAGCGAACTCCTCTACTGTTGATCTAATGCTAACAATGCAAGTGAGCCCTGCTTAT